>JAKSZT010018658.1:6319865-6366229 GCA_026826555.1 Tolypeutes matacus | reverse complement strand
TTATTATTGTTTTACCTTATTGATTTATCTTTATATTTATACATATGATTCTTTTTGCTAGCTCGTTCCACTTCCATTTCAGATGTTCTTTCTGGAATTTGTTTTTCTTCTTTTTTTTTTTATTAGATCATTCAGAAGTTCTTTTAATTAGCATCAGTTTTTATTTATCTGAAAATGTCTTTCCATGCTTTTATTATTGAAAGTAGTTTTCCTGAGTAACCAGTGCTAGTTGGACAGATATTTTCTCTCTGAATTTTAGAGGTAAAGTTAACTCTTTCTTTACTTCCATTATTTCAATGATAATTTATTTGTCATTCTAATTGTTATGACTTGTGATTTTTTTTTCATGGCTCCCTTTGGGATCTTCTCTTTGCCTTTGTGCTTTGTAATTTCACTATGATTTGTTTAGATAGGATTTTATTTTCATTTAACATTTTTTTTGATTCATTGGTCTTTCTAAAAGTCATCATTTATCATTTTACTCAATGTTAGAAAATTCTCATTTATTATCTCCAAATACTAACTCTATATAATTTTATCTGTTATTTCTTCCTGGGTTCTATTTAAAACATATTTTAGATTTTCATACTCTATCCTTCATGACTGGCAAATTTTCTTTTATATTTATCTCATCTTTATTTTTGTGTGGTATTCTGGGATACCTCTTTAGTTCCTTCTTCCACTCACCAATTCTCTTCAACTCTGTCAAATTGCTTTTTAGCACCCCATTTAGTAGTAGATTTTAATTATGTTATATTTTTTCTAGAATTTCTCTTTACTTCCTTATTAAATATATTTACTTAATATTGGTTGTCTTTTTATTCTGGCATATTTTCAGTTCTGGTATTGTTGTTTGTTATTTCTGTTAATTCTTTCTCATGGTAGTTTGTTCCCTTATGGGTTTATGTATTTGATTGAAAGCTAATATTTGTTGATATTCTGGGGTGGGTATGTGTTTTTCCAGGGAGAATTTTGACTTACTTCTTCAAGGTACCTAGGTGAAAACAGATCCAGGTCCAATTTAAATTGCAATCATTGACATATATTTTGAACCAAGCAAATATAATAGATTCAGAACCCCAAATCATTGGAGTCTTTGACACATTTTGTCAATGATGATCTTGTTTACGAAAAGACTTCACCTAGCACCAGAGTCAGGTCAAACAAACTACTTTGCTAATTTCATTATTTGCCTATTTGTCCATTTCTATCATTGCTATCATGTACTTTTTTTCAACTTCTTGCTCTTGAAGTTCTAGACAACAAGGGATCTATATATGCCCTGAGATTAACTTTCACTTTCAATACTAGCTTAAATTCATGATACATACTCTGACCACACCTGACTTCAGCTGATTTCTCTTATTTTCTTGGAAACTCATCTAATTATTTAAGAGAGTATTTAGAATTATTTTATCACTCTGTGTTAGATGTTACATATCAGGAAGATTTCAAACTTTCTGGGTCACTGTACTATGAGTAAGACTCATATTTATACTTAAGAAAATTATTCTACCCAGTAGGAAAACATTTTTTAAAGGGATTCAAAATATTATTGCCAAGCTCATTTAAAACTCTGTGTCTTTCTGGATGACTAGCTTATATAAGAGAGTTAGGGCAATGATTTTAGGTATGATCAGGTGGTACCAAACAATATCGCTGTGATAAGTCATTAAATCATTCATCACATTTTAAAGGCAATATCTTGTTAGTGAAGAGGATGGACTCTAAAGCCAGGCTGAAGGGTACAAATCTTAGCTCTTTCTCATTCTCTTAGTAGCTGTGTGAACTTTGATGAATCTTATATATCTCACCCAGTTTTCTCTTTTTAAAAAGAGGGATAATATGAACAACTAAGTCATACGGTTTCTCTGAGGAATGAATGTATTAATACATGTAAAACACCAACAGAAATGCTTGGCACATGGTAAAGCTAAAAACATCTAGTGATTGTTATCATGATAGATATTGGTGATTCCAACCAGTAAATTGCAAATTAATCACAGGCTTAACCAGATAAAGAAAGTAGATAGGCAACATCATTTAAAAATTGAATCCACATATTTCATCCCTCTTTTAAAATGAATTGAGTTGCAAAGCTTCCAACAAATGAATAAAAGATAGGTTTAATGTTTATTTTATAGGATTTGAGTTAAAGTGTTCATTTAAAAAAATGTCCAAGAAAGCATATGAGAAATACGTTTTAAAATTATAAATTTCAGTTAAATGAGGTCTAAAACATATGAATCCAAATTTTAAATAGTGTTGCTTTACACTAAGTTTATTTAGATGCATAGGTGGTTTTGACAAAATTTGATCACCATATTGGAAAAAATCTCGTTTCAAACAAATGACTGCTCTTATTAGAATGTATTTTCTGTTTATATTTATTCATCTCCATTTTAACAGTTTAAAGTTTTACAGGCAAAGAAAAGGTCTTCTCTTCAATATTTTGAAAGTAAGAATTTTCAGCTCCTATAATCATGTGGTTAAAATTATATCCAATATCTTGCTCCAGTCCGAAGAAGAGATACAGCCTGAATTGTGAAAATGTGCACCATGGGTTTGTTGTAGGAGAATTTAAATTGCTTCGCCTTCCCCTCTGTAGGAATATGTAATGCGGAAATTTTTCTTTAATGCAGTTTCAGGACATATGCATTTGAAGCTTAATAAAAGAGGTGATCAAAGCCGGCATTTTGTTTAGTGATAGGATTTTTGGAAATAAAATAATCCTTCCCCCCAGCCAGCAAGAACATAAGTCCTACAGTCCTACAACCACAAGGAAATGAAATCCACCAGCAACCTGCGTATTCTGATAAGACATCAGCCCCAAGCAATATTTTGATTGCGACTGTTCCAACCCAGTCCTGAAGGGAACAAATTGTTGTGACCATGAGACCAAAGAACACACCTGGTACTGAATCAGGCCTAAGCTTTATTGGGACTTACAAACAGGAGAGACTCTCCAATGGCAGCCAATTAGAGAATGAAGATAGAGCTCCACAAAGACATGGGAAAATGAGGAGTGATATAAGGGCTTTTAGAACAAGGACATTCCTCAGGGTATGAGAACAGTGTTTCTGCTAGGGTCATATGAAGCATACATATGGGGTCTGGTGTTGATGTTTTCACTACACTGGTAGGAAGGATGTTTACTAAGGACATTTACTTCTTTGGGAAGATTATAGTTTAAGATAGCATCTATACATTCTCTCCCCTTCAGGGAGGGTTGTTAACCTTTAACTTATGTCTAGGTCATGCAGGTAACAATGTGATGAGGACTTGAGGGGCCTGTGTCCCCACAATCCACTCCCACATAGAAGACTATGTTGACCATAGGACAAGCATTACATCCACATTCCACAGCAACAGTATATAAACAACATTGAACATTAATGAAGGCACAGGTACCACCTTGTGGCACAGTAAGAATATCTAAAGCCATCCTATTTTGTAAAACTACCTCTTGTATTTGAGTAGTTTCTTTAGTAAGGAAATTGCAACTTTGGAATCATTAAAGGCTTGAGCATTATGACTGGCTAAAGTCATTATGAGTTTTTCAGTGACAATTGCATTTCCACCTGGCAGAAAAAATGGACAATGGGTAGAACCACAAGGGGTTGCACTTTACTATCTAGCCTTGATAGTAAAATTACGCAACTCAGGCAGTAACTACCGCACATCATGGATTCCTTCTTGTTATTCCATGCAGACAGGAGCAATGCAATCTATGGTGACCATTTAACTATCCTAAACCATTATATACAGCATATCCTAATAAAGGTCTGAGCTTATTAACCTGTTCCCTTACAAGGAAAAAAATAGTTATGAGTTTCATTGAAAAATGGCAGTTGGATCTCAGTCTTAAATGAGAAGGTCTTGTTCCACAATTGGCAATAGGTTATATTTTGCCATGCCAGCAGATAGTTCTACACTATCCAATTTGCAGGAATTATGGTCCAAGGAAGGCTAATAGCACCCAAAGATGGTAAGTCTGTGCAAACACAACATTGGGTTTGATTGTGGGCTTGGGTTACTGCCGAAGACCACTGTAGAAAGGTATTGGCTAAGGTGCTAACTATACAAGCAACATCTCCATTAGTAGATAACCAAGTAGCAGTTAGGGACATCCTATGTAGAGTCTTCCAATACCATACATTTTCCCCTTCTAAATTCTCTGAGTTTTCTACAGCAACCTCAAAAACTAGTTTAGGCATAAGGAGAGTCCACATAGACATACATAGAACTCCAGCTATTTGCTGTCCTGACTGGTTGCCTTTCTATCTTCACCTGTCAGCTTACAGGGAACCAATGAGGAGGCCTTTGTGTTTGAAGTTATTCAGGACTTCTTTTGAGTCTGGGACTTTCAAACTGGACCTTGTGACTAGGGTCTTGGGTGGGTATAGCAGTTTAATATTGTTTATGAATTCCAAAAATAGATATTGGATTATGTTTGTGAACTAGTTTGTTCCTCTGGGCATATTAGATTGGATTGGATTCATAAGTTTCACTTATACTGTATTAAATTATAACTAGGGCTTTAATTGGGCCACAGTGGGTGGGGACTCACAGAGAAAATGTCATGGCAGAAGAGAAAGTTGGAGTTTTGATATTGGAGCCCCAGGAAGTAAACACACAGGAGAAGAACACAGAGGAGGAGAGAAGGCTCCATTAGAAACAGCAGAGGCCCCAGAAAGAGAGATGAACTGTTCACTTGATAGTTTACAGCTGACCATGTAGACAGAGCAGAGTAGCTGAGCCTGGAGAGAAATTACCCCAGGGAGAGAGACAAGACTTATCCCAGCCTACAGGTGATATTGGAAGAAGCTGGGACTACAAAGCCTTAAGAGGAAGAGGAAGGCTGAATGTCAGCAGCCATCTTGTGCCAATACATGGCAGCAGACTTTGGTGAGGGAAGTAACCTACATTTTATGGCCTGGTAACTGTAAGTTTCTACCCCAAATAAATTCCCTTTATAAAAGCCAACACATATCTGGTATTTTGCATCAGCACCCCTTCGGCTGACTAATACAGTGGGCTTTATTTTGACCAGCTGCCTTCCCTGTTTCCTATACTAACCTGCCCCAACTTCCCCCTCAGAGAGTTTACACAATTATTCTTAAGCAGGAGCTGAAGGGTGATGGTCATCCTTCTATAGCTACTTCCTGCTGGTTAGGGGCAGTAGTCCCTACTTGACAGGGTGTGAAACTCCATGGCTATTCTATTGAAGTTGATGGAAGGTGGGTCCAGCACCCTGGTTGGAACTAGATGTAATCCCTGCATTACTAATACCTTGTTCTGGAAGGCATTGACTCTGGAAGAAATAAATTTAGTTAGAATTTTGAAGATACATGGTCCTACTAAAAGGATAAAGAAAATAGTGGTAAGTGGCCCCAAAAAGTGGGCCATTCATGACATATTGGGCCATGGAAATGAGAAAGACCAGGTGCCTCCAGAAGCTACATCCTCCTGAAGCTGATGGGCTTGCTTTTGGTTAACTCTTGGGAGATACTGTGGTAGACCTGCTGGGTTTGGTATAAACTGCCACCTCCAGTTCCCACAGTGGTGGTTATGCTTAAGACAGCTAGGAGAAGTATGAGGAGAGGCACTGCCCTAGACATAAACTCACAAAGATAATATAAGCAACAACAAGTTGAGCATATGGCAAGCAAAATAAAGACAATACTTAAGAGAGCCATTCTTTATCTTATAGGCACCTTCATTAATTACTTAGAAAATGAGTTAAGTTTGCAAAGAGTTTTAACATGTTCAATATCCTTCTGCATATGATGTAGAAGAGATATTGTTATATTCATCAGGTATATAGGTACAGCACTTAATACCAATCTCAATGCACTAATCAATGCACAAGCTCCTCTCTGAGCTGCAGTTAATTGATCTAAGCTTCAGGTTTGCAATGCCGTACATGTTTTCTCTCCATGGGAGCAGGCCATAATGCCACTTGTGCCTGTTTAGGTTCTACTTACATTACTTTGTTAATTATTGCTCCCCTTGGTATATCCATCACACAGCCAGCATGCTGCAGCACCATTGGCCCTTAGAGAGAAGCTCCAGTATTTCACCGACTTGGTGCTTAGCACCATTTGGCACTATGAAACAGAGCCAATCTGGAGGCAATGTCCATTATAAATCTGGCCATATCAAGCCATCATTGGCTGCTGCAGGAGTCCAAAACTGCAATATACTTTCCACCCACTTTAGGAGCATGTCCAGAGATGTGGTAGATCCTTTTATTGTTTTAGCGGTCCTAGTGACCAAACTAGTTAATAACTCAAATGAAGAGGCACCATGTAGAGTACTGGAAGCCTGCTTTGAATGCACAAGAGAGTTTGACAATACTGAAGCTTAACTCTTAATTTTCATACATTTTCTAAATACTTTCAATGATGTTTATAACATTTAAATGAACTTAACTATTTTTAGTAATTTACATTTTACTTGTACACCTTTACCATGATTATGTTAATTAACAGGTATTTTACTTTAGCAGTATAGTAAAAACAACTTTCTTCATTATTTTATAAAAACCTAAGATTCCCAATGGAATCAAGATTATCTTCCCCTCCCACCATTTTAATATGTAGATTGAGGTGGCCTCTGACAGGTTTCCCTGTTATGAAGTTACTTTTTGCTCTTAACATCTACTCAGGTTTCTATTTAATAATGGGTTCCTGGAATTAGCCATTTAAACATTTCAGTTTAGAAAATGCTTTTGGAAACATCCTATAACCAACCATATCCCATAGACTATAATTACTTCATCTCAAAACAAATTTCACTTTTACAACACACATTCCTTTACTTAATGCTACCTTTTACAACTTTCTATATTCATTCAAGCCTTGTCTTAGGTATTTCCTGTCTGATCTTATGTAAACTAGCCATCTTATCTTAGGACAAAACACATTCCATTAAACAAACATATCAAATTTTAGTCAGCATTGACTATGAATTCAGTTCCACAAAACCTTTACTTCTTTCTATATCCATTTAAGTCTCATATCCCTCATTCCATTCTGTTAAGAAAAAAAAATTCAATTTAGGCAAAAACAACTTTTTAAAAAGAGGCTTGTAATAATTTCATTATTCAAGAACTTACAAAAAAAAAAAAAGAACTTACAATTTTCATCATCTTAATGATTTTAAATATATAATGCCAATTAACTTTATTAGTATCATATAAACCTAGGGAGATAATACAAGCTAAATAAAATTGAAACCATTATAGTTTATGCTAGAAATGTTCTTTTTTCTTCCTCCACAGGAGGCTAAAACCAATTTTTTTTTTCTTTAATAAAATTCTAAAATTGTGCATAACCTTAAAAGCATACCAACATCCAAGTTCTGGAATATATTATCATTGTTTAATTTATTTTAATTATAATTTAGAAGAGCTCTTTCCATAGATTTCAAGGACTTTTTCTTTAGTTACTGAAATTTGATAATTGGGTGAATTACCCTCATGTTAAGTCTGATAAAAGGCTTAAATTGAGGAATTACAGGACAAATTATGACTCTTAATTCCCAGGCCTAGTAGACAGAATTTTAAGCTGAGCTTACATTTCCCTGTCTTTCACACGTAGCCCTTACCCCACAGCTTTTGCAAAGAGAAGGAGGCCTGGGGGGGCTGGGCAGGTCAAGAAACTTAGGAAAAACTTTTTCTTCTCCCAATAGTTTCTATATTCAGATTTCTATATGACCTTTTATCCTGTTTGGCTTTTTAATTTGGGCTCCAGGAATATTCATTTACCTATATAAGAGTTATTTTACCTATATATGAGTGCATATTTAATTTTAGCAATTTGAATAGAGCTCTTTTAAGAATTTTCATTTGTCTATTTAATATTACTATCTCGATGTATGAAGATAAAAACTGAGAAAATAGGCAGACACAAAAACACAACTCACTAACATTACTTATAATTTTCATTTTCTTACAATATAAATTTAACCATAAAATAACATTATATTCATAAGATCTCTTTGAAGGCTATTTCTGATTATTCTAATCTGCATTGTGACTCCACAGTTTTGCACAAGAATTTCATTCTTTTTAGTTATTGGCTTATAACCAAATTGTTCCCAAATGCTTAAAATACAATCTATATCATTTCCCTTTACTTCAGAACTTTGCTTATTTCCCATTTTGACTTTGACAGGCCTCAGATGAGCAACACTTATTCCAGTATATATTCACTGAGGTCATTGAAGTCTCAGGGAAGACTGGTTTACCTCATGACCTGCTGCTTTCAGGATTTCTGATGCTCAGGGTGGGGGGTCCCCCACTCCCCAGTCTTCAGCGATAATAGGACTCTGGCAACCTCTGGACTGGAAGAGTGGACTTCCAACCCTGATGGCAAAGGATTCCACGAAGCAGCAATCTCCTCAGAATTCATAGGGTCCCTCTGGGCTCTTGCTCAGAGTAGGCAACTTGGAATCTGCACCTAGATAGTCAGAGAAAGCAGTGTTAACACCAGTAAAAGAATGGAGAAAAGGGTGTCTCAAATTTGCCTTCCCCCAAGCCATGGGGAGCAGATGTTGCCATGGATACAAACAGGAGAAGCCATGGGGAACAGATGTTGCCATGGATACAAACAGGAAAATAGAGTTTTTACCATTACAAAGGCAAGGCCAGTCCTGAAATGACCATAAGCAAAGGTTAAGTTCAGTTTAGAATTACCATTACTATAGAAAGCATACGCAAGGGTGAGGTTAGACCTGAAGTAACCATAAACAAAGGTAAATTAGTTGAAGATTACTATCACAGCAGTAGGTCTAGGCTAAATCCACCCAGTTATAGCAATTTCAGATATCATCCTTTTGCTGTTTTATAATATAAAGGCATCTATTTATTGACCTTAACTCTTTGTTACAGTTTCTAATAAGTTTTTACTTCAAAACAAATTGGGCACTTTCATTTATTAACTAAACAACAAAACTATTTTATTAGTAACATTAACGTTGTTATGTTTTCCTACTTTTCCAGCAGTTGAACTAATTCCACTTGTTGTATTATAGGGCACACGCTTGAGGGCGCCTCATCTTCTTCCACCTCCTATTCTTCCTCTTTCTCCTCATCTGAGGAGGAGTCCATAAGATTCCATGACTTAGGGTCCCACCCAGGTGTGATTAATATCCTCTGGACCTGGACTTCAGGCAGCCTTTGGCCCCAAGCTTGAGCATATCCATAAGCCATGTTTTCTAACTGATCATCCACTCAGCACAGGCAATCAGTTAAGGAATCATTCATCTCTGCCTGTATTATAAGAGCCCCCAAGGGTGCACCCTATAATACAACACAAGTGGAATTAGTTCAACTGCTGGAAAAGTAGGAAAACTTAGCCAGGCACATATCCCTTTCTAGCTTTAACTTTTCTTCTAGGTGGCACACAGAGGGCTTTTCTGCTTCTTCTGCCTCAGTAGCCATGTGCTCAGTAGCCTTTCATATCAGAGAAAGGTCCTAACAGGGACCTTCTGCTCAGTAGCCTTTCATATCAGAGAAAGAGCCTAACAGGGGCCATACTATAGCTGCCACTATCTGGCGGTCTCCCTTTTCCTTATTTAAGTATAGCTGCTCTGCTACCTGCTGTAGCACAGCCAGCATACATGCCAGAGTTTTTAGGGTGTCCCCATATTCTCTCAGCAGTCCCTACTCATACAGAAGGGCAGCCTCCTTTCCACATGGATGTTATAGGCCAACCCAGGGTTTCCCCTGTGGATTCTCCTTTCTCTGAGCTCATGCCCATTACTGCCAGTGGTCCTTTGGTCTCCTGGCTCATGGCTCACCAATTGTTCCAACCCAACTCCTAAAGGGCACGAGTTGGTTCAGCCGTGAGACCAAAGAACACACCTGGTACTGAATCAGGCATAAGCTTTATTGGGACTTATGAACAGTAGAGAATCTCTGATGATGGCTGATGGGAGAATGAAGATAGCACTCCGCAAAGACACAGGAAAATGAGTGGTGATATAAGGGGTTTCAGTACAAGGACATTCCATAGGTTAGAGAACGGAGTTTCTGCTTGGATCATGTGAAGTGTACATGTGGGGTCTGGTCATGTTTTCACTTCGCTTATAGGAAGGACATTTTCCAAGGACATTTACTGCTTCGGGAAGATTATAGTATATGATACCATACACATATTCTCTCCCCTCTGGGGAGGGTTGTTAACCTTTATCTTATGTCTGAGTCACACAACGCTGAGGACTTGAGGGAGGAGGGCCCCAGAGCAGCCTTGCAAAGGACCCAGATAGGCTCACACAGAAACTGTGAGATAATAAATGTATGCTAATTTAAGTCACTAATTTTGTTGTAAATTTGTCACAAAGCAATAGATTACTAATGCAAGATAATTTTCCTGAAAAAAAAAAAAAATCCTTCCCCCAATCTGGGATGCATCAATTTGCTTTTTTATATGCCTTTCCATTAAGAGTGAGATTTTGTTTTAGGCATATATGAACCTTGAGTCTCTTGTGCTAGAAATAATTAGAAAGACATGGAACTGAGTGTTGGGATCATAAAATAGTGTAAAGAAAATGGAAGACTAGGAATACAGGTTTCCTACTGTGTCCTTTTGAGATTAAAAAAAAAAAAAATGCAACAAAATAAATCCAGGCTTTTGAAAATTGCAGTTAGCATTTGTTGCCAGTGCGTTCAGTGGAGCTGTTTATGTCAAAATTATGAGCTATTATTCTCACAAGTGCTAGACTGAAGTTATTACAGTTGAAGCACAGTCTCTGCAACTTTTCATATCAGAGAAAGGTTTTGAGAAATACAGCTATAGTAAATTCCAAAGGAAAAATCAAGTTTATCTAGTTAAGTGCATAAATTACACACATCTCTCAGGTCACAATGGGACCCTTGAGATGGTATCAAAAACTCTCAGAAAGGCATGTGAATCAATAATGGTGGAAAAAATGCCACTGAATATACATATGACCTGCAAAATGCAAAATCAGTTTATAAGTATCTCATTGAAACTGCCTAAGAGAGAGCCTAGAAAATTCCTATCCACCAAAGAAATTAATGTACTTATTGAAATTTAATTGCATTTATTAACACTAATGTAAAATTTTTGAGTTATGATGGATATTCTCTTTATTTCTATTTAATTTTATTTTTATGAATGTGCATAACATAAAGGCTTTCTTAGATTTACCCACAAACTTGACCGTCCAGCTTATTTTACCCCATAAATGTTAAAATTCTCAAGCACAAATGTTCCCAAGAAGGTGGTTGTCAGCAACTTACTATTGATTTTGAGAAGTGAACACTGTCCACAAATTCTATTTCATGAAGATGAGAAATAGGCACTGGCCATGATCCTGCCTTATATCCCTTTCCTTGTAATAATATTGCACAAAAATAAAATGCTATAAACATGGGAACATACTCAACAGATTATGTCAATTTTAACTTGTATAAACTAGCCAAAAAGATCTAGGAACCATATTAAGGAACCTCAGCAGGTGCTCCCAAAATCAGAAACAAATGGGGTTAGCATTATTTCTCTTTGCTCAGTATCAGGCGCAATTTAAAGTATCTTGTTTGGTATGCAAGAGCCCTGGCCACACAGGAAGTGCTTTAGTTAGTTAGCTAGTAACCAGTTTATTGTACTAGGTTGAGTGAGTAAGGTAAAAGTATGAAAGAGACTTTCTCTCCCCTTTTATCAGTATTTTTCAAATAGGAAAGGATATTTCTTCCTGATCCTGGATATCTCTGGAAGGGAACATTCCATCATTATTAGGTTTTTAAAGCAGTACCACTTCAAACTATTACAAATTCAATCCAAGATAAATATAACTATATTGTTTCTTCAATTTAAAGCTTGTCCTTTCCACTGACGCTCGCTGCATGACTTGCATGAGGAAAAGGATTCCCAACACTCAGAATACTCTGTTTTTCCTAAAAATTTCTTTCTCACTAAACACTTCTTCAAAACCTTCACCTTTTCCTACATATAGGCTGAAACATGTACTGGGCTACAGGTCTCCAAAATAGTTTGGGCCACCTGCTAACATGGTCTTTAGGATGTGATTACCTAATACCTATTGTTCTCAGTTACATTCTAACTCAGGTAGTCTTTTTCAATATCTTTGTACATTTACTAATGTAAAACATTTATTGGATGGCCACCTTGTTTGGGACACTGTATAAAGACATGATAATAAACAATTTATGGAATATATACATAGACTTAATAGGGGCAAAACAAGAGGGGAATTTGGTTGTGTTTCATTTCGTGTCAGACAATATTTTTAATATATTTCTTTAAATTTTAAAAGAATTTACAAGCTTAAAGAAAAGTTGAAAGTACAACACTATAGCTTTTCCAGTACCATTTGAAATTAAGGTGATCTGATGTCAGCTATCACCCCAGAATACTTTGATGTGAATTTTCCACAAGCAAGGGCATTATTGAAATATAATCCTCAAACCTATTTGCATTTTACCAGTTGTCTTGCATTTAGTTTCCATCAGTCTGAAACAGTGACTCGCTCTTTCTGTGCCTTTACCAATCTTGACATTTGTGGAAATTACAAGCCAGTAATCTTATAGAATGTCCCTCAGTTTTCGTTGTCTGATGTTTCCTCATGATTAGATTGGTTTACTCAGCTTAGGAAGGCCTGTTACTGAAGTGATGCTTCATTCTTGTATCCTCTCAGCATCACGCATTTCAATTTGTCTCATTATGGACAATGTTCACTTTGATTACTTCATTAATCTGTTGTCTGCAAGATCTCTACCAGGTGAAGTTATTCATTTCCCTTTTGTAATCAATAGGTGTTTTGTGGAAAGGTACTCTGATACTATGTAAATATGCTATTTTGCACCAACTTTTAAATTTATTAATGGATTTTAAATCAATTTTTTATTACTGACTGAAACTTTCTTGAGTGAGTTTGTCAGTGCAATTTAATGGTCACTGTAAAAAAATATTTGAAACTTTTGAAAATCAGAATCAATGATGAATTCTGTCTATGGTAATTATTTTCAAAATCATTAGTCTATTTCATCCAGCCATTCTCTTTTTCTGTTCATTCTTGGAGGTATACCTCAGACTAAGACCCATTTAACCCATGGACATGAAAAGGATCTGGTGTCTCATAGCCTTCTCACTTTCCTCAACAGAATTAAATGTTCCCTCTTTAAGGCCTTCGACATGACCCTTGAGGCATGAAAATATGAGCTTATATTCAATTCTAGAGGAATTTATTTTCTTCTTCCTAAATACCTTGCCTGTCGAAGCTCTCTCAGAGTAGGTACACTTCAACAATGATTTCTTATTAAGAAAATATTACATGTACATATAAAATCAGAATTTTAGTGTGAAAAAAAAATTCTCAGAAGCTAGCTCAAATACAGTGAATTGGTCCCTGCACTCACAGATTGACTCAGCAAATCCAGGTGGGGTCTCAGATGTATGCATTTTTAACAAAGGTTGTGATGCCAGTGGACATAGGAACATGGAAACACTGCCATGAGTATAGATTAAACACACAAAAAAATTACAGCTGATATTAGAGTTATCCCACAACCTAAGGAATGGAGTGAAGAAATGTTTATTATTTAACTAAGCCTTTATAATTGGCTATCAGTCAATTGTTTAGGCATATATTTAAAGCTAAATTTTATCAGTATGTGTGCTCCTAAGTTAGATATAAGAGAAGAAATCACGGTAAATTTCTTGTATTTTGTTTTCACTGCCATTGCTACTGTTCCAATTAAAGAAAATATGACATTTCTTGAAAATTTCAATTCCTTATTGAATATAACCTTTCAACATGGTGGAGAATCCTTGCACACAATTTTAAAGTTCATATATGCCATGTTTTCTCAAATAAGGAGTCATAAAATTGTTTTCCAACTAGCACACCAGTAGTTGCTGGCAAAGGCAGATCTAGAACCTAGATTATGCCATATTTGCTTTCCATTGCATTGAGCTATAAAATGTAAACTTATGTGCTAATTTTTAAAAAAGGTTGTGATAGTGATGGTAGACAATAAATTTTTCTTCTATAGTTACTATAGAAAAAGTTAAAGGCCAAATCTCAAATGTTTGCTCAGTTTTTGTATAGCATGTCTTACCCTAAATTCTCAGGTCTAGGTAATTTCCTGGAGTTTCCAAATATAGTTGTCAAATAACAGGATCTAGGGACAAAATCCTCAAAACGATGGAGCTTGTCATACCCTGAATTCTTGCCAAATTTTAAATGTTCTAATATTTTAATGGCTTGTTCTGTCGCTCATGATTTCCTCTCATTTTTCTTCCTGTCCTAGGATATCTTTGCCTGGAGCTTATGTTCCATTGTTCCATATATACTTAAAGAGAGAGCACTCATTTTTTTTTTTTTTTTTTTTTTTAGAATCATTTTTTTTTTTTTGTCAATAAACTATTCATGCCTTTTGGGATTTTTTTTTTCTTTTGTTGTCTTTTTTATGTTCTACTCTAAAACCTCCTAAGTTCATGGTTAACCAGGAGAATCTAATTTAAATCAAAATCATTCAATCAGTGTTTATTGATTTCCTCCTGTATGCCAGTTACTCCCCTACATGAGAGAATATAAATTTTCATAAATTCTAAACCCCTGACCACCAAGAAACTTTAGTCTAACAGGAGAGGTAATAAGTTATTTGCAATCCTTTAGTTTAAGGTCCATGGAGAATTGAACTCAAACGTCGTTAAGATGCAGATCAGTGTTCTCCAAATCATATTAAGCATGAGGGAAGACCTCTCATAGGAGGTAATATGTGTTCTGAGTCTTAAAGTAGGAAAAAAAACAGATGAATGCAGAGCATTCCCTCAGGCAGAGGGAAAAGGGAAAAGCAATGCAACAATGGGTATTTAGTAGGAATCAGAAATAATTCAGAATCCCAGAGACAGGGCAAGCTACATAATGTGAGGGGTCCAGTGCAAAATGAAAGAACTTCATGATGGCAACAACAGCACATTTAACCAAGTCTGGAACCTCTCTGAGTATAGCCTGTGCAACATCGACTGCACCTATGAACCTGACCCTGCCCAGAATCCTGGGGTAGGAAGGACAAGATTAAGAGGAGTGGTTGTAGAATAAGCAAAGCAATGATGAGCAATCAGGTAAAGAGATGCCAGATAAAGATGAGTCCTACATAACATGCCCGTAAGTTTGGGGTAACCAACACTATTTCCTGTTTTGTTCCTAACTCACTCACAACTAATATGTTGATTTCCTTTAGTAATCACAGTAACCACTGAATATGAGAAGGGGAAAAAAGCAGGTCCTGGCAAGCAGTGATGAGCTACCAAGGAAGTGAAAAACCGTTTAAAACTATGAATCATGAACCTTCTAATGGGGAAGTTATCCTTTATTTCCCTTCATTTTAGCCAAGAATCATTGCAAAATTTCCAAGCCAATTTTCATTTTTTGATATTCATTCAAATATCAGTTTGTGGATGAATTGTGTTAGGTTGTAACAACTATTAAAAACAGTGTTCATGTTTATTAGAAAGGTGTGAAATCCTAAATAATATTGACAGTTAAAAACTGATGAAATTAATATAAGTAGAATATCTTCTGTTCATTCATATTTCATCTATTCCTCCATTGAGCATAATCTATATATTCCCTGGATCTGTTTTATAAAATTCAGTCTGATCAGTTTGATTCTTCTATCCCAATAAAGCAGCCAGCGTTTCACACTGACTTCAGAGAGGCCTTTGGGACCATGGATAACAAAAAAATAGAGAAGCTGTTGAGCTCTGAACTATAATCACTTGTGTTTGTGAAAATCTGAGGTATTAAACTTTGTGTCATTTTTGCATGGGTAATGATAATAAATGCATATAAATGATAGTATATTCAGTGCTTTCATTGGAATTCTTGTGTTAATTATATTTATCACCTAAAAGCCTTATTAATATAATATATGTAGGAACCAATCTCACTCAATACATTTGAACATTTTTACAAATGGTATTTCTTAAAATACAGTACAAAGAGGTTGTGCTTGGAAGATAATAGCTTTCCATTATAACACATAAATAAGAGATAAAAAGAGCTATACTGAGAGCAAACCATTTCTCTAGTTCTCTAAAAATACTTATGTGGGAAAACAGTAACCCAGTTTTCTTAAGATCCAGAGAAATTATATTCAACTTAGATTTGGGCATGTTAATTACATGCTAATTGTTGTCTTAGATGATCAAGATATTTTTAAATGTTAGTACAAGTTTGGGATAACTAAAGGCTGTAGATGCTGAAGTAGAAAAAGAGTAAGCAGTGTTGTTTAAAAAAATGGAGGTTATAAAGAAAATGTCACATATATATGAAACACTTAAGGGAGGTCAGAATTTCTGAGACAGTGATGCATATGAATACATGGTGATCAACCATACCAGTTTGCCCAGGACTGGGCACATTTAGCATATTCCAGGAATGGTCTCAGTCCCAGGCAAACTGGGATGTATGGCCACTGATATGAAAACCTAAACACTTAAAAGAAAATGATATGGACAGATAAAGAAATTCTACTGAGTTTGGAAGAGGGTAATTTATTATCCAAATTAAGCATATATTGAAGAGTAAAAGGGGATTGTGATGGTTAGGCTAATGTGTCAACTCGGCCAGGTAATTGTGTCCAGGTGTTTGGTCTAGCAAGCACAGGGCTAATTGTAATACAAGAGAATTTATGGACTTCGATCACCAGTGAGCTTACTGCATGGATGGCTGATTACATCTGCATCAGGGAGAGTACATCATCAGTCGGTGACACTTTTATCCAATCAGTTGAATGCCTTAAAAAGGGAAGTGATTTCAGCATTCAGAGAGAATTTCCCAGCTCATCCTTGGACAGCCAACGTCTCCCAGAAACTCATCAAGGACCTTTCATGGGACTTTCATCGGAGCCCCTGGTTTGCAGTCTGCCTGCAAGAACCTGGATTTGTGCATCCCAACAGTCATGTGAGAGACTCTTATAAAATCTCATATTATTGACAGATATCTCCTGTTGATTCTCTTTCCCAAGAGAACTCTGACTAATACAGCTTGGTACCGGGGGTGGTTTTTGAGGAACAGAGTCTAAACATGGGATGACTGAGGTGGTTCTGGGAGTTTTCTAATTGGCTCTCTGCTCTAATTGGACTCGGATACTAATGACTCCCTTTCCAATAATGAAGAGGTTGCTAACAGTCCATGGTGTGTGCTGGCAATAGAGATACGCAAAATAGCATCACTGGATACTCCTGCTTCCACGCTTATAAGAAGCAAGGATCTGGGTGAGAGTGTTTTCAACACCTTAACAGAATTTTGTGGAGTCAAAAAGTATAATGATGTTGGCTGTCTCCTCCTAGATACTCTGGATATAGTTAAAAAAGAAAGAGATGAGCTAAAATCTTCAAATTTGAAACTTAAATGGCGCATGAATGATATGAAATTTGCTATGTGTGCCTTGAAAGAAAATCTTGTCTCCTGTAGCCACTGACTTGAGATATCTGAGAATCAAACCCAGACTCTCAGTGTATAAGTAGCAGAATTAGAGAGGAAACTAAAACCTCAGCATTGCAGGGTTTCTGCAATTAAAGTGAAGGCATTAATTAGAAAGGAGTGGAACCCCAAGGATTGGAATAGAGACATATGGGATAATGATAATATTGGTGGGGACATTGGAATCCTAAATTCTGCTGAGACATTACCAGATAAACCTGCGATGGCCTGCCCTGTGGAGATGACACCTTGTCAACTTTGTATCATCCAGCTTTCAGCCTGCCCCTGGGTACCAGCCAAACAGAAACCTTCACTGCCCAGCCTCTGGTCTGCCCCAAGGAGTCTGGACTTCCTCCCAGCCTGGAGGCAGGTACCAACCTAACTCCAGCATGGACTGCCAAGCCTCCAGCCTGCCCCAGAGAGTCGACCTCCTCTGAGCCACAAGACAGGTACCAGCCAAACTCAAGCTTGCACTGTCCAACTTCCAGTCTGTCCTGAGGAATCTGTCTTCCAACCCCTGCCTGAAGAGATTAATCCTGTCTCATCAGAAGAAAATGCAAAGTAATGCCCTGAGGTCAGTAGTCTGCAAGACATCTCTAATCCTTATCATTACCCACACCTCTGACTCCTCCTGTCTTCGAGACCCATTCCTAGACTAAAATCACAACAAGCCCCCAAAGGTGAAATACAAAGTGTGACCCATGAGGAAGTACACTATACTCTGAAAGAACTGCATGAGTTTTTCAACTTATACAGACAGAAATCAGGGGAATATGTGTGGGAATGGATACTAAGAATATGAGATAATGGCAGAAGGAATATAAAGTTGGATCAGGCTGAAATTATTGATATGGGCCCACTAAGCAGAAATTCTGGAATCAACGCTGTAGCTCGAGGGGTTAGAAAGGGCTCTAATAGTTTGTTTGAGTGGCTGACTGCAGCATGGACCAAATGATGGCCTAGCATATATGATGTTGAGATGCCCGATTTGCTCTAGTATACAGTAAAGGAGGGGATTCAAAGGCTTAGAGAGATTGGAATGCTAGAATGGATTTGCCATTTGAGACCTGCCCACCCACCCTAGGAATGCCCAGAGGACACACCTTTAACCAGGACTGTGGTGAATAAATTTGTAAGACTAACTCCATCTTTTCTGAAGAGCTCTGTGGTTGCTCTTCTCTGTAGTCCAGATTTTACTGTAGGGAGGGCTGTAATGGAATTGGAATCCTTAAACTTTATGGGGATGATCAGATCTCAGTCCTGTAAAGTCAAGTATCAGCAGTTAATCGCCAAAGGCAAGGTGGGTGTGGCTGCTGCAATGAAAGACAAATTCAAACAGTACACAGAATAGTATGGGTCACATGGAGTTATGGCATTTGGCTAATAGATCAATAATAATACCTAGAAGTGAAATACATGGGCAGTCTACTAAATTTCTTCTGGATCGGTATAAGCAGAAGAGTTCTAGGGTGAGTGAATAAAAACCTAACTCAAATTACAGATGCAGAGAATCACAGCCCCTTAATCAATTCCCAGACTTGAGACAGTTTACAGATCCAGAGCGCCTTGAAAAGGAGGAGAGGCCAGGTCCCCTTGGGGAAGGATCCAGTTAAAGTGCCAAAAACTTATACAGTTAATCTTCTTCCCACCTTTCCTCAGGAATACCTATGGCCTTTTGCCAGAGTGCATTGGGGAAAAGGAAATGATCAGACATTTCAGGGATTATTAGACACTGGCTCAGAAGTCACATTAATTCCAGGAGACCCAAAACGTCACTGTGGTCCACCAGTCAGAGTAGGGGCTTATGGAGGTCAGGTGATTGATGGAGTTTTAGCTCAAGTCCGTCTCACAGTGGGTCCAGTGGGTGCCCGGACCCATTCTGTGGTTATTTCCCCAGTTACAGAATGCATAATTGGAATAGACACACTCAGTAACTGGCAGAATCCCCACATTGGATCCCTGACTCATGGAGTGAGGGCTATTATGGTTGGAAAGGCCAAGTGGAAGCCTCTAGAACTGCCCCTGCCTAGCAAAATAGTAAATCAAAGGCAATACTGGATTCCTGGAGGGATTGCAGAGATTAGTGCCACCATCAAGGATTTGAAGGATTCAGGAGAGGTGATTCCCACCACATCCTCATTCAACTCTCCTATTTGGCCTGTGCTGAAAATGGATTTTGGAGGATGACAGTAGATTATCGTAAACTTAACCAGGTGGTGATTCCAATTGCAGCTGCTGTCCCAGATGTGGTATCATTGCTTGAGCAAATCAACACTTCCCCTGGTACCTGGTATGCAGCCATTGATCTGGCAAATGCTTTTTTCTCAATTTCTATTAGTAAGGACCACCAGAAACAGTTTTCTTTCAGCTGGCAAGGCCAGCTGTATACCTTCACTCTCCTGCCTCAGGGTTATATCAACTCTCCAGCCCAATGTCATAATATTGTCCGCAGGAAACTTGATCGTTTCTCCCTCCCACGAGACATCACACTGGTCCATTATATTGATGATATCATGTTGATAGGACCTACTGAGCAAGAAGTAGCAAAGACTTTAGATTTATTGGTAAGGCATTTGCAGGACAGAGTTTGGGAGATAAATCCAACAAAAATACAGGGTCCTTCCACCTCAGTGAAATTTCTAGGTGTCCAGTGGTGTGGGGCCTGTCAAGATATCCCTTCTAAAGTAAAGGATAAGCTGTTGCACCTGGCCCCAACTACGACCAAAAAAGAGGCACAACGCTTAGTTGGCCTCTTCGGATTTTGGAGACAACACATTCCTCATTTGGGTGTGTTACTTTGGCCCATTTACTGAGTGACCAGGAAAACTGCTAGTTTTGATTGGGGACAGGAAAAAGAGGAGGCCCTGAGACAGGTCCAGGCTGCTGTGCAAGCTGCACTACCACTTGGACCATATGATTCAGAAGATCCAATGGTGCTAGAAGTTTCAGTGGCAAACAGAGATGGTGTCTGGACCCTTTGGCAGGCCCCTATAGGGGAATTACAATGCAGACCCTTAGGATTTTGGAGCAAATCTTGCCATCCTCTGCAGATAACTACTCCCCTTTTGAGAAGCAGCTTTTGGCTTGCTACTGGGCCTTAGTAGAGACTGAACACTTAACCATGGGCCATCAAGTTACCATGAGACCTGAGCTGCCTAACATGAGCGGGGTATTGCCTGACCCACCAAACCACAAAGTTGGGCATGCACAGCAGCAGCACTCCATAATAAAGTGGAAGTGGTATATATGAGATAGGGCTCAAACAGGCCATGCAGGCACAAGTAAGTTACGTGAGGAAGTAGCCCAAATGCCCATGGTCACCACCCCTGCCATGTTACCTTCTCCTTCCCAGCCCACAGCTTTGGTCTCTTGGGGAGTCCCTTACAATCAGTTGACTGAGGATGAGAAAACTCAGGCCTGGTTTACAGATGGTTCTGCACGATATGCAGGTACCACCTGAAAGTGGACAGCTGTGGCAGTGCAGCCTTTTTCTGGGACATCCTTGAAGGATAGCAGTAAGGACAAATGCTCCCAGTAGGCAGAACTTTGAGCAGTGTATCTAGTTGTTCATTTTGCTTGGAAGAAGAAATGGCCAGAGCTGTGTTTGTACACAGATTCATGGGCTGTTGCCAATGGTTTGGCTGGATGGTCAGCGACTTGGAAGGAACATGATTGGAAAATTGGTGACAAGGAGGTCTGGGGAAGAGGTATGTGGATACACCTTTCTGAGTGGGCAAAAAACATGAACATATTTGTGTCCTACGTGAATGCTCACCAGAGGGTGACTTCAGCATTGGAAGAGTTTAATAATCAAGTGAATAAAATGACCTGCTCTGTGGTTAATGCTCAACCTCCTTCCCCAGCCACTCCTGTCATTACCCAATGGGCTCATGAACAAAGTGGCCATGCAGGTAAAGATGGAGGTTATACATGGGCTCAGCAACATGGACTTCCCCTCTCCAAGGCTGACTTGGCTACAGCCACTGCTGAATGCCCAATCTGTCAGCAACAGAGACCCACACTCAGCCCCCTATATGGCACCATTCCTCGAGGTGACCAGCCTGCTACTTGGTGGCAGGTTGACTACATTGGGCCACTTCCATCATGAAAGGGGCAGCAATTTGTTTGAACTGGAATAGACACATACTCTGGCTATGGGTTTGCATTTCCGTCACACAATGCTGCTTCTAAAACTACCATCCATGGACTTACTGAATGTCTTATCTACCACCATGGCATTCCACACAGCATTGTTTCTGATCAAGGAACCCATTTCACAGCAAATGATGTGCGGGAGTGGGCACATGCCCATGGAATTCACTGGTCTTACCATGTTCCCATCACCCTGAAACAGCTGGATTGATAGAACAGTGGAATGGCCTTTTGAAGACTGAATTAGGGCACCAACTAGGTGGCAATACCTTGCAGGGCTGGGGCAATGTTCCTCAGGAGGCTGTGTATGCTCTAAATCAGGGTCCTCTCTATGGTGTTGTTTCTCCCATAACCAGGATTCATGGGTCCAGGAATCAAGGGGTGGAAATGGGAGTGGCACCACTCCCTATTACCCCTAGTGATCCACTAGGAAAATTTTTGTTTCCTGTCCCTGCAACCTTAAGCTCTGCTGGTCTACAGGTCTTAGTTCCAAAAGGAGGAGTGCTGCCACCAGGGAACACAACAATGATTCCACTGAACTGGAAGTTAAGACTGCCACATGGCCACTTTGGGCTCCTCTTACTTGTGAATCAACAGGTAAAGAAGGGAATTACTGTACTGGCTGGGGTGATTGATCCTGACTATCAAGGGTAAATAGGACTACATCTACATAATTGGGGTAAAGAAGAATTTGCCTGGAATACAGGAGATCCTCTAGGGTGTCTCCTAGTACTGCCATGCCCTGTGATTAAAGTCAATGGAAAATTGCAACAAACCAATTCAAGCAGGACTAACAATGGTCCAGTATCTTTGGTAATGAAAGTGTGGGTCACCCCACTAGGCAAAGAACCATGGCCAGCTGAAGTGCTTGCTGAAGGTAACGGGAACATGGAATGGGTAGTGGAAGAAGGTAGTGATAAATATGAACTTCGACCACGTAACCAGTTACAGAAACGAGGACTGTAATAGTTAGGAACCCTTCTTCCTTGTTTCGTTATGAGTATGATTGTATATGTACACAAAACGGATTTCTTGTTTTCTTCCCCAACCCTTTCCCATATCATATGAAAAGTTGTATTAATTTTGCATCATAATATTTAAGGATGTCAAGTTTAAGAGTGAATATTACCCAAGGACTTGCACCCTATTCTGTGGGGATTTAATGCATTTCTAGTTGTACGCAGGGGAGTTGAACATTGTTAGGCAGAAATATATATATATGCTTGTCTGTTATTTTTTTTTAGAGACTAATTATGGTTTACGGTAATGTGTATGGTTACCGAGTTGACAAGAGGTGGACTGTGATGGTTAGGCAAATGTGTCAACTCGGCCAGTAATTGTGTCCAGGTCTTTGGTCCAGCAAGCACTTGGCTAATTGTAATACAAGAGCATTTATGGACTTCGATCACCAGTGAGTTTACTGCATGAATGGCTCCGTGTAATATTTTGGGTAATCTAAGCACCTATTAAAATATATGTATATATATATATATAAATAACATTTTTGTAAGCAAATACACATATATGCATATATATTTATATATCATTTTGCAAATGTTTGTATGTATTGTGAGAATTTTGATTTTTACCCACAATAAAAAAAAATAAAAAAAATAAAAAAAGTATATTGTGATAGCATGCATCAATTTGGGCAGTCTAAATCAGTAGTCAGCAAACTTTCTGTAAAGGGCCAGAGAGCGAATATTTTCATCTTTGCAGGCAGTAGGGTCTCTGCCACAACAACTGGACTCTGCTTTGGAACACAGAAACACCATAAACAATATGTAAATGAATGGATATGATTGTATTTCAATAATTAAAAACAGGTAGTGGGCAAAAGCCCTGGTGAAAGGCAATATGAAAATATAGATCACCTTAGATATATCTGACTTCAAGTCTGGCGGTTTCTATTTAGAATAGATGAGAACTAGGGGAATAAACAGTCTTAACTTTTCAGTGATCTGAAGAGACAATGCAAGTACTTCTGTTTTTTATTAGAGAAGGAATAAGAGTGAAAATGAAAGGTATGCTAGCGATGATGGTAGAAAAATCTACTTTCTTGTTCATCTAATGTACTCTAACTTATATTCACTGATCACTTTTTTTTTTTTCTAATTTGAGATTAAAAAGAAAAACAAAATAGAGAAGCTTGGGTTTTTGGTAACAGGGATTTTAAGTTGTTTTCTCTAAGAATAAAGAATTACACTAGAACCTTCTTTATGCAATTTTCCTCAAGACACAGGCCATAGGATTCTCATAGATTAACCAAGCCTTTCTTTGTACATGAGACATGCAGAAACAAAAGCAACTTAGAGTGCCAAATGTCATTCTAAAATGATAAATAGTATTATAAATGAAGATTCTGGTATTTATTGTAGAAAGAAATCTCCATGCTGGTTTAAAAATATGGAATGACTTCTAGTACTTCTAAAGGTGATATTCTAGTTCTTTCAGAGAACTTACAAAACTTCCTGAGAGCATGGCCTTGCCTATCATGTACAACATAGGCCACTTTATGTCTTAGTTTGATTGTATCATAATTAGTTCTACCTTGTGATATCAGCCTTCTCTAATCTAGCTTAATATTAATGACTTTTCACAAGTAAAACTACCTATGGTGAAGAAAAGTTTTCTATTTATTTATTTATTTATTTATTTATTTAAAACAATTTATTGAAGTATATCATTCATACTTGAAAATACATAAACTATAAGTGTTCAGTAAACATGTGAACTTACAAAACAAACATGCATAACATCATACAGGGCTCCCACCCATCACCCCCCACAAACACCCTGCATTGTTGTGAAACATTTGTTAACAAATCATGAAAGAGCATTATCAAAGTATTACTACTAACTATAGCCTATATCTTCCTCCACTATACATTTTTTAAAGGATTTATTTATTTATTTACTTTTATCCATTCCCCCCCTCCCCCCATTTTTGCTGTTTCTGTATCCATTCACTGGGCAGCTCTCTGTGTCCGTTTCCTGCCCTCTCTTCTCCTCCTTCTCCTCCTGTCTTCACTGGGATTTGATCCTGGGAAACTCTTGATGGGGGAGAGAGGTATCCTACAGCCTGTGCCACCTTAGTTCCTGGGATTTCAGTGCACCTCATCTTGGCTTTCCCTTGTGTCACTCTCCAGTTATGTCATCATCTTGCTGCGTGGCTCGTGGGGCCTGACGGCGCACCCGCGGACAGGGCCTGGTGGCGCACCTGCTGGCAGAGGCTGGCAGTGCACTAGTGCACAGGGCCTGGTGGTCCACGCACCTTCTATATTTTCCTTTTTTAAATTTTTCCCTGGAGGTCCCACGGATTGAACCCAGATCCCTCCATATGGTAGATGGATGCCCAACCACCTGAGCCACATCTGTCCTCCTGCTATATCTCTTAAGGTTGACCAACATGGTCATATAATAAATCAGGCTTAGTTTATCACTAGGTCTGGGGACACATGCATGGTTTCTAATACAGCAAATGTTTAGCCTACCCTGATTATCACAAAATCAGAACAGCGAGAATATTTGCATTGATCACTTTTTAATAGTTACTTTTCTTAGAGGTTTTCACTGATTCACAAGGAAGCTGATATTGCTGCCTGTAGTTCCCTGGGCCACATTCTTTTATAGCTCTTGCCACCGTGCATCCTTATTATCTGCTTACACAAGTGTCTCGCTTATTAGTCTGTGGCAGTGAGGACTGGTCCCTTGTAGAGATGTATATCTACAGTACCTAGCAGAATGTCTGGAACATAATAAGGGCTTAAAGAGTTAGTGATTGGATGAGGGAAACTGCCTGAGACCTGCAGGAAGCTAAGCTAATTGAGAAATAGAGCCTGCATAGCTAGTTTGATACTGGCCTTTCAGGGTCCAGTCCAGCCCACTCAGCAACACTATTCTTGAGTAACTTGTGACTAATCCTTTTTAAGCAAGCTGTCCATGAGACCTAGCCATCGTCAAGCAGCACGGCAGGTGGGGTGGCCTAGGAAATTCAAAAGCAAATTAATGCTGAAGATGTTGGCAGAGGAAGAAAAGAATGAAGAGAAAACTGGTGGGAGAATGAAATATATGTCATTACTATAACTGAATCATTGGGTAGGAAAGTGCTTGGGATGCACATCTAAAAGACATTAACAAAAAGATTGAAGATCTGCATCAAATTGTACTTCTCTTTCCCGGTTATCTTTGAACCTGTTGTTAAACTCTTAAAAATTCTTAATGTCTAAACAATAGGTTATGATTATAAAGTTACTCTTTTAAGCAAGAAAATTAGTTTTGCCTAATCAGTTATAAAAATCATAAAAATGCTATTTTTGTTCAAAGTCATATGTCATTAGGAAATTGTAAATTAAAACAAGACACTATTTCACACTTTCAGAATGGCTGTGGCAGGTGTGTGAAATGGGACATCCACTTTGGAAAATTGTTTGCTAGGTTCTTATAAAGCTAAACATGGTCTTTCCTATATAATCCATTAATCACACTTCCAGGTATTTGCCTGAATGGGTTGATTACTTATATCTACACAAAAACCTGCACATGGATGTTTATAACAGTTTTATTCTTAATTGCCAAAAACTGGATATCCTTCAAGTGGTGAATGGATAAAGAAACTGTAGTGTATCCATAAAATGGAATATTATTCAGAGATAAAATAAGCTATCAAGTCACAAAAAGACATGGAGGAAACTTAAATGCATTTTGCTTAGTAAATATGCCAGTCTGAAAAGGTTATATATTTTATAATTCCAACTATATGACATACTGGAAAAGACAAGACTATAGAAACAGTGAAGAGATCAGTGGTTATTAGGGGTTTTGGGAGAGGTGGGTAGACATTAGTAGGTGGATTACAGGGGATTTTTAGGGCAGTGAAACTTTCCTGTATGATGCTGTAATGGTAGAAACATGGCATTATTCATTTGTCAAAGCCCATAAAATGTACAACACAATGAGTAAGCCTTAATGTAAACTATGGACTTTCATATTAATAGTAATTAATGTATTAACTTTGGTACATCAATTGTAACAAATGTACCACACTAATTAAAGATGTTAATAATAGGGGAAATCGGTATGAGATAGGGAAGGGGTATGTAGGAACTTTTTACTTTCTGCATAATTTCTCTATAAACCTAAAAATACTCATAAAAAGTCTATTACTTAAGAAAAAAGTCCCCACCCCCATCCTCATCCCTATCATTACCTTGTTACAGTATTTTATATTGAAGATTTCTTATTATTTTCTGTAATCAAGTTAGTGCGGGGCAAAGAAACACAGTCTTTCGATTTTAGGGATTTTAGAAGGCAAGGAAAAGTGAAATGATGATTAAGAGAGGAGTCTGATAGAGCAAGGCTGAGTCAAGAAGTAGAAAAATAAACTTATAGAGCAGTAAGTGTATTTTGAAGTTAGTATTGAAAGTTTAGTTTTGGACACCTAGGGTAGTACTTCCAAAATTCCCCTTCTTGCTTTCCTTCATCCATATTTGTAATCTCAATTGTATCCATATGCATCCCTTTCTGGTATTATACGCCTGGAGCTGAATGTGCAATAGGCTCGAAAAATGTAAAAACACTGGTGTCCCCTGATGACTTATTTCACCAAAAATCAGCGTCCTGAATATTATAGGACAAGAAGTTCAAAATACCTAACCTGTATATTCAAATCTCTTTATAGTGCTGTGCTGAAGTATCGAATTAGCAAGTATCCTACAGATTAGTTGTGAACCAACTGGCACAAGGAATTGGGAGTAGTTGTGATATTGTACAGGTTCTAATTTGACCTGTGTGAGAATTCTAATTGAATGTGAGACATATTTTGGGGTAGAGAAACATCATATTTCTATTAATAGAATGTAAAAGAAAGGTGCTTACTGTAAGTTCTGGCTTATTCCAGAAAGGATAATACTCATATATTTCTAAAAGTGTTGTAATACTGCCAACTAGAGATGCCATGGGATAGTGCTTAAGGGCATAGACTGCCCAGGTTCCAATGTTAGCTGTTTCCTCAGTAGCTGGGGGCTTTAGGCAAGTCAATTAACTGTATATAAGAATCAACTTCATAGGATTTTGGTGAGTGATAAATAAATCCAAGCCCTTAGAACACTGCCTGCTATATCATAAGCATGCAATAGATGCTATCTGTATTTCAAGGCACCTTGTTTATGGAGAGAACCCTTAATTATAAAGTCTAAAATGTATGTTTGCACAATTTCATCAAACAACCTCTGAACAAAAGGAATTGTATTCATTTACTAATTCAGCAAACATGTATTGTGAGCATACTGTTTGCCAGATATATTATGTGCAGAACATGTAAAATGAATATAATAGATGCCAAGAACTGTGAAGGGTCTGGAATTTTACCAAGTTAGCTTGCACAGTTTTACAGATGCTGGTAGAAGACATGAGACTCCTGTGTGAAGGTCAAAGGCCAGTTTATTACTCACAGCACTAGCAGTGAGCAGAGTATCAATATTTTTGTACCAGTTCCCCGAGCATTAATTCCCAAAGTGTGATTCAAAGATGGCTGGGTGATAACCTACACAAGCAGTGGATTGTGTTACAGGAGAGGAGAGTTCAAGGATCACCCATATTTTCTATCAAGTAGTAAGTATGCCTGCCTCTTATTTCAAAGTGAGGCATTATCCTGATCTTGCTGTTCACTGTACAAACATCCTTGAAGAGATAGTCCAGAACAAAAGAGCAATCATGAGGCTCATATTCAAATGGATGAAAAAGAAGAAAGGGTGGATTCAGAAAATTGATGTACCCCAAGGATAGCCTGGCAAATAATAAACACCTGGGTCATTTGAAATCAACTGCATCAGTGTTATAGCATGTGTGTGCAATTATGCCTTTTCTAAGGATGAAAAGGTGGACTAGAAAGAAACATTCATTTCAGAAGGGAACTGTGTCCCAGAGGTTTACTTGGTGTATCAGAGCTTAATTACTACTGTGAGAACTCCAAGAATATTCCTAGTATATACCCATGATGGGTCGTTTTTCTCCTGACTAAGGAAGTATTCAGTGTTTCTCAGTTCTTGTGCCATGCTTGCTGGATGGCTTTTGCTCATTGAGTGGATCTTGTAATTAAGTGCTACACTAGCATCTCCTGGGCTGCCTAAATATACCTCCAGATAATTCCTTAATTTTTAGTCACCCATGAGTTCTAGAATGATTCTCTTGTGAAGCTTCTTCTCCCTTCTCAACTCCCAAAGCATAATATTAATGTAATCATCATATGTTTGGAATTTCTGATTTTATGCAATATACACATTGTCCTCTGAATATTATGAACTCCTTATTTGGATTACAATTATATATCCACATAATATACTAAGACTAAAGAATATCAACAAAAGCAAATATTTATATTTTCTTTTTGGATATATTCATTCATCAATCTGCTCATCAAATAGTTGTATAATTATACCACTAATATGTATAAATGCATTCCTTTTAATGTATCGTTTTCCTTTGCTAATAGAGCAGCATTTTTTCCCCCTTAGGACTTCGTATCTTGCTGCTCTTCTATTTGTGTCCATGTCTCATGGAACTTCCTCTTTTTAATCTTTTTCCCAACATTGGTTAATTTATGAATGGAGGTAGAAAGAAATTATTATTCCCTCTTATCAACAGAGCAGTTACATGGCTTACCAACTAATGTTATGACGGAGCTTGGATTCACGGGAGGTTTTTTAAATCCAAATTTTGTGTTCTTTCTTACCCACAGCAACAATGGTTTTCTTCTAGAGCACAGTTATTAACTAACTCTTCATGGTTAATTATTGCTTGAGATGGCTCTACTAAGATAATAAGTTACGCTTAAATATACATGTGATTCATTTAACAGGAAAATGTACTATATAGAGTTGTTTTTTTTTAAGATTTATTTTATTTATCTCTCCCCACCCCTCACTGTTTGCACTTCCTGTATTTGTTTGTCTTCTTTGTTTCTTTAGGAGGCACCAGGAACCGAACCCAGGTCCTCCGATGTGGGAGGGAGGTGCCTAATCACTTATGCCACCTCTGTTCCCTGCTTTGTTGTGTCTCTCATTATGTTTTTCCTCTTGTGTCTCTCGCTGCATCATCTTGTCACGTCAGCTCACTGCGCCTGCCTATCATGCCAGCTTGCTGTACTGCTCGTCCTCTTTAGGAGGCACCAGGAACATCTGCTATATGCTTTGTTGTGTCTCTCATTATGTTTTTCTTTTTGTGTCTCTTGTTGCTTCATCTTGTTGTGTCAGCTTGCTGCACCTGTCCGTCGCGACAGCTCACTGTCTTCTTTAGGAGCCATCCGGAATCTTACCACAGATCTCCCATGTGGTAGGCGGGAGACCAATCACTTGAGCCACATCCGCTTCCCAATATAGTTATTTATTTATTACTTGTCCTTCATCTTTCTATACAAACACCAGCTAAATAATATAATTAGTATAATTATAAAAATAACATTTATGAACCTATTCTATGAAAATTCTTTAAATATGTTATTTCTATATCTTAGAAAAGTTTCCAAAGTAGTTTTTAATTTATTCAACTATTAGTTTGTTTTTGTGCACTATTATGTGACAGTTGTTTTTGAGATGCTAGGAATAGAGCAATGGACAAACAGCTGAAATTCCTTGCTCCTGTGTAGCAACTATTCTAGTATGAAAGGAGAAGATAGTAAGGCTTATCCAAAGTAACACATCCAGGAAGTGAATTAACTAGAATTCAAAACTGCATTTGTTTGACCTTACACTCCAATTTTTTCCCCCTTTCCCTTGATCTCCTACCCACTTCCTAGATAATTCTTCCTACAAAAAAGGTAACTAGACTTCTAAACTTAGCCTTATTTCACAAAGGGTAACAGTAACGTAATTGTGAAAGAGGGTCTAAGATGCCAATACATACTTGTTGAAAGAATGAATGGGCTACTTGGGCACTTTTAAGAATCAAAGCCTTTCTACTCTGAAACACAGTCAATCTCTAATCCCCTAGAATCATGTCTTTTAGGATTATTGTGTGATTGCCCTCAAATTGCATTTGCAGCATATTTTGTGGACCTAAGATTTCGGTACCAAAAGTAAATCTCCTTCACCTGAGAACATTTCTGTGAAGTCATTCTCTAAGACTAACCATAGGATGAGTTATGATCCCATTTCAAAAGACCAGAGAGTAAGTGATAGTATAAACCAATAGCTATTCACTCCTCTGAATTTCGTTACATGGTGGTTGTACTCAGGTGGTATCAGAAAAATAATATGGATAGTTTGAATCCTTAATTTCTCCCTCCTTACCCATGGGGAAATCTACTGACCCTTTTGTGGATTACCACCTGTGGTAGGCATAATGGAATACCCCCACAAAGATGTTCACACTCTAAACCGTGGAACCTGTAAACACATTACATTACATGGAAAACATAGCTTTGAGGTATCAAATGTAACTTAACAGTAATCAATGTTATGGACCTGGATTATGTGGGTAGCCCTGAAATCAATTTGCATGAGTCCTTAAAAGAAGAAAACTTTCTATGGCTTAATTCAGAGTAATGTAGCAGAAGAGGCAAGAGAGACAAGGTACAGGGAAACAGAGATATTCCAACATGAGAAAGATCTGATGTGCCATCCTTGAGTCTCAGATATTGAGGCCCATAGGCAGGGATCAGAGACAGACCACTGAGAACTAAGGATGGCCCCAGCTGGTGGTGAGGGCAAAGAATGGATAGCCACAAAGAATGGAACTCTGCCAAAACCTCCAATACGTTTGGAAAAGAATTCTTTCCTAGAGCCTCCAATAAGGAGTACACTGCAGACTTTGATTTTAGCTTACTGAGACCTATTTGGAGTTTTAATCTACAGAACTGTGAGATAATAATTTAGTGTAGTTTTAAACTGCTAAATGTGTGATAATTTTTTATGGCAGCAATAGAAAATTCATACACCACCTCTGGGAATATTTCATTGTCCTCTCTTCTAGTCTACCCTTCTGAGTCTATTTATTCTTTCCTAACAAATTTTATTGAAAATACTTAGTGCGAGAATTGTTTGTTGTCTTTGGCCTCACTCATTTGTGACTGCACTCTCATTTCTTACCATTTCATTATGTTACATGCTTATCTTTGATTCTGGATATTTCCCATACTTTCTTCTTTGCTCCACATATGTGACTGATATCCTCATTCCATTGTTATACTCAGATCTTGCTCCAGGATCCAAACTAATTTTTCCTTTCCTTCTATGTAGAGAAATCTATCCTTCTCTACTGTTGGAGAGACTGCTATGCCTAGCCAACATGGCTACTGCGGTTAGCGCAGAGTGACGCATAATGGCCTGATCTGTAGCCGAAGGTCTTCCCGGAATTGGCAGCTGCTCACTTTGGCGCGCTAACCTTAAACCTGCCCCCAACCCCAGCAACAGGGTCCACCAATCCAACACCGCCACGCACCCCTACCCCCACCCTGCCTATAAAAGACTGTGCACTTCCTCAATAAAACAGACCTGCCCGAAGAAACCTGGTCTCTAGAGTCATGTCTGTGTGGCTGAGTGACTGTGTGATTGACTCTGTTCGGCTCTTACCCACTCGGGCTTGCCCGCCAAAGAAAACGCCACACTCTACCACGTGTATCACTACCCGTCAGTGAGGCAGGTGCTCAGATCTTCTTCCCCACTCTCAAATGCATTGATTTTGAGCCTACTTCATTGTGTATTTTTATTATCAAAGCCAGCCATTCCCACTTAGACACCATAGTTTAAGTGGGTGCACTTGGAAAAAAACATTCAAGGTGGCCTTATAAAAATAGGGTATGCAAAAATGAGAGAGTTGGAGGATATCTAAATAAACTTCTATTTATATATTTTTTCATTTTTTCAAAATAGTTACACTTATTTTTGTAAATTGAGCCTTTTGGAGACAATGTTCCAGATTTAAATGTGCAAGAAAAAAGATGACAATTTACAGGAGATTGGAGCGGCTACAGGGAAAGTTTCTGAAACAGGTGACTTTTCAGGATTGCAAGCATCCATACATTTACTTGTAAATGACCTAACTCTTTATTTGGAGTGGGAGCAACCTCAAATCCTGTGGATTTGAGGTCCAAAGAACAAGGGAAATTGTAAATTAGAAAATTTTGGCATAAATGATGACAATTTCATGTTGCAAGTAGCCTCCAGAAGATCACATAAAGAAAATTCTGGCCTCCAGGGGAATCCATTTAACTTATAAGCTTGAATGTTTTAGGATTTGTTTTGCTTGCATATACCAGAAAACTCCATGCAACAGTGCTGTAAGCCAGGTATAAATTTCCTCCTTGCACAAAAGTAGTTTAGATGTAGGCATATTAGGACTGGTACAGTGGTTTCATGATCACCACACACTTAAGTTACTTCTAATTTTTGGCTTCATTATCCTAGCTTATAGCTTCCAATCTAAATGTCCTGGCTCAAGGAATTACTGGATTCCAGGACAACATCTTCATATACATCAACAGGAAAGAGGTAAGGGAGAAAATCATGCTGTTCCCAAGTCAACTTTAAAAAGACTTCCTTGACTTTCCATAAAATACTTGATAAAATATCATTGAACAGCTGCTTCATGGTCACACTTGGGTAGAAGGGAGGAAAGGAGGATGGGAAATTATTTTAGCAAGGTCAATTATTCCTCTGAATAAAACTGGGGTTCTAAAATAAGGAAGGTCCTTAAAACAAGGAAGAAGGATTGAGAAAAATAGTGAGTGACAAAGAGCAGTTTCTACATTAAATATTTCCAGACAAGGAATCTTTTACCATCTCTTTAGGACACATGGTCTAGAGCATAGTAATCCCTCACTTTCAGGAACTTCTGCAAGTCTAATAAATTGAGTTCATTTAGTATCCAGGCAAAAAGAAAAGAAGTAAATTGTAGTGAACTTTGTAGGTTTTCATTTGTCTACTGGAAATATGTTCCCGTATTTTCTGGGGAAACTGTCCTTCCTCCCCCTTTAGCCATTTAGATTTGGTTGATGTAACTCTTCCCTCATATCCAGAGAACATCTTTGGTGGCCTCAGCCAATCATCATACCTCATATACTGGCTATGGTGAGTCCTTCAAAGATAGGCACTCAGCCCAATCCTGACTAGTAAATGTTAGACTAGGGATTTTGTTTCAGTGTTTCATAGTTTCTCTTCCCTAGCAGACATGAACTCAGAAGGATGCTGCCATGGATGCCGGTGGCAGCCACCCTGAGTCTTCAAGGGGAAAGCCCGTCTGAGAGTGGAGTCGATTCATAGACTGATATTTTAAAAGATGAAGAGAAAGTAAAACCAGATCATCTGGGGCTCTGTGTGAATCCAAAAATTTCATTTTTACTTAGGAAAATTTTGATCAGGTTTTCTGTTATTTTTAATCAAAAAGAATCTTTATTGTCGCAGGAATAAAAAGACATAATTGACGGATATTATATATTAGCCCCCAGGTATTTCATGTTCACATACCTTTTTTCAAAAGTACTCAACAATTCAGGAATGCAGATATAAGTATTATAATTTTAATAAGTGAGGAAACTGAGATTTAGAGAGAATTAATATCGTTATAAAGGCTTTTAGGAATTCGGGTTTGCAAGTACTTGTTGAGGGTTGCTGTGTGAAAAAGAAGGAATACAGGGCTAGCTAGGTCAGTGGCTGTATTTTTTGTGTTTGTGTTTCTGTGGTGGGAGGGAGGAGACTTTAGGCCCCATAAGTAAGGGGTCATGAAAAATATCTTTAAGCTACTCAAATACTAGACATTTCCAGCTGTTTTTTTCAGACATTTTTCAAGAGGAAATAATTTTGTTGGATTGCAACATTTACTGGCTTGCAGGATTCCTTATTCCCCTGTATTGCTGTTTACCACCATTGATCTCTACTCTTGGTTCAAAAATTTATGAAGGAGGAGAGAGGGGTCAAGATGGCATTAGGGTAGGAGGGCACACACTGTAAGCTCCCAGAGCAAGGCAGATTGTGGACAGGGTCCTGCCCGGGGGTCTGTGCTGTGTGCGCATGGAATGAGAAGCTTGGGACATCTATCTGTGCGGATCAACGGCATGGACAGAATGGTAGAGATTCATGAGTTTTAAGCCTGCCGGTGGTGGTTGGCATGGACGGCTGAGCCCTGTGGTTAGGGAGAAAAATAAATAAATAAAATGGCTGCTTGGAGCCGCGAGCAGGGCTCGGCAACCAGGAGTCAGGGCCTAGCGGGAGGGGGCACTCTCTGAGGGGGGGCTCTGGTAAAAGGGCGAGAGAATTTTATTTTCTGGGGATTTGGCCACCTGGAGCCCCTTGGACCTTGGGTAAACAGAACAACTGGAGTGAATCGGCACCCGATGGAGGGGAGGGGTGATTCTGTTTGGGGGAAGGAGTCGATTTGCCTAGCTGTCCAGGGATAAGCCGCGGGCCGCCATGGAGCCAGGAAGAGAGGACACTCTCCAAAAGAGGGAGGGTTCTGTTGGAGGACAGGGAAGGGAATTTTTTTTTTATTTTTAATTTTTTGCCATCGATCTGGCTGCCTGGACCGCCCCATAGCTTTGGGGAGCAGATAAGCTGACCTGAAGCAGCATCAGGCTGAGAGGAGAGGTGAATCTGCAGAGTCAAATTGATTTACATAGCAACCCAGTGCCGCTGGTGCTTGGCTCCAGAAGGGGCGGAGTCGACCGTCTTTAGCACTCTGCACTGACTAACATCAAAGCTACAGCTACCCTGGAGAGTCCAGGAAGTGGGACATGCTTGACTAATTTCCACAGGGTCTCCTCCGTAAGTGGATTGGTCTAGAGGAGGAATTATTTTGGGTCCTGTATTTCGCCAAAAAAAAAAAAAAAGTGAGAAGGTCACTAAAAATAAATTCTTTTTAATTTAGTTTAATAGATAAAAGCTGTTTCAGGACCTGCATATAGAACCCTGCGGCGAAATTGATTGATAAACACAAGTAGGCAGAGAGGATCCACGTGGACCCTAGGGGAATCATTGACCCTCCTTAGCTCTGTTTGACTGCTTGCCTGTGTGGTTCTTTGGCTTTTCTCTGTTTATTTCTGGTTTCTTGCTTTTCTTTCCTCCCCCTTTCTTTTTTCTTTCATTTTTTTAAAATTAGGTGCTGCTAGCTTGTCGCTTCTTTGCTGTGCTTCTTCTTCAGTAATTTCCCACTTGCTGTCTATATTGATTTTGTATTCCATACTATCGCTTATCCTTCCTTCATCTTTCTGCCTTCTGCTTTCTGTTGTGGCTCTTAGATACAACATTTTTTCATAGGCCCACAACTTAAGGGTGCCAATTTCTATTCCATCTATTTTGTTTTCTTCTTTTTTTTTTTTTGTATTAACTTTTTCCTTTCAGCCCTTTCTTTACTATTTCTCTCCCTCCTCATAATTATAGATTTCTAAATCACTATATATATATTCCTCCATTTGTTTTCCCAGTCCATTGTAGGAACTCCACTTTTTTTCCTATTACTCTATGCTGCCTACACAAGTTAAATATTCATCTCATTAAGTCTTATTTGGCCCCTCTTCTAACTTTTATCAATATTACTATTATCCTTCTGCCTTCCTTACATCTTTTGATTCCTCTGGCCCTAATCTTTTGCCTTCAAGGGAACATAGAAAGAAGCAAGGAAATAAAATAAGAAGAAAAAGTGCCAAAGAGAAAACTTAACTCACACACAGAACCACCAGCTAAATAAAAGTCTAGAGCAGAGAGAAAAGCTAATCAACTGAACAAACCCATCAGGGTAATATGATGATCAGAGGGCAACAAAAAAATACAAATAACTCTGAGAAACAGGAAAACATGGAACAGTCCAATGAACAAATTAAAAACCAGGAAGTGATGCAGAACATCAAACAACTAATCAAAGCTATCCAAACAAATATCATGGATCAACTTAAAGAAGTAAAGGAAGAGATTAAGGATATAAAGAAGACACTGGGAGAACATACTGAAGAAATTGCAAACATGCCTAAAAAGGTAATGGATATGATGGTGAACAATGGCACAATCCAAGAAATCAAAAAGACGCTGGATTCACATAGCAGCAGATTTGAACAAGCAGAGGAAAGAATTACTGATATGGAAGACAATACAGCTGAAATCAAAGACAAAGAGATAATAGAACAGATAGACAAAAAGATAGAAAAAATCCAGCATGGACTCAGGGAATTAACCGATAACACAAAACACACAAACATACGCATTATGGGCATCCCAGAAGGAGAAGAGAAGGGAAAGGGAACAGAAGGAGTGTTGAAGGAAATAATGGCTGAAAACTTCCCAACCCTATTGAGAGAGATGGATGTGCAGATCCAGGAAGCACAGCACACCCCAAATAGTATAAATCCCAACAGGCCAACTCCAAGACATATACTTGTCAAAATGTCCAATGCTCAAGACAAAAAGAAAATACTCAAGGCAACAAGAGAAAAGAGACCCATCACATACAAGGGAAGCACAATAAGATTAAGTGGTGATTTCTCAGCTGAAACCATGGAGGCAAGAAGACAGTGGTATGACATAGTCAAAATACTGAAAGGAAAAAACTTCCAGCCACGAATTCTCTATCCAGCAGAACTGGCATTCAAAAATGATGGAGAGTTCAAAATATTCACAGATAAACAAAAATTAAGAGAGTATGTCAATAAGAAACCAGCACTTCAATAAATACTAAAGGAATCTCTACAAGTTGAAAGGAAAAAACAAGGAGAGAGAGTTGGAGGAGAGTTTAAAAACAACTGAAAAGACAAAAAGAGAAACAAAACAACATATGACATATGGCTGAAGTAAGAAATTTATTACGAGTAATAACACTGAATATTAATGGATTAAATTCACCAATCAAGAGACACAGATTGGCAGAATGGATAAGAAAATATGATCCATCTATATGCTGTCTACAAGAAACCCACCTTCAACCCAGGGATTCAAGGAGGCTGAAAGTGAATGGCTGGAAAACCATTTTACAAGCTAACAATAGCCAAAAAAGGGCAGAAGTAGCTATTCTAATATCACACAAAATAGACTTTAAATGCAAAACTATTGTAAGAGACAAAGATGGACACTACATATTAGTAAAAGGAGTAGTCTCTCAAGAAGAGAGAACAATCATCAACATTTACTCACCCAACAAGGGTGCCTCAAAATACGTGCGGCAAACTCTGGAAAAACTAAGAGGAGAAATAAATCACTCTACAATTATAGCAGGGGACTTCAACACATGACTATCATAATTAGACAGGACATCTAGATGGAGAATCAATAAAGAAAAAAAGGCACTCAACGATACATTAGAAGACCTCGACTTAATAGACACATACAAAACAATATACCCAAATACAGCAGGATTTACATTCTTCTCTAGTGCACATGGAAAATACTCCAAAATAGACCACATGCTAGGCCACAGAACAACTCTCAATGAATTCAGAAAGATTGAGATCATACAAAGTAATTTCTCTGACCACAACGGAATGAAATTGGAAATCACTAAGGGCCAGAGAATCAGGTTAGGCACAAGGATATGGAAGTTAAACAACACACACTTAGACAAACAGTGGGTCAAAGAGGAAATCTCAAAAGAAATCAGTAACTACCTTGAAACCAATGAAAATGACAACACAACATATCAAAACCTATGGGTTGCAGTGAAAGCAGTCCTGAGAGAGAAGTTCGTAGCCATAAATTCATATATTAAAAAAGAAGAAAGAGCTAAAATTGAAGATCTAACTGCACACTTGGAGGAATTGGAAAAACAACAACAAATTAAACCTAAAGGAAGTACAAAGAAGGGAATAACAAAGATTAGAGCAGAACTTAATGAAACAGAGAATAAGAAAACACTGGAAACAATAAACAAAACCAAAAGCTGGTTCTTCGAGAATATCAACAAAATTGACAAACCCTTAGCCAGACTAACAAAGAAAAAGAGAGAACAGATGCAAATACATAAAATAAGGAATGAGCAAGGGGATATCACTACTGACCCCACAGAAATAAAGAGTATCATAAGAGGATTCTTTGAAAAATTATATGCCAACAAGAATGATAATTTAGAGGAAATGGACAAGTTTCTAGAAACCCACAAATAGCCTACATTGATGAAAGAAGAAATAGATGAACTCAACAGTCCAATTACAAGTAAAGAGATAGATTCAGTCATCAAAAACCATCCAACTAAGAAGAGCCCAGGACCAGATGGCTTCACAGCTTAATTCTACCAAACATTGCAGAAAGAGTTAACACCAATTCTACTTAAGCTCTTCCAAAAAATAGAAATAGAAGGAATATTGCCTAACTCATTCTATGTTGCCAACATTACCCTAATACCAAAACCAAATAAAGATACCACAAGAAAGGAAAATTACAGACCAATTTCTCTAATGAACCTAGATGCTAAAATCCTCAACAAAATACTTGCTAATTGCATTCAACAACATATCAAAAGGATTATACACCATGACCAAGTGGGTTTCATCCCGGGTATGCAAGGATGGTTCAATATAAGAAAATCAATCAATGTAATACACCACATAAACAGATTGAAAGAAAAAAACCACACGATCATCTCTATAGATGCAGAAAAAGCATTTGACAAAATACAGCACTCTTTCCTCATAAAAACACTACAAAAGATAGGAATAGATGGAAACTTTCTGAATATGATAAAGGGTATATATGAAAAACCCAAAGCTAACATCATTTTCAATGGTGAAACCCTAAAAGCCTTCCCTCTGAGATCGGGAACAAGACAAGGATGCCCACTATCACCACTCCTATTTAACATTTTCTTAGAAGTACTTGCACGAGCACTGAGACAAGAAAAGGACATAAAATGCATCCAGATTGGAAAAGAAGAAGTAAAAATTTCATTATTTGCAGATGACATGATCCTATGCATAGAAATCCCTGAGAAATCGACAACAAGGCTTCTAGAACTTATAAAGGAGTTCAGTAATGTTGCAGGGTATAAGACCAATGCTCAAATATCAGTAGCATTTCTGTACACCAATAACGAGCAAACTGAGGAGGAAATCAGGAAACAAATACCATTTACAATAGTAACTAAAAGAATTAAATACCTAGGAATAAATTTAACTAAAGATGTAAAGGACTTATATACAGAAAACTACACAACACTGTTAAAGGAAATCAAAGAAGACTTAAATAAATGGAAAAATATTCCCTGTTCATGGATAGGAAGACTAAACATCATCAAGATGTCTATCCTACCCAAACTTATCTACAGATTTAATGCAATCCCAATAAAAGTCAACACTATATTTTTTAAGGAACTGGAAAAACTAACCACAAAATATATTTGGAGAGGCTAGAGGCACCGAATTGCCAAAGACATATTGAAAAAGAAAAATGAAGTTGGAGGGATCACACTACCTGACTTTAAAACATACTACAAAGCTACAGTGATCAAAACTGCATGGTATTGGCACAAGGATAGACCTACTGACCAATGAAACCAAATTGAGAGTTCTGATCTACATCCTTGCATATACAGTTATCTGATATTTGACAAGGCCATGAAGCCCACTCAGTTGGGAAAGAATGGCCTCTTTAACAAGTGGTGCTTGGAGAACTGGATATCCATATCCAAAAGAATGAGAGAAGAATATCATCTCACACCTTATACAAAAATCAACTCAAGATGTATCAAAGATCTAAATATAAGAGCCAAAACCATAAAGACCTTGGTAGATAATGTAGGGAAGCATCTACAGGACCTTGTAATAGGAAATGGTTTCATGAACTTCACAGCCAAAGCATGGGCAGCAAGAGAAAAAATAGATAAATGGGATCTCATCAAAATTTAAAACTTTTGTACCTCAAAGGATGTTATTAAGAAAATAAAAAGGCAGCCTACCGAATGGGAGAAAATATTTGGCAACTATATATCTGATAGGAGCCTAATATCCTGCATATATAAAGAAATCCTACACCTTGAAAATAAAAAGACAAACAACCCATTTATAAAATGGGCAAGTGACCTGAAAAGACACTTCTCCAAGAAAGAAATATAAATGGCTAAAAAGCACATGAGAAATGCTCAACATCGCTTGCTATCAGGGAAATGCAAATCAAAACTACAATGAGATACCATCTTATACCCATCAGAATGGCAGCTATTAAAAACACAGCAGACACTAAATGTTGGAGAGGATGTGGAGGAATAGGAACCCTCATCCACTGCTGGTGGGACTGTGGTATCGTCCAGCCACTGTGGAGGACAGTTTGGCGGTTCCTCAGAAAACTAACAATAGATCTTCCATATGATCCAGCAATTCCACTGCTGGGTATATACCCAGAAGAACTGAAAGCAAAGACACAAACAGATATATGCACACCAATGTTCATAGCGGCATTGTTCACCATTGCCAAAAGTTGGAATCAACCCTGGTATCCATCAACAGATGAATGGATAAGCAAAATGTGGTACATACATATAATGGAATATTACTCAGCTGTAAGAAGGAATAAAGTGTGAACACATGGAATAACGTGGATGAATCTTGAAGACCTTTTGTTGAGTGAAGGAAGCCAGGCACTGAAGGATTAACAGTATATGACCTCACTGATTTGAACTGAGGAAAGTGAGCAGTCTCTGAGAACCATTGTCTGAACCATAGGTTAACAAGGGATAGAAACAGAAGAGCAGGCTTTGAGCCATCACCCATATGGACATAATCTATGGTAAAGGGATAGGGTATAGTTGCATATTGAAGGATAGGACAGATGGGTAGTGATATTACTGGGTTTGGTGGTGCAGTGTTGACAGGTGTGTAGATTAGAAAGGGCAGGTTCAAATACCCAGGGCATGTAACTATGAATCTTGACATTCCATGAGTCAAGACAGGGGAGTGTCATATTCCCCAGGGAGGTGGGGAGGAAGGAACAGTTAAGATTGAATGGGGTATTTAGTGGTCATGGGAAAGGTTTTTCATTACCTTACAGTAATGGACACAGGACATGGTAAATATCATCAAAACTTATTAAACTGTATCGTCTAAATTGTAAACTATACTGCAAATGTTTAGTTGCTATATTTTGCTATCTGTATAACAATGCTAACATCCAAAAAAAAAGGGGGGGGTTTAATATGAGGTGAAGAAGGGAGGGTTGGTTTGGTATCTGGGAGTCTCTGGTATTCTGTGTGTGACTTTGCTGTGACCTAAAATTGCTTGGAAAATTAAATGAAAATTTGTGAGACACTGGGGATTGAGAGGGGGAAGGTGTCACTGCACACCAGACATCTGATAACACAGTGATAAAAGGACAAAAAGAATATATATATTTTTAAAGGCATTTCTTTTCCTTTTTTTTCCCGTTTTTTTGAATGTCCCAATCCGCTAATTATATTTTGTTTTGTTTTTTGTTTGATTGTTTGTTGTTTGTTTTTTCCTGAGTTTCCTTATGTTTGTCTCTTGCATGTAAGCTTATCATTGTTGTTTCTTTTTCCTATTAAGTGTATTTGATTATTTTATGGGCTACATGTTCATGGAAGATTTAGATCACAGAAGGGTTACAATGGGTACTGCAGGGGATTATTGGTGGGGGGTGTCTGGGAGGGGGGATACATGGGAGTAAGTTCATCCGAATATACATGAAAGATATACCAAATTGTTCTAAAGATCAAAGGATGGGGCATGGTCTTGGTGGGTCGACAATCACTCAATAAATGAGGGAATCTGAATACGTAGTCTGGAGAGCTCTGCCACATTCTCCAAGGGAGCAGCAACAGTCCTCTGAGTGTAGGGACAGTGTCTGTCAAAATGTTTGTGTGGGATGTGGTCGGAGGTGTGGGAGGTGGGGAACATGGGAATCCCGGTAGGTTCTGTGTAATATTTTAGGTAATCTAAGCACCTCTTAAAAAAAAAAAAAAAATATATATATATATATATATATATATATATATAACATTTTTGTAAGCAAATGCACATATATGCATATATTTTTACATATCACTTTACAAATATTGGTATGTATTGTGAAAATTTTGATTTTTACCCACAATAAAAAATAATTAAAAAAAAAAAAGAGGATGGCCCACTGATGATTTCTTGTTATTGATGACTACCCTTATGAGTCTTTGCTCTTGTAACTGAAACTGAGCTTACTATTATGGGGTGCCTAAGGGTTGCCACCTGAGAGCCTCCTTGTTGCTCAAATGTGGCCTCTCTCTAAGCCAAACTCAGCATATGAATGCATTACCTTCCCCCCAACGTGGGACATGACTCGCGGGGATGATCCTCTCTGGCAACAAGGGATTAATACCAAGTGCCAACTGGCAACACAACTGGAAAAAGACCTTGAATAAAAGGGGGAAAAAGTAAAGACAAATGAGTTCAAGTGTCTAAGAGACTTCAAAGAGAGTTGGGAGGTCATACCAGAGGTAACACTTAAGCACACCTCAGTAGGAGCTCATAGAACATCAAAGTGCATATCTCTCCACACAGAGGGGCTCCTGAGAGTTCTGGAGACACCCAGGTCCTATATAAGGGGGCATAGCCCCAGAGACTGACGCCTTATCAGTGGGCTCTATTTTGGAATCTGTGTTCCTGAGAGTGACAGAATTGGACTCAAATAAGTCCTCCCTGCACATGGTTCATCAGTCCCTTCTATTCAAACCTATATGTGATGCTGGAGTTTTTAGGTATACTTCCAGAGACTGGAGCCTCTGGCCTACCTATGTGCCAGGTGTGCGTGGAATCTCGATGGAGCTGCAACTTCTACCCTACAGCTCAATGGACTCATCCAAGTTACCTGGCGAGGAGACAACGATGGGCAGCGGCCATCCCAGGGAATGGAGAGGGCCTGCATCTGCAGGCAGGATCATCCCACTCACCATATCCATGAGATATAAGCCCTCTCTCACTTGGAGGTGGAGTGGACATTACCATCCCAGTCCCCTCAGGATTGGGGGAAGAACTATGGACTAGAGTGGACTTAATGGTATTCTGTTGTACATATATGGTGATTCTAGCAATGGAAGAAATTATAACAGTGAGGTGGAGCCGGTGGCCATCGGACACTTTCGGGGCAGGGAGGGGATGTGCAGTTGAAATACAGGGGCTTTATCGGGACTTGGAGGTTGTCCTGAGTGCTGTTGTGGCAACGGATGTAGGCCATTTTAAATCAGCACACACCATTCAGATCTGTGTGGAAGAGAGTGTGGTCTACGATGTGAACTGTGGTCTATGGTTGATGGCAAGGCCCCAGGATGTGTAAGTCCATTGAGGGTGGTGGGCCACACATGTGGGAGACGTTTGTGTGGGATGTGGTAGGAGGTGTGGGAGGTGGGGAACGTGGGAATCCCTGTAGGTTCCATGTAATATTTAGGTAATCTAAGCACCTCTTAAAGTATATATATATATATATATATATATATATATATATATATATACACATATACATACATAACATTTTTGGTAAGCAAATGCACATATATGCATATATATTTATATATCATTTTACAAATATTGGTATGTATTGTGAAAAATTTGATTTTTACCCATAATAAAAAATAAATAAATAAATAAAACAGAAAAAAAAAGAATAAAATATTTAGGAATAAATTTTAAAAAAAATTTATGAAACTATTCTCATCTCTATGTGGCTAAAACAGGTCACTAGCTGAATGGGTGGCCTTTCTTCTATCCAGCCTTACCTTCTCTTTAACCCTGACCCTCCATAAACTTCTGCACATCCATATCCTGATACATATCCATATCAGCAAGGCAAAAGCTTTGTCATGTACTGTAAAAGGCACATAGGGCTAAAAGTTTCACAAATATTTATTTTATGTTTATATCATAAGATACTTTTTTGAAAGTATCAGTAAGACATGGGTTATTATTATTTTAAACTGTGACTACTTTGCATGTGGCCTTTTCGCCCTCCAAGCAGATATGGTATTTTATTTCTGCATCCCTCAGGGTGGAGTTTTATTGCACACATTTAGAGAAAAGGAATGACATTTGGATTTTTGAAAAAGACATTTGAAGCCCCTGGCAGACACAATAATTTTGGGAGAAAAGCATTATGAATTTTAAAAGGTTGTCATTGTGCAGCAAAATTCAAAAAATTGGTTTAAAGTAATTATAAAGAAATAAGGCTAACCCTTTCTTTCTCTTTTGGTTTTCTTCACCTCTACAGAAAAAAGGATATACAAATATTTCTAGTGTGAGGAAGAGAGAGAAGAGGTGTATAATGAACAAAAGAGTTAGATGTTGAAGAAGGGGTTTTGCCCCTGCTCTCCTTCTGGCCAAGTTCCCAGGGGAAAATAATGACCTACCCCCTTTTCAATTAGGTTAGGGGTGTGAGAGCAGAGGACAACTGTGATTTGTGTCTGGGGGGTGGTTTCAAGAAATTATCAGGAACTCAGAATGCTCTCCATAACTCCGCGGAAAAATAGGTAGGGGTACTGAGGTGTGTTTCAAATCGGAGTAGGCTTGCTGTTCTTTTGAGATGGACAGTAGCTGCATTTCTCTATGCTCTTTAGAAGAATCAGAAATAAGCAAAGGGATAGAGGGAGCTCTGTATCCCCCTAGATTAATATCCAATGGGAAAGAGAAACTAAAAAGAAACAAAAAAAATCAGATGAAAATCTTGGGTTTAGTGCTCATATTTTTGGCTCCTTTTCAATGGGAATCATTTTATCTTTGGAATTAAGATGCATTTTCCAGAGAGAATTTTCACTTGCTTCTGCCAGGGGCCTTGTGGCAAGATCGGTCTTGGATAACTTTCAAATGCCAAACCACTTAAGGCCAGGCCTCAGCTTATAATATCTCAGGGGACAATCCTGGTCTTTTTTTTTTTTTTTTTTTTGCTCACAGTTTAGGCCGAAATAGACAAGTTTCCTCCTCATATTCTGATGATAACTGCATTTTTCTATTCTTTGATTGAGTGTGCAGAATTTCAGGTATCCTAACTTTATTTCTGGGGCTGCAACTATAAATTGCAATGTTGGCAAGCCTAAGACCTTGTCTTGTAAGATGCTTTCAAAACTTAAGGCTTTTTCTCTTTTCTTTTCTTTTCTGTTCTGTTCTTTATTTTTAACTAAGGTTGGAAATGTCCTAGCAGCCATCTCCATGACTTTACTAACCACTTCTAACCCTGACTCCTGTTTCACACTCTTCAGTTTGGCTCTTGGGAATGTCTTACTTTCCAGAGAATTCAGTGTATTTAAAAGGATACTTGTTAAATTCTGAGAACTTTGTAACAGAAGTTTTATCAGGATATTTGCTATCCTGATATTTTTAAAAACCTGTTCCCTTATGTTGTCTCATTTGGGATGGGATCTGTGTCCCAGATGAGGCAGCAATTGAAGTAGAGACTGCTCATTCCATGAGAACTGTGCTCTTCTTGTTAAGAAGTGGGGCCAGAGTCCTCCTCATTCCCTGTGATACTTCAGCAGAGACTCTTCTACCTGCTGTTAGAGGCTGTTCTATTGCCTGCTCCTGCCACTGTTCTCAGCTGGCCTCCTGCTCATTCACTCTCATTCATGAAAGACGAAGCACCCACTTACAGCCCTCTCCTCTACCACACATATTACTCTCATCCTGGGTAAGTTAAATGAACCTATGAATATCCAGTCCAATTCTCTGGCCTTATATTTCTTTGACCTTTCCATCTCTTGTTGTTGTTGTTGTTTGTTTCTTTTCTTGTCTTTTTTTTTCCTTCCAGTTTTATTTATTTATTTATTTATTTATTTATTTATTTATTTATTTATTT
>JAKSZT010018658.1:6247697-6319855 GCA_026826555.1 Tolypeutes matacus | reverse complement strand
TTTATTTATTTATTTATTTATTTATTTATTTATTTATTTATTTATTTATTTATTTTGCCACATGGCTATATTCAAGACATTTAATCTGAAGTCAGACATTTAGGCATCTTACCTTTTGACCACAATCTCCTTTTGCTTGTTACACCCAGTACACCTGTCTCTTGATAATTCTATACTTCCAGTTCCTGGATTCTTTTCTCCTTAACTTTCAGTTCCATCCTGACCACACTTCCTTCTCCATGAAGCCTAGACTCTGTGGTTCATCAGTTAAACTGTTCTCTTATTAGTTACTTCAGCATGCTTGTTTCACATCTTTTCTTTTATACCCAAATAGAAAGGTCTCAATTATGCAAAATCCAACTAAATGACCTCTGTGAAACTTTGAAAGTTGAGATTCATTAAAGATCAGCCTCATAGACTGATTCTAATATAATCCAGACTCAGTTGACATCTGGTTCTTCAGCAATGCCAAGAAATCCATCATGCTTTCTCTAGTTATCAATCTATGAATGTCTTTTCTAAACATCCCATGCTTTCTCCAAACCTCTGACCAAATCAACTCCATTTTCTCATCATTCATCATCAGAACACATGCTGAAAACATATACCATAAGTAAAACAGAAGACATTAAGCAAGTCATAAACGTCCTGCTCTTAAACTTTCAAATAGCAGGTGCCTGGACCTGTTTTGTCAAATTTTTTTTTTTTTTTTTTTTTTAAATATAGCCCATTCTCCTCAGGATATTCCTCAGGATCTCACTGTACAGATTTTTATTTTTATACCTATACTTTCCATCTCCCTCTCATTACTAGTTTCTTTTTTCATTAACAACCACCACCACCACAAAACTTAACTTTCTCCTTTAATCTCATATTCCCTTCAGGTGTTGTCTTATCTTTTTTTTATTTCCTTTATAGCCAAACCTCTCAAAAAAGATATATGTATGTACTTTGGGCCTTTACCAGTATATCACTATTCAGTTATTGTCCCTTTGCCATCTGGCTTCCAGGGCATTATTCCAGTAAAACTTTCTTTCCAAAATTGCTAAGGAGCTTCTTTTGGCTAAATTCTAGAACTGAATTCTGTCATGTAACTGCCAGTTTACTTGTTGGTATCCCAAACCGAAGAAAAGCTCCTGAGGCCAAGAACCATATTTGCCTTATTATAGTTATAACCCAGCAGGTAGTATACTTCCTAGTCCAAAGTAGGTGATAAGTAGATATTTCCTAATTGAACATGAATCTCATGAATATGTGAAAATTAAGAACTAGAACTTACCGAGTTCTAAATTGTGCTGAGGCACTTATTCCTAAATACCTTACACCACCAAATAAGATATTCTTCTAACAAGAATGCATCAGAAATACACTCTGAAATCCTCCCCCCACCCCCATTTTAAATACAACTCATCACCTCCTACTTCTAGAAGCTGTACTAAAAATAACAACCAAATGGTTGTGTTCATGAATTCTTGACCACATGTTCCTACTTATTACCAGGGTATTTTAGAATGCAGTTTTACTCTCTTTGGCCCTGAGATTTTCTTCTATTAACCAGAAAGCATTTCCCCCCAGGAGATAATTAGGACTGGAAGTATAGTGCACAGCTGCACACAGCCACATAGTTTGTTACTTACTCTGCATGCATTTACCTGCTGGACTCTGCCAGTTCTTAGGCCCTCTGCACTGGTGCTGTTAGAAATTAGCTTAATAAACCTGAATTACTCTGAAAGTTTTGCATTACAATGTGAGCATTTATCTTAGCCTCAGGAGCCAAGCTTCCTGTGTGATATAAAAGTATACTGGGATATAGAAAGGAAAAGGCTTTTATAATTGCCTATTCAATCTTTTCTCAAGGGTCATTGATTGAATATTTTTTCTACCTAAGGCTGTCTGCTACATTTTTTCTACGTAAGTTTCAAAGTATTCTATACTAATAAAATATGTACAATAAATTCAAAACAAAAATTGGGAATGTTCTGGTAAAAATAATAAGAAAATAGAAATCTAGTTCTTGATGTCTCCAAAATAATTTGATAATCAAATGTTTCTAATTAATAAATGGGGGAAACAAACCTTAAATGAAATGTTATCTTTGGCTAGCTAATATTTATTTAATTCCTAACTTCAAAAAGTACCATGTCTAGGGAGCAGGTGTAGCTCAGTGATTTGAGCACCAGCTACTCATGGATGAGGTCCTGGGTTCAATCTCTGGTACCTCCTAAAAAAAAAAAATGTATCATGTCTATTCTATGGCTAAAATTCTCCTTGATTTTATAAACATATATATAACTTAGGTTGGCGTCTTAATTAAATGAATAAACCATTGATTGAATTGAAACATTAATTTCTGCAGATATGCAATATTTAGGTATTTTAATAGTTTGTAGTTGGTGTTGTACTTAGAGATCATTACACACGTACACACACTCTCATTTTAAACAGTGGGTCATAGGCCTGGAACAGGTATTTGTGCAATCACTCATTTATTTATTCTTATATATGCCACCTCTGTGATATGCCATGTGCTGGGTGCTGAGATTCCAGAAGCAGTAAAATAAGGGTTTTGCCTTTAGGAAAAGCTCATGGTCTGGTGCACGAAATGGAAAGCTAACCAAACAATTACAGTGTAATATGTGCATAAATGTGTCTGAAACAATCTGGGGTATTTCAGAACTAGTAAAAACTTATCTGGAGAATTCAGAGAAAGTGTAACATATAAAGAGAGGATGTCTTAGTCCCTGACATCAATTTACCATCCCCTCCCTGACTATTCTTTGTGGTAAAAATAATAAAATTTGTAGAACTTTTTACACATTTCTCATATTTGATCTTGGTGTCCTATTGCATCGAGGGTACTATATGTATGTGGGTATTTTTTGTTAGGGAGCATGAATCAGAAATACTCCTTGTTTCTGAAATCACTGTCAGCCTTATTGAACAATAATATTTGGTGATAATATGTCTCTACAGTGAAACAGAGACCACCAACTGGAAGTTTTGTTATGGGCCATGTATGGCCACAGACATATTTAGTTTGTCTTTATAGCACCTAAAATAAAATAAAATATCCAACTTTAATATTTCTAGGTGTAGCTTGTGTTTCTAGTTCACTGTAACCTCTCCTATCTCCCCCTGCTCACTACCAGTCTGCTTCACTTGGGGTATTTGCCTGCCCATTTGTCATTTTAATTTATGACCTCCAAAATAAATTTACCACCATTATTTTTCAGTCTAGGAGCAAAGGTCAATAAAAGAAAAAAAAAAAGGAAAAGGAAAAATAAAAAGATATTACTGTCTAGTTTGTTTTTGTGAGATCCTGTTCAAACAGAGGATAGCTCATTAAATCAACACATTGTTATGGTATAAATGGGCAAAAAACATTTCTAACCAAAACATTTTCATGCATGGATCTTGTTAATTATATTTTTGGTTCAGTAATGCTCAATTTTTCTTGGTGACAAACATCAGGCAAACCCAATAATTTAAACCACAGTCACAAATTCAAAAGAAATAAAAAGAGTCATCTAAATTTTAATGAAAACACTTATCACAAAGTCCATGTACTTTAATTCCTCTGAGAAGCTTAGAGCCTGACTTCGTCATGCTCTATTAGTTACCTATTGCTGTGCAGCAATGTACCATGAACTTAGAGGCTTAAAAGTACACACATTTATTATCTCACAGCTCTGTGGGTCAGGAATCTATGCACAGTTTAGTCTGGTTCTCCCTTTCAGTGTCTTTCACAAGGCCACGGCTGGGACCTTCTCTGAGGCTAGTCTGGGGAAGGATCTACATTTAATCTCAACTGATTGTTGTCAGGATTCATTTCTTTGTGGACTTTTCAAGAGGTAAGTTTCTTGCTAACTGTTGGCATAAGGCTTATCAAGTAATTCAATCGAAGGCCCTTGAACTGAACCCAGTGCAATCAAAGGGTATCACACCCATGAAAACAGACTAGTTCAAAACATAATCTTTTGCCCAGTCACTGAACCGCCGCCGAGGACTCAGCAGCTTCCCCCTCGAGCCCCCTCGCTTCCCGATGCTCCGTCCCCCCTGCCCGCCTTCTCCCGCCGCGGCCTTCCGCAGGCCGTTTCCACCGAGGAAAAGGAATGGTATCGTATGTCCGCTATCCAGAATCTCCACTCTTTCGACCCCTTTGCTGATGCAAGTAAGGGTGATGACCTGCTTCCTGCTGGGACTGAGGATTATATCCATATAAGAATTCAACAGAGAAACGGCAGGAAGACCCTTACCACTGTTCAAGGGATCGCTGATGATTACGATAAAAAGAAACTAGTGAAGGCGTTTAAGAAGAAATTTGCCTGCAATGGTACTGTAATTGAGCATCCAGAATATGGAGAAGTGATTCAGCTACAGGGTGACCAGCGCAAGAACATATGCCAGTTCCTTGTGGAGATTGGACTGGCTAAGGACGACCAGCTGAAGGTTCATGGGTTTTAAGTGCTTGTGGCTCACTGAAGCTTAAGTGAGGATTTCCTTGCAATGAGTAGAAAATTTCCCTTCTGTCCCTTGTCACAAGTTTAAAAACCTCACAGCTTGTATAATGTAATCATTTGGGGTCCACTTTTAACTTGGACTAGTGTAACTCCTTCATGGAATAAACTGAAAAGAGCCATGCTGTCTAGTCTTGAAGTCCCTCATTTAAACAGAGATCAAGCAGTAGGCGCCTGGCAGTGTCCAGCCTGAAACAAAGCAATAACGTGATGTTTCAGCCACGTCCAGAGCCCCAAGATCATGGATGGCTATGTTGGCCAGAAGCTCTTTGGTCCTCCCTCTGGAGAGTTCCCTGCCCTGAGAGAATGTCACCAACTGACCAGCCCTCGGTGAAGCTGAGAAAAGATGGGGTGAGGCAGCCACAGCAGCGGTACCACAAGAGGGGAGCCTTTTGGTAACAAAGAACCCCTGGTGTCTTCAGGTTGACCAGGTGAGCAGAGCTTAGAGAGGCCACCTTCCCTCTAGTAAGGACATGCCACCGAGGTCTTTGTTCCTTTTGATCAGGCATAATAGCCTAGCTAAGATTGTCCAAACAAAGAGCCACCAGAATGTGAGGGCAACCTTCTATCAGAGTTAAACTTTTGACAAGGGAACAAATTTCAAACTGATTTATCGATCACGTAGCTAGCTGTAGAGCTTGCATTTTATTAGCAACAGCTGCCCAATGCCATGTGAAGTATCAGAACTGGTTTTTGGGTTTTTCCCCCCTTCAGTTTTAATGTTATGTAATGTATTTAAACTCTTATATAAATAAAACTTGTTTTCAGAAAAAAAAAAAACAAAAAAACATAATCTTTTGCTTTTTGGGATTCACAAAATTCAAACTGTCACACTTCTTATTCTACATCTCAATACTATCAACTCTTACAGTCTTTGTAGTTCTCTAATGCTTTAAACCAGACCTTTGTTTGTTTGTTTACATTTTGTCAAGCTTTTCTAATTATTCAAGGTAGGGAGATTGTTGGGAAGGAATTACATAAGTCATTCCAGGAAACTGAAATCTAGAGTTGGTGGTATTAGGCAAATACTGTAAATGTCCCTGAATAAAATTATCAGTAAATCTAATAAACATTAGAATACAACCCTTTTGCATGTGAAAATGAGAAGTGGGTTGGAAATGGATTTGAAGTTTGGAATACTGCTTAAAAGAAACTGCTACATTGACAAGATTTTGGTTTGGAAATAGTGTAATCTACATTTAGCATGGTGGCCAAATATATAGACATATATTATTACATTTAATCTAAAATAATGCAAGGTAGAAGTTGTCATCTCTTTTTTACAGATGAGGAAGCTGAGATTCAGACAGAATAATATGAGTCAGAAATTGAACCTATTTCTTATTGGTGACAGAATATTTATGGAAAGCATCTTGTAAAATATATATATTTTCCTAATTTACTACCATACATTCTTTTCATTCTTTTTTTAAAAACAATCTATTGAAGAATATCATTCATACATGAACATACATAAACTATAAGTGTTCCGTAAACATCATGAACTTACAAAACAAACATGCATAACATCATACAGGGCTCCCACACATCACCCCACCACAAACACCGTGCATTGTTGTGAAACATTTGTTAACAAATAAAGAAAGGGCATTGTAAAGTATTACTACTGACTATAATCCATGTCTTCCTCCCCTATACATTTTTTAAGGATTTATTTATTTATTTATTTTTAATCCATTTTTACTCCTTCCCCCCCATTTTTGCTGTTTCTGTGTCCATTTGCTGGGCAACTCTCTGTGTCCATTTCCTGCCCTCTCTTCTCCTCCTTCTCCTCCTGTCTTCACTGGGATTCTATCCTCAGAATCTCCAATGTGGGAGAGAGGTGACCTACTGCCTGCACCACCTTAGTTCCTGGTTTTTCGGTGCATCTCGTCTTGGCTCTCCCTTGTGTCACTCTCCTGTTACTTCATCATCTTGCTGCATGGCTCGTGGGACCTGACAGCGCACCCACACAGGGGGCCTGGTGGTGTACCCGCGCACGGGGCCTGGCGGCACACCCGTGCATGGGGCCTGGTGGCTCATGTGCCTTCTATATTTTTTTTTTTTTTTTTTTTTAACACAGAAAGTCTAATTTATTCCTCTTATCAAGAACAGTTTTGGGAAAATGATAGCAATTGACCTATGCAACAAAGACAGATAGTTATTTCAAGAGTGAAGAAGGCGGATATAATCAAAGGCCTACAGAAAGTGGTTTCTTTTCCCTGAACTTCCTGTTCATATGTTATACCATTTTCCTATTGTGTTGCTCATTTCATTCTTGTTGACTTCTACCAGCTCTTTACAAAGTAAGAAAATAAGCCTTCTATCTGTCTTATCTGTTTTTCTTTTTTAAATTTTTACTGGGAGGTCCCAGGGATCAAACCCAGATCGCTCCATATGGGAGACAGTTGCCCAACCACCCAAACCATATATGTCACACCGCTATATCTCTTAAGGTTTATCAAAGATACCCAAAGTTACAGTCTTTTCCCATATAGGATGGTCATATAATAAATCAGGCTTAGTTTATCACCAGCATTCTAAAAACCAGGCCTAGGGAGAAAAATTAGGTCTGGGGACACATGTATGGTTTCTAATATAGCTAATGTTTAGCCTACCCTGATTATCACAAAATCAGGACAGCGAGAATATTTGCATACATTCTTTTTATTCTGATACAAATCCAGGTAAATATGTAATTTATGTTAGAAAGGTTTTTTTTCATAATGTGCTTTCATGAATTTCTTTTTCAATAGATGTAATTCTTAAAATGATGCACATTCCTTTTCTGGAAAATTTATTTATGTAGAAGAGCAAAATTCTAATAATCCATTAAACTAAAGAAAACACCTTTGATAATAATATTTACACAAAATGCAGTTTTGTGATATAAATTTCAGTGCTCATTTTTGAAAATAGCTTTTAAAATAATTCAATTGTTACTTTCCCATGGCAATCTAAATGCTAACTTAAATTTAATATTTTTTACTTGTTTACAAAACTTGGCTTTTGCAAAGTGATAAGTTTTCAATTGTTATATAAATCACATCTGCCCTGGAGAGATTTCCAAAAGTACATAACCAACTATGTGTGATATAATTCTACAATTCACACTCATTAGCTTTACCAGGATTGAATCTCATTTTTCATTGAGGCATTAAAAGATAAATTTTACCTAAGGAATATTATGCAGTGGTGGCTTAGAACTAAATTAATTTTAATTAGTTTTGTTATGTGCCAAGTCATCATCATTACATAAGAAATATTGCCTACTGTTAAAGGTTCAGAGAGCTACCAGATATTTAAAAACTTTTGCGCGAGTTTAACATATTTTGCTATTATTAGTCTTAGGCTCTTGTTGCATGGAAAAACACATAGCATATTTACAGTACAGATGTTGACACAGTGTATGCAGGGGAACATAGAAAGGTCAGAAAAATCATTGTGGAAAATCAACTTAAGTAATAATGAGGGAACTGCAAAATGCTTGCATTCTTATAACCAAGAGTCAGATGAGCCAAAGGACATTTGGAACCTGAGCAATAGACCTGAGCCCATCTGTTTTCCAGGACCTTCCATGACTTCAGTTCTAGTAGAGGCCTAATTTGTAAAACTCAGAAGCCCTAATAATTTTAAAATTTGGGGGTGAGCATATTGTATTTCATACCCTTATTTTTTATTTATTCATTTATTTATTTATTTATTTATTTATTTATTTATTTATTTATTTATTTATTCATTCATTCAATATTTATTGAATATCCATGGTGTACCAGACACTATTCTAGATGATGCAGATATAGCAATGAACAAAACTGGCAAAAATTCCTGCTCTGTGGCGCTTACATTCGAATGGAAGAAGATTGATAATAAATGTAATAATTAAATCATATTGCACGTAAGAAGTTAGGATATAGTATGGGGGTAAAGTAGAGCAGGAAAATGGGGATGGGAGTATGTAGCTGGGTTAATAGTTAAATAGCTAATAGTTAAAGTAGGCCTCGCTGGCAAGGATAACTCTTGAAAGAAGTGAGGGATTAAGCCATTTTGATAGACGGGGAAGAGCATTCCTGGATGAGTGTAAAGCACTGAGGAAGTATGCCTGATGTGTTCAAAGAATAGCAGGAAGGCCAGAGTGGAGCAGAAAGAAGGAGAGGAAAGAATAGCGTATGAGTTTAGCGATGTCATTGGGCAGCTGGGCATGTATTGGGCCTCACCCATTTACTGAGTGAAGGGATGAGCCAATGGCAGGTTTTGCAAAGGTAACTAGCATGATCTAACTTGTAATCTAAGTGTCATAGAGGCTGAAGTTTGGTAATTGAATACAGAAAAGTAAGGGTATAACAGTTATAAGGCATTGGCAATTATCCACACATGAGAGGCTGGTGGCTTGGATGAGGATGGCTACAACACAGTTCATGAGAAGTGATCACATTTTAGATATTTTATGATGGTAGAGCAATGAGATGGATTTGGGGATTATTATTTCTTGAAAATTTGGCACTTAATTGAGGTGCATATTTTTTAATGGTTGTGTATTTTATTTCAATTTCTGTGTCAGATGGTGGTGTCATGGATAATCTGTGAGCTTGTGAGCTATGCATTTGGGGCTTTCCACAGATAAGTAGAATGCTGGTTGGGAGAGATTGCTGAGGGCTGGCTAGGATATGAGTAAGGGTATCAAGCCCTCAGGGCTTGGAAGTCTATCAATTTCCTGATGATTATGAGCAGCATGTTTATAAAAGACAGAAAGAGGAACATATAAGAGTTGTCCTTAGATAAAATGGATTATGAATTATGAGGCTAAACTCTCTTATGCCTACTGTAAATTGTTCATTAATATTATTTCAGTTTTATAATTTTTAAGTATGATTATACATTATATTGCTTAGGATGACTAAACACAGGTACTGAAAAAGACTAATCAAATTACACTTTACAGATATTGGTGCTGTGGAACTAGTAAATGATAAAAGTGAAAAGGTTATAAGTTTGCCTTTCTCTCAAAAGGAGCTTCCTTTCCATTTTTGTATCTTAGGGAATAATAAAAATTTTAAAAACAATTTATTAAAGGAGAGTCTTATAAAAAGCTCTACTTACTCTCCTAGATTATCATGAAGTTGGGACTGGAAATTCCAGTCTTTTCCCTTAGTGCTTTGTATGGTGAGGGTTTTGTGGCTGCCTCCAAATCAGTGTTTTTTCCTTAGTTGCCAACTTGGAAGCAGAGAATTCTAGAGATTAAATGGATCTTAGAAATCCTCTAAGTTATTTGACCCCTCTGACCCTCAGTATCCTCCTCTACAAAATGGTAAAAACAATTATTCAGTTGTGACAGTAAAATGGAATACTGGCTGCATTGAGAATAATAGGTAGTCACTTAATATAATCAGTTTGGGCATAATCAATTTACACTACTGACTGCCAGGGAGAACTTCTGAGGCTGAGAGAGGAAATGATATACATAAGATTTTATAGCTAACCATTTCAGAACTAGGACTAATTTTCTTGCTTCTGGCCTGGTCCACTCTAATAGGAGATCTTTGCTCCTATAATACAAATACAAATTTTTACTACTGATCAGAAAATTTAAAAGAATCTACTGCTATATGTGCAGGGCAAATGTTTCAAAGGGTGGCTTATCTAGTGAAGGATGTTGGAAATCTGGCTTTTATGAGCAGTTGGGAAAGAGCAAATGGTTGAATTTTTTAAGCATTTGTAAAGAAGGCAACTCACTGCAAGAAATTAAATCTCCTTACAAGGTATTTTGTAAACCACTGAAATACCTCAGCTAAGGCAAAGTGGATGCCAAAGGAAGGAATAGATGTGCCTAGCAGAGGAAAGACCAAGAGGAAATGAAATGAATGACATTAGTGAAGTCACAATGAAAACCACAGTTGTACTGAGGTCTTCCTTCATTTCCTGGCAACCACCATGGAGTAGCATATCTAAGGCTACGAGGAGGTAAGGTGAAGAGATCAGCTTCCACAGTGCCCACAGCTTCAGGGAAGAACTTGAATGGTTGCAAAGATATTTGGATGAGTCATCCTGAGACCCTGTAGGAGGATGGAAAAATATATCCTGAGTGAGAGGAAGAATTCTTGATTCTATTGATTCTGTGGTGAACAATGGAAAGACATGGGTTTCTTAAATTTTCAGTATGGAAAAAGCATATTTCATGCATCGAACTGTAGTTAAAGTTGATAGACCATTAGTTAAGTCACAGGACAAATGCCTTCCTTTTTTTTTTTTGTAATGGATAGCTTGGATGCACTGATAGTTTGTAATCCCATTTGGAACCTGAAGTAGAGAAATCACATTAGAAGTAGAAATATGTTTCCAAAGTCGATGATTAAAGTTACAGCTGTGCTGCTGCAGTAACATACAGAGATCAGAATAGTACAAAGAGCTGAACATCAGTTTCCAGAGACAACAGAGATCAGGAGAGATGATTTAAACTTTAAAATATTAGAATTAATTTAGTCCATGCAGTATGTGTACTGTTGGCCTCTCAGCAATATTAATAACCCTTTCTCTTTTCCTGGTATTTTTATTTATGACATCATGAGTTATGGTAGAAAGCTCTTCTCTTGGCTGTTATGCATTCATAAGTGCCTGGGTGCCTATACCATACTCAGTTGTGGGTGCTTCCCTGTAACAAGGAAGAGCCCAGTCTTGTCAGAAGGAAGAAGGACTACACCTTTCAGTCACCCCAGCTTTTTTTCAGCCTTCTGTTCTTACTACTTGGGGCCAACCCTATTTCATGTTTCCAGTTTCCAATTGACAGGCCAATAATTGAATCAATCTGGCTGACTCTCCTTAAAGTATCCTGATCATTTTCCAAAGTTCCACTTTTCCTAGACTCCAAAAAATCATCCCTCCAAGACCCCCATATTACACTCTTTTGACCTGTTGGATTCTGTTTAGGGAGTTCCTGTTTTGATTCTGAGATCCAGCCTTTGAGGTGTTGCATATTTTGACACCTGGTACATAGTGGCTCCATGATAAACCTTAGGGAAAGGGTTGTATAAAATGCATAAATTTTAGGCAGGCTAAATTTACTTCCATAGGTAGTCAAATAGAAGCATAATGGGTAAGGTGAGATGGATTGGCAAAGGAAGTTGGAAAACAAAGTAGAGAGGCAGAAGGGAGTTCTAAACTAATTAGTTAGCTGGAGGCATGGATTTTAATTCTCAGATAATAGGAACTCTGGACACAGACTGGAGGGAAAAAAAAAAACCTGATTTCTCTTAAGGGGCACAGGGGATTTCCTACTGAGATTGTGAAATAAAATAACTGAGGGAGCCAGCTGAACAAGACCCTGAAAATACTAACTTTTAAGTTTCAATTGCTGTTACAACACATCGTTAACAGATGAAATAAGAGTTCTGTAAAGATTAAGAAAATGTTATTCTCTATTTTGCCATTTAGTCAAATAGTCTAAAGGAGGGAAATCATTCTATATCATTGCAGCTCATTAAAAAAATCAATAAAATACAAATACAGGATGCAGATGAATGCTTAATTATTACAGGAAGGATTATAATCAGAATCATATATCCTGTGATATAAAATCTCCTCCTGTCAAAACAGACTATGTATAAATTATTGAATATGTATCATATTAGATTGGGAAGAACTGCTTATATCATGATAAGATGTGTGGACTCCAACTTCTAAGCATACAAGGAGTTAGATAGGGGTTTAAAGGGAAGGATATTAGAATATCTTTTATTTATTTATTTATTTATTTATTTAATATTTTACCAAAGATAACTTCAGTGATAGTATAGAGAATTATGTGACCTAGGGATGGTGGAACTTTGGAGGCTAAAAAGCAGTATGTTATAATTTTGAAACCAAGGGAACCAAGGTTCAAACACTGCTTCAGCACTTAATTGCTGTAGGAAATGAGTATCTGACTAGAACATTTTTCCGTGAGAGTCAAGAATGTTGTTGAATTGTTGATACCCACTTTGATGTTTCAAATAATTACCATCCTTTCATTTTTCTGTACAGATATTTTCTATAATGGCTTTATGGCAAAAATATTTAAGGGTGAACTGATTATTAGTAGATTAAAGGTCTTCAGTTTTCTCAATGGTTTATATTGACCATTGCCTCTGTATTTCCTGAACTTCTAATCATTAAAATGGATTCTTGAGCATTAGATGTTTTTGTTAAATGGCAGACAATGCCTGTTTAATCAACTTTATTTTCCAAATATATAATGTTATCTTCACTTTCACAATTAGGGTTATGAAGCTTATGTTCTGTGGCAGAATTTCTTAGCCCTGACTGTAGATTTGAGTTGACTGGAAACTTTTGAAAATATGATGGTTCGTCCTCATCCCAGAACAATTTAATCAGAGTGCTTTTGTATGGGATCTGGACATCTAGTTTTTAAAAGTTCCCCCTTTTTCTAATATAAATCTAGGATTGAGAATCACTGCTTTGTACTCCTCTATTTTCCAAATGCACTTGTTATAAATGGAAAGGAAATGTTGTCTTGACTGACTTTGTGTAGCTCATCCAGATATTCCATAAGCATGTTCTTTGAATGAAAACAATATATAAGAAATCTACGTTCTATTTATTTATTTATTTATTTATTTATTTATTTATTTATTTACCCCCCCCCCCCATTGTTTGGGCTTACTGTTTGCTCTCTGTGTCTGTTCATTGTGTGCTTGTCTTCTTTTTAGGAGGCATCAGGAATCGAACCCGGGACCTCCTATGTGGGAGGTAGATATCCAATCACTTGAGCCACCTCTGCTCCTTGCTTGTTGTCTCTCATTGTGTTTCCTTGTTGTGTCTCTTTGTTGTGTCATCTTATTGAGCCAGCCTGTCGCATCAGCTCACTACCTTGTTCATCTTGTTCAGGAACTGGGAACCAAACCCCGGATCTCCCATGTGGTAGATGGGATGAGCCACACCTGCTTTCCCCTAGGTTCTCTTTTGCCATTTTAAAATTTAAAACACATTTTCAAAGTTAATCCTAGAATAGTCATTAAATAACTTGATATTTAAATAGATTATATAATGTAGGAAAAATGCAATGCTTTACAAGCTCCTCCAACTAACAAGGAAATCTTGCAAGGAATGTTTTAGAAGAGAAGGCTCTCTTTTGCCTAATTTTCTTTATGCCTTTCACCTCAAATCACTAAAATTTAATGTATTTAAGCTCAGTTAAAATAGCATGCATGCTATGCAAATATAGTTTCAACACAAGTCCATTAAACAAATTTTCCAAACAACTCTCCTTTCCTAGGCTGCTTCCATATAGAAATTAGACTTTTGATAATCCAAACTTATTTTAACTCCTCTGATTGGGAAATAAAATGTCTTAGAGCTGGTCCATGACTGCTTTAATAAATGGTCCTTAAAAGCAATTAAGAGGGCTCCATCTGGTTCTCCCCAGCAACCCTGCAGGTGGTCCCAGCACCTCCTGCGGCGGGTGGCACCGCCTGGCTTCCAGAAGGCTCTCAGCATGCTGCGTCTCGCAGCAAAGCCAAGATGCCCAAAAGGAAGGTCAGCTCGGGGAAGCGCGGGGGAAGAAGGAGCCCAAGAGGAATCAGCGAGGCTGTCTGCTAAACTCACTCCTGTGAAAGTGGAAGCGAAGCCAAAAAAGGCAGCGGGAAAGAATAAACCTTCAGATTAAAAAAGTGCAAACAAAAGGAGAAAGGGGAGCAAAGGGAAAACAAGCTGAAGTGGCTAACCAAGAGACTAAAGAAGAATTATCTGCAGAAAATGGAGAAACTAAAAAAGAGGAGAGTCCAGCCTCTGATGAAGCAGGAGAGAAAGAAGCCAAGTCTGGTTAATACCAGATACCATGTCTTATCAGTGGTCCCTGTTTCTCCCTTCTTGTACAATCCAGAGGAATATTTTTAACAGCTATGTTGTAAATGCAAGTTTTTCAGTAGCTCTAGAAGAAACATTTTTAAGAAGGCGATTGGAATCCCACCTCATCACATTTTTAAAAATGTAAATGCTTTTTATTTAAAGAGGGGAAATAATTTGCTAGTTGTTTTTTTTTTTTTTTTTTGGTACAACCAGAAAATAGTGTGATATTAAATTATGGGAAGCTTTGACTGGCTCTGGTGTCAATGTAACATTCCACTGGGGGCTGGCAGTTTTTATACCTATAATACAGCACATACTAAATGGTGATTTGGAATCACAGTCATGCATTTAATATCTGTTGAACATTTTAAATCATTCCTATTCCCATGTTTTTTAGTAGACATGTTTCTTAAAACCACTCTCTGATCTTGGCTCTCCCTGTGAACCCTGTAACATCCTTGATTGTGGTTATCCGGTTTTTCTAACAAATTTGTTATGTGTTGTAAAAGATTGGAAATGTGAGTATGTAGTGTGTATGGTATTAAATTGTGAATTAGTGGGACTTAAAGATATAACAGTTTACCAACATTTGAAGATATTGGTACTTGATATCCTCTGAAGGAAAACTTGCCTCCAATTTTAAGCTGGATTCACTGGAATGACTTTAGAAAAACAACCACATGGCTTTTTAGGTTTTCGGTACATACATTAAGAATTGTGGGCAAATTGTTCATAACGTCTGTACTGATCTTCAAAACAACCAATAAAATCTCAATTATGAAAGAAAAAAAAGCAATTTACAAATGTCTTTTGATTGTTCTTTCCAAGAGAGGAGACCTCATACTGCCCTTCCAGTATTAATAAAAGGAAAGGTGGTATTTGCTGTTTCTAGCTTTCCCTTTCTCCCTGGCTTCTTTTAGAAGCTTATGACCAATCATAAAGATAACAGTCCTTCTATTATCAGTCTGAGGACACAAACTGCATAAAACTTCTACACTTACTTTTTCTTTTGCTCAATGAACTTTAAATATCAGCTATACGTCCTTTAAAGTCAGAGGTTTCCTTTAACTTTTTGTAGCCCTTTTATAGAGGATCTGTTATTTTGCTCAAAAAAATATGTTTTCACTTTTATATGAAACATAGAAAAGGCTTTAAATTTGAATGCATTCATTTGACAAAATTGTATGGACTTAATTATTCTATGATCCTGTGCTGGGTACCAAGGATATAATACATATATTATTTAACATAAAAGTTTGAATGAAAAGAAAAGAAGATGTCTTATGGCAAAAAATTATATAGCAAATTAGAGATACAGGGCATAGGGTCAGGAGAAATTAAAGAAGAATAATAGAATGGTCAGGGTTGAGTTATAAGTTAATACTTAAGAAAGGTGTATATGCAAGGAAGATTCTTCACAAGAAACCCAGTGGTGGCCAAAACCTCCTTCAAATATAAAATTTTTAAAAATAGTCTCCTGATTAATAATTTTGATTTATAATTTTGTACTTTCTCTCCCTGGAGAAAGAAACTCTATTCCCTTTGTCATACTCATAGCAGAGACTGGGATCAATTTAAACTTCACTTGCATATCTCATGCCTAGTAGAGTCACAAATTACTCTGAGAATATTAAATACATACCTTTACAAAAAATATAAATTAAATGTTATGCTTGCCATTTTAGCCAAAGAAACACAAGTCATAGCAGAATGTAGAGTTATATGTTCCAGATGGTGCTGAATCAGTGTTGGAGCCCCTGAGGTCTGATGCATACCTTTCTTAGATAACTGTACAGCAGCAATTGTGCATTACAAGTGTTTTCTCTTAATTATTTCTCCCAGGAATATTAATAAAAACAAAAGCATATCATAAAACAAAACTTGCTTTGAATCCAAAAGTTCTTCAGTTATGGCTATAATAAAGATGTATTTTGATGAACCATTCAATAAAGGGAAAAATTATGTAGCCTTATAATTCTACACTGTAATGTTGGCAATTTTTGATCATCAGTTGTGGTATTTAAATAGGTTATCCAATTGAGAAAAGAATATAATGCTTTATAAGCTTTGAAAATGAAATATATTTTATTTCATACAATGCTAGAATAAAAGAATTTATACTTGTATCAAAAGCTGTAATGAGAGTCCCTTTGTATTTCCTAGAGTTTTCCTGCCAAAATATAATTATGAAACATTTTAACTTTGTACACAAACAGCAAGATTGAAATGAAAGGACCTTTGAACCCTAATAAAATTTATAAATCTTCCAATTTCTTACTTCTCATCCCCTATTTCAGTAGAGGAATTTTCTCTCCTCCCACTTAAGTTCAACCCTTCTGATTGGGCACTAGTTAGATATTCAGTGGACATTATTTAGCTAAATGAATATCTAAGTAAAAGAATAAATGAATGTCCTGTTCCAGTCTTAAGAAATGTATGTTATCAATTAAGCTGTAACTCTTTTTAGGTCCACCTCTCTATTTCTCCTGCCTCTCTTCCATTAGCATTTAAATTCATTCTGGTCTTTAAGGTTCTAAAAGAGACAAAGTAAACAAATTGGCAAAAATCCTATTCTATTTATTTCTCTATGTACGACTCTCTTTCCTCTCTACCAAAATAATAAAAATTCTCAAGCACTTCTTAACTTACTGATTCCATATCCTTACATTTGACTTCCTCCTCAAATTATACCAATATGATTCCTGTTTTCAATTGCCCCTTTGAAGACATTCTTCCAAAAGTCAGCAGTGATCAGATAACCAAATTAAAGGTTCCTTTTTCATGGGTCATTATACTTAATCATTTTTCAGTATTTGGTATCAATAATTCATTACAAGATATATACTCTTTTTCTGTGATACTACGTTCTACTGGATCTTCATCTCTTTGGCTGCTCCTTTACAGCATCTTTTATATACTCAAAACCAATAAGTATTGGAAATCCTAGATCCATTTTCTTCTCATTGTCTGCTGTTTCTCTAGATGCAATTTCTCAGCCTTGGCACTATGGACATTTTGGACTGGATAATTTTTGTGTGTGGAGAGTTGTTCTATGTGTTACAGGATGTTTAGCAGCATCCTGGCCTCTACTCACCAGATGCCTGTTATGACAACCAAAAATATCTCCTACATTGCCAAATGTCCCCTAAGAGGCAAAATTGGCCCCATTGTAGAACCACTGCTCCAGGTGATCTCTTTCCAGTCCATGTTTCTCTTATCATTCTATGACATGAAAACTTCCAGGTTTATATCCATCCTTGGACACTAATTTTAATTCTCAAGCTGGTTTTTCAACTACCAATTCAGTATTTTCACTGGTAGACCCCAAATAGTCATGTATTAAAATGATTATTCAAAAGGCTTTAAAGTAAGCTAATTAGACCCCACTGTCAAACTTGCCCCTTCTCCATTTTTTGAGTTTCATTAAATGTACCCATTCAGGTACTTTGCCAGAAACAGTGGATTAGACACCCTGTGAAAAATCAGTCACTGCTAATTGCAACTCTAAAATATCTCTCAAATCCAACCAATTCTCTCCATCTCCAGACCACCATGTGATATAGCTTCAAGGAATAGGAATGCAGGTAACCCCCTTTGGACACTCTTCTGCCTTCTTCTTCCATTTTCAACATTGAAGCCAAAAATTATCTTTTTTTTTTTTTGTCCATTTAAAAAAAATTTTTTTGAAGTTATTTTCTACATTTAATAATTGAAAATATAAATAATTAAAAACTAAAAAGTAAACCCAGATGAATAAATACACACATTTCTCAATTAAATATACTGGATACATATAATTTTTTTAAATCAAACAATACATTGCACAATATATTTGTTTCATAGTAACACAATCATACAGTATTTTTCCTTTTGTGTCTAGCTTGCTTCACTCAACATAATGTCCTCCAGGTTCATCCATGTTGTCATATGCTTTATGACTTCATTTCTTCTTACAGCTGCATGATATTCCATCGTGTGAATAGACCTCAGTTTGTTTATCCATTCATCTGTTGATGGACACCTGGGTTGTTTCCAACTTTTGGCAATTGTGAATAATGTTGCTATGAACATTGGTGTGCAGATGTCTGTTTGTGTCACTACTCTCAGTTCTTCTGGGAATATATACCCAGTAGTGGTATTGCTGGATCACGTGGCAAGTCTATATCCAACTTCTTTAGGAACTTCCAAACAGTCCTCCATAATGGCTGTACCATTCTGCATTCCCACCAATAGTGAATAAGTGTTCTTATCGCTCCACATCCTCTCCAACACTTGTAGTTCTCTGTCTTTAATAGTGGCCATTCTGATAGGTGTGAAATGATATCTCATGGTAGTCTGGATTTGCATTTCCCTACTCATTAGTGATGGTGAGCATTTTTTCATGTGTATTTTTTTTTTTGCCATTTGTATTTCTTCTTTGGACAAATGTCTATCCAAGTCTTTTGCCCATTTTTTAATTGTGTCATTTGTCTTTTTATTGTTTAGTTGTAACATCTCTTTATATATACCCTAGATTCTAAACCATTATCAGATATGTGATTTCCAAATATTTTTTCCCATTGAGTTGGCTGCCTTTTCACCCTTTTGACAAAGTCCTGGGAGTTGCAAAAGTGTTAATTTTGAGAAGGTCCCATTTATCTATTTTTTCTTTTGTTGCACGGGCTTGGGGTATAAGGTCCAAGAAATCACCACCTGCTACAAGGTCTTGAAGAGGTTTCTCTACATTTTCTTCTAGTAGTTTTATGGTCCTGGCTTTTATATTTAGATCTTTGATCCATTTTGAGTTGATTCTTGTATAGGGGTGAGATAGGAGTCCTCTTTCATTCTTTTGGTTATAGATATCGAGTTCTCCCAACACCATTTGTTGAAGAGATGGTTTTGTCCCATTAACATGGACTTGGTAGGTTTGTCAAAAACCAGTTGACTGTATAGGTGAGGGTTTATTTCTGGGTTCTCAATTCTATTCCATTGATCAATGTGTCTATCTTTATGCCAGTACCATGCTGTTTTGACCACTGTAGCTTTGTAATATGTTTTAAGATCAGGCAGTGAAATTTCTCCCACGTCGCTCTTGTTTTTTAGAATGATTTTGGCTATTCAGGTGCACTTACCCTTCCAAATGAATTTGGTAATTGCCTTCTCTAATTCTGTAAAATAAGCTGTTGGGATTTTGATTGGTATTGCATTCAATCTATAAATCATTTTGGGTAAGATTGACATCTTCACAATATTTATTCTTCCAATCTATGAACACAGAATGTCTTTCCATTTGTTTAGGTCTTTTTACATTTCTTTTCACATTGTTTTGTAATTTTCTGCATATAGGTCCTGTATTTCTTTGTTTATATTAACTCCTAGGTATTTGAATCTTTTTGTTGCTACTGAAAATGGAATTTTCCTCCTGATTTCCTCCTCAGATTGTTCAGTACATCTCTTTATATATATCCTAGATTTTAAACCCTTATCAGATATGTGATTTCCAAATATTTTTTCCCATTGATTTAGCTGCCTTTTCACCCTTTTGACAAAAACATTACTGATTTTTGCATGTTGGTCTTGTATCCTGCCACTTTATGAACTCATTTGTTCAAGAAGCTTTTTCGTGGATACTTCAAGGTTTTCTAAGTACAAGATCACGTCATCCGCAAACAGTAAGAGTTTTACTTCCTCTTTTCCTATTTGGATTCCTTTAATTTTTTTTTTTTCTTGTCTAATTGTCCTAGCTAGAAATTCTATTACAATATTGAATAACAATGTTGACAGTAGGCATCCTTGTCTTGTTCCTGATCTTAGAGGGAAAGCTTTCAACCTTTCCCCATTGAGTATGATGTTGGCTGTGGGTTTTTCATGTATGCCTCCTATCATATTGAGGACTTTTTCTCCTATTCCTATCTTTTGAAGTGTTTTTATCAAAAAAGGATGCTGGATTTTGTCGAATGCCTTTTCTGCATCGATTGAGATGATCATATGTTTTTTTTTTCCTTCAATTCATTAATGTGGTGTATTACAATGGTTGATTTTCTTATGTTGAACCAGCCTTGCATACCAGGAATAAATCCCACTTGGTCGTGATGTATAAGTCTTTTGATATGCTGTTGGATTTGATTTGCAAGTATTTTGTTGAGAATTTTTGCATCTATGTTCATTAGAGAGATTGGCCCGTAATTTTCTTTTCTTGTAGTATCTTTATCTGGCTGTGGTATTAGGGTGATGCTGGCTTCATAAAATGTGTTAGGTAGTTTTCCCTCCTCTTCAATTTTTGGAAGAGTTTAAAAAGGATTGACCTTAATTATTTAGAAATGCTTGGTAGAATTCACCTGCCAAGCCATCTGGTCCTGGACTTTTATTTGCTGGGAGACTTTTGATGACATATTCAATCTCCTTAAATGTGATTGGTTTGTTAAGTTCTTGTATTTCTTGTAGCATCAGTATAGGTTGGCTGTGCATTTCTAGGAATTTGTCCATTTCATCTATGTTGCCTAGTTTGTTGGCATATAGTTTCTCATAATATTATCTAATGATTCTTTTTATTTTTGTGGGGTCATTTGTAGGTTCCCCCCTTTCATTACTGATTGTATTTATTTGCATCTTCTCTCTTTTTTTCTTTGTTCGTCTAGCTAGGAGTTTGTTAATTTTATTGATCTTCTCAAAGGACCACCTTTTGGTTTTGTTGATTTTCTCTGTTTTTTTTTTTTTTTTGGTTTTTGTTGTTGTTGTTTCATTTTCAATTATTTCTGCTCTAATCTTTATTATTTCTTTCCTTCTGCTTGCTTTGGGATTGATTTGCTGCTCTTTTTCTAATTTCTCTAGTTGTTGAGTTAAATCTTTGAGTTAAGCTCTTTCTTCTTTTTAAATATAGGCATTTAGGGCTATAAATTTCCCTTTCAGGACTGCCTTCACTGTATCCCATAAGTTTTGATACATTGTGTTCTTGTTTTCATTTGTCTCAATATATTTACTGATTTCACTTGCAATTTCGTCTTTGGCCCACTGATTATTTAGGATTGTGTTGTTCAACCTCTACTGTATTAGTCAGCCAAAGGGGTGCTAATGTAAAATACCAAAAATGGGTTGGTCTTTATAAAGGGTATTTATTTGGGGTAGAAGTCCACAGATACCAGGCCATAAAGCGTTAAGTTTCTTCTCTCACCACAGTCCATTGCCACGTGTTAGAGCAAGACAGCTGCCAGCGTTTGCCAGGGTTCAGGTTTCTGGGGTTCCTCTCTTCCCGGGGCTGTGTTTCTCTCCGAGCTTAGCTCCTGTTTCCTCCACAAGGTCAGCTGTAGACGATCAGGCAAACAGCTTTCTTCTCTTCTCCTGGGGCCTTCTTTCCAACATCAAAACTGCTTCTCAGAAGACTGCTTCAACTCTGTTCTTTGCCTTGCCTTTTATATTCAATTCCCCACCCACCAAGGGGTGGGGCTCAATGCCCTAATCATAACCTAATCATGCCCAGATTAACAGATCAGTTTACAAGCATGATTTAATTATATTTTTGGAATTCATAATTACATCAAACTGCCACATCTACACATTAGCAAATATAGTTTTTTCCTGTCTATTTTTGATTTCCAGTTTCATTCCATTATGATCTGAGAAGGTGCTTTGTATAATTTCAATCTTTTTTTATTTATTGAGAACTACATTGTTACCTAACATTTGGTCTATCCTGGAGAAAGATCCATGGGCACTTGAGAAAAATGTATAACCCGCTGAGTTTGGATGCAGTTTTCTGTATATGTCTGTTAGGTCCAACTTGTTTATCATACTGTTCAAGTTCTCTGTTTCCTTGTGGATCTTCTGTCTACTTGTTCTATCTAATGATGTGAGTGTGGTGTTGAAGTCTCCAGTGATTACTGTAGAAATGTCTATTTCTCCCCTCTGTTTTGCCAGAGTTTGTGTCATGTATCTATGCATCCTGGTTAGGTGCATAGATATTTATAACTGTTATATATTCCTGGTGGATTGTCCCTTTTATTAAATATAATTCCCTGTGTATCTCTTATAACTTTTTTGAGTGTAAAGTCTGTTTTGTCTGATATTAGTGTAGCTACCCCTGCCCTTTTCTGGCTACTCTTTGGGTGGAGTATCTTTTTCCAACCTTTCACTTTCAGCCGATTTGTATCCCTGGGTATAAGGTGAGTTTTTTGTAAGCAGCATATGGATGGCTCATGTTTTTTTATCCATTCTATCAGCCTGTGTCTTTTGATTGGGGAATTTAATCCATTCACTTTCAATGATATTACTGTAAATGCACTATTTACTTCCTCCATTTTATTCTTATGTCATCTTGTTTTTGTCTGTCTTTTTACTCTTTTCGTTATTCTTTCTGCTATTCTTTCCTCTATACTCTCCTCCAAACCTCTCTCTCCTGTCTTTTTCTTTCTGGTTCTAAGCCTTCCTTTAATATTTCCTGCAAAGGTGGATTCTTTTTTTGCAAACTCTCTTAGTTTCTGTTTTTTGTGAATATTTTATACTCGCCTTCATATTTGAAAGACAGTTTTGCTGGATAAAGAATTCTCGGCTGGCAGTTTTTCTCTAATTGTATCATACCACTGCCTTCTCTCCTCCATGGTTTCTGAAGAGAAATCTGCACTAAGTCTTACTGGATGTTCTTTGTACATGATGGTTTGCTCCTCCCTTGCTGCTCTGAGAATTTTCTCTTTATCTTTGACATTTGACATTCTGAGTAGTATGTGTCTTAGAGTAGGTCTATTTGGATTTATTCTGATTGGGGTACGGTGTGCTTCTTGGGTATGTAAGTTCATTTCTTTTGTGAGAGTTGGAAAATTTTCAGCTATTATTTCCTCAAATACTCTTTCTGTACTTTTTCCCTTCTCTTTTTCTGGAACTCCCATGACATGTATGTTGTTGCATTTTGTGTTGTTATTCAACTCTCTAAGCCCCTGCTCAATTTTTTCCATTCTTTTCTCTCTCTTTTCTCTCTTCACTTTTAGCTCTTGTCTTCAGGATCACTTATTCTTTCTTCTATCATTTAGAGTCAGCTGTTGTATGCCTCAAATGTGTTTTTGATCTCACCTATTGTGTCTTTTAATCCCATGAGCTCTGTTACTTTTTTGTTCAGGATTTCAAATTCTTCTTTGTGTTTGCTCAATGTCTTCTTGGTGTCATTTATCTCTTTAACTATATTGTCTTCAACTCATTAATTTGATTTTGGAAATTTGTGCACATCTCATTGATTAGTTTTCTCAAGTTCTGCATCTCTTCTGGGGCTTTGATGTATTCCTTTTCTTGGGCCATGTCTTTTATTTTTTTAGTATGGCTTGTAATTTTTTTGCTGGTATCTAAGCATCTGATTAAGATATAGTTTACTCAGATGCTCAATCTCTTTCTTTTTTGTAGGGACTTAGTGGCAGGAGGCTGTGGGTTACCATTGCTCTTTGATTTTGGGCTTGACCTGGATTGTTAGGATTGTCCTGCTGGTTGCTCATAACTGGCACTAGACCCAGTAATTGGTTGTAGAGTTGCTTCCTATGGCCTTGGGCAGGGAGGCTATACAGGCCGGAAAAAAAACTGTCCTATTTATTTTTAATTTTCTTGCATGCATTTCCATGGTCTACCAGGAGATGGTGCTCTTTTGAAGCTCTCAGTTCAATGTCTGGTTGGAGTGTATTTGTTGCAACACAGACTTGGATCAATGTGATAGAGTTTCCTCTTTGGAAGCTAGGAGACTTTGCAATTCAAATATTCTCTGAGACAATTCTCCAAACTTCTCTGGCAGCCCCCTCCCTTTTCCCAGCTAAGAAATATTTCCACTCCCCTCTGAGTCCTCAACAAGCAGTCCCTGAGGAGGAGATTGGGAGGGTTGTATATCTTTAGCCCCTTGCAGGCTCCAAGGCAAACAATGGTATAGCCCCACTTGGCCTGGAAGGGCTCTTGGGACACAGCAGACCAAATCTGTGAGTCAAAAGCTGCGTCAGCCTTAGGTTGTGCCTCTCTCTCTCCCCTTTCCTGGGGCATCCTCAACAATTAGTCCTGGCTAGAAAAGAGGGTGAGTCCTTTGCTGGCACCCAGGGCAAACTACTGTGTGTTCTCACCTGCCTGGAAGGGCTTGTGGAACACAGCAAACCAAATGTGTGGGTCAGAAGCTGAGTCCACCATAGGCTGTGTCCCTTTCTCTCCCCTTTCCTGGGGTGGTGGATCCCTGGAACCTCTTTTGTTTGTAGTGGCAGGCCCAGAGGCCCGAGAATTCTAAAGTGTCTTTAGTGTGTGTGTGTGTGTGGTATTGACAGCAGCAGCCCCTGGTTTCAATTCATGATTCTGTCTTCCCAATTTCCCTCCTTTGTCCCTCTCTCCTCTGGGTGGTGTCCAGCCTTTGCCTACTGTCCTAAACCCTAAAAGATCTTGTTCAGGGCTCTTTCAGTCTATCCTCTAGATATTTTTCTGGAGAAGAAGAGATTCCCGTGTCTTACCTTCCTCCATCTTCCTAGTTGAGTCCAAAAATTATCTTTTTAAAACCAAACCAAAATCAGTTTATTACCTTGCTAAAATTTACTCTTAATTTTCTCATTGCCTTTACAATGAGTAACAGAAACATTTTCATGGCATTCAAAGCCTGTAGGTTTGATCCCTGTCTACCTCTCATTCTCATTTCGCTCACTTTTGTACTTACTCCCTCTGTTTCAGTTTTATTGTCCTTCTGTTACTTTCCAGAATGTACTGTGTTCTTTCTTGGCTCAGGGATATTGTGTAGAATGTTATTCTATTCCCATGTTTTATTAACTAATGAACCCAAGGAAGTAATTATTCCACCTGTGTGTTAAGTAGACTAATGCCCACTTCCTAAGCTCTGAAGATATAATGGCAAAGTGGAATTAAGTTTGTTGTTGGACTTAAGGTTGCTTTCCACTGACTTTAGATAAGGAGGGTATCCTGGACTATATAGGTGGGTCCATTGTAATCACAAAGTTCACTAAAAGTAGAAGAGTAAGTCAGAAGAGATTGGAGAGGACTCAACCTACCATTGTTGGTTTAATGATGGAAGGGAGCCATAAGCCAGGGGATATGAACACTTTCTAAGGATGGAAAAAGCAAAGAAATGAATTCTCCCCTAAAGCCTCCAGAAAAAACAAAGCCCTCACTACCACCTTGATCTTAGCCCAGTGAAATCTAAACAAGACTTCCGATCTACAGAATAGTAAGATAATCAATTTGTAGTGTTTAATTCGCGAAATTTGTGGTAATTTGTTACCTAGCTATAGTAAACTGATAAAAACTGTTACTTACATCCATCTTAATCCTTATTTCTTCATCACAATCTCCCTTATCTCATACTTTTAGAAACATATTCAATTACCTTTGCTTTTCTAGACTGGGCAGGTGAAAACCAAGTTGCTTATGTCTACTGTTATGTTTCAATAGATATTGTGCACTTGGTAAATAATTGTGAAGTGGAGGAATAAACAGTTTGGATTAAAGTCTAGTGTTGTCATTGTGTTGTATCACATGCATTTTGTGTCATGTATTTCACTTTCTTATGGAAAAAGAATACATGCCATGCCTTCCCTTTAGTGTTATTTTGAAATCATGTGAAATGAAGCATGTGAAGTTACTTTGAAAATATTAAAGCATGATATAAATAAGATGAAATTATTTTCCATGTGTTACAAAGAAAAGAGTTAAATTAATATACTTAGTGAGTAGGCACAAAATTAATACTTGAATTAATTATACAAGAGTGGTTAGTATTTAAAAGTTTTAGGCAGAGAAAATTAACACTTTGAATAAACCCAATTCTCTATTGAACACCAATCTCTGGAGTTGGAGATGGGGTGAAAGGGCAAGAATAATATATATTAGTATTAACTAAATATATGTTGCTAAATGGAAAATATCATGGGGAGATAGAATGATAGAAATCATAGAATACTCTAGATTAGTGACAGGAAACTACTTTGCCTGAACCCCAAGTAATTACTTTTTCACTCCATCATTCCAATTAGTGCAAAATATATAAATAATCTAATTCTATCTTTTATAGTTGGTTCCTCAATTAGTTAAGCCAGCTTTTTGAAATTTGGTCCTTTTCCCTTTTTTCTGTAAAAATGTTTTGAGGTTTCTTGAAAATGAATTTGGAAAACCTTGTTATCTTTTTTAAGGTGGGTTTTCATTTCAGGGAAATGTTAAGGCAATCTTGGTGTGTGTTATGTTAATAGAAATAATTCTGTTCAACCATATGCTGGAGAAGTGAAAAGGCAAAAAAGAGAATGCTTAAGGGGTCATTGAGGTAATAATTACAGGTAGCTACTATGACCCTTAGATCTGACAGAACAGAAATAAGTGGCAGGAATTATTAAACTTGGATGCTTAGTAAAGTCTAATGGAGCTAAAATTCAATTGTACCTAATGAAGTGGTGTTGTGATTTTTTTGGGGGTGTGGAATAGATCCCATCATTTATGGTGAAATAACCTGTGTGTTCAAAATTATCCTGGAATGTCCTACAGGATGGTGCCTTTTTAGAGATGAATTACCATATCTCTAATCCAGACACTGGTTGTTTCCTTCCTCATGCGATCCAATCAATGTTTCTTCAGTTAAACAGCAGAAGAAGGAGGGGGCATATATTTAGAGGTCTTGAGATATTTAAAAACTATTTAAACTCTGAAATTATAATATGTATGCCAAGATGATCAGAAGAGGTATGTAGAGAACTGTAATTGGAGTTACATAATTTAAGTGAGCATCTGATTGCTCTGTGGTGTCCATGAACTCCATGAGCTAAGTAATTTCTTTAAAATCATTTACACTATTGTTTGAATTTCTAGTGGTCCAAAATGTCCCAGGGGTTTGTCATTCTTAAGGTGATTCTTGACCTCTAAATAAGATGACATCAAGGTATTTTTAAGCCTGGGACAATCCAGAGCCTCTGACCGGTCTCAGCCACCTCTACTTCCTCCATGTTCAGTGGTCCATCACCATAAAAGAATTAAGCAGTAGGTCAGAGTAGACCTCAGCTTCCCTAGCTCCTGCTATAGTGTTCTCATAGCAGGCTCTCTAGTTATTGATCATCAAGTGCAGAGAGGTAGAAGTCTGCTTTCAGGATCCCTGAGCCAGGAACATGAATTGTGGAACTTTTCATTAGGCAGAACACACACACACAAACACACACACATCCCTGAAGCATCATTAACCACCATCTGTTTTTCACAGGGCTCTAAAGGCTTTAAGAGAAGCACAGGGCACTGAGTAATTTTACTTCTTAAGGGAAGTGGGTTCTGAAAAGGCAAAAGTGCAGAGAAACTGCAAGCATTGCCTGCCTACCCTGAAGTTTTCCAGAGCCACTACGTGGCAATTATTATTCTTGCCTAGTCCACACTGAAGTCAGATGACAGTGTAAATGGTATTTTGGCGAAATGTTGAGATTCAGTGGCAAGTGGGTCAGGTTGAATGTGCCTGGTTTGACTCTACATTACAGAAAATCTTTTCCCAACATTCTTATTTATATTGTTGTGAAGAGTCTTTCCGATTCCCCATCACACTGTGGTGGGAAGTCCTCCCTCATCCCCACCCAAACACATTATCAGGATGGGGTTAAGGTGGTTTATTGGAATAAAGGATAACAAGACTATAAATATGGTAGTTTTGAGGTTTCAGTTTCCAAGGACAACCTTATGGGCAGGAAAATCATCTCTTGAAAGGCAGGAATTGAGACTTGAGGAAGCCTATGGGAAAGAGGTACAGGGTTTTTTCTGCAACTTACATAACTTTTCCCATGAATAAGGGTTATTTAGCTGAATGGATATTGGAATGGCCTCATTTGTTCTTTTTCATGTCTTCCTCTCACAAAGATTACAAATACCACAGAGAAACCAACAAAATGCTGGACTTGTTATTACCTTTAATGGTCAATCTAAGTCAAGTCTATTACTCAATATGAAAAAGAAGCCATATTCACCTTAATGCTCTAAGAAATTACAAGCAAAACAATGAGGGTCAGGGTATAAAGGAACTCTGTGTCCTACCTTTGAAATTCTTCTATAAATCTAAAAGTACTCTGCAATAAAAAATGAGTTTTAAAATGGAAATAACCAGGGGTGTATCTTTGGTATAGTGAATTTGGTGGTGGTAATGAATGGGGGAGGTAGCAATTCTTCCTTGAAATAATTGTAAACTTTAAGAACATAATGCCAGAGAGCAATGGGAATAGAAGGGAGAGAACAAAAATTTAATTTCCACCCAAGTTTTATTTCTTATTTTTTTTAGATTTATAGATTCTCAAAAAAATATTAGAGACCTTTGAGTTTTTTTCTCTTTGTCAGTGTAATTAACTGTTTCTTTTCCTCTCATTGCAGCTGCCTGTGGACAATAGGGAGACATGGATAGAATTAGTATTTGCTCTCCTGTAGGAGCTTCTTTTTCTTTCTTTTAAACAAGTTTCTTCATGTCATGGGATTTTCCACCCCAATCTTCACCCAAATGTATCCCTATAAAGTGGGAAATATAAATGATGAGATTTTTATTTTCAAATCTTTGCTATTTTCAGTAGGATTTATAGTCTATTAGTCATGCAGTACATTAAAAATTCATGCTTTTCTGATATCTCATGCATTCATTTTTATAGATGCCCCTGGGCTTTAGTAGTGCCTCATTAATGGCTATTGCAAATAATCTAAGACACATTGTAGTTTTGATTCTGACGGAATGAGAGACTATGTTTTAGAACATTATATTTCTGAGGTTACAAAAGTAAATGGGAAATGGAATTTCATTTAAAACTATCAAAGGGACATGGTGAATCTATTCAAATAGAAGTAGTTTTGGAATTAAGGAAAAAATGGAATAGAAAAACCTATAAATCTTCCTGTTTCATTATGAGGAAAGTTTAATGATTCCCATTTAGCAGATGACAACATTTGATACACAACACGACTCATGTTTGACGTTATTCATTGAGGTCTCAATATCTGGCTTATTTATTACCCTCTTCTATTCCTTCCTATATAGACAACAGGTATACCAGGCCTCTGACCCCCAGCTATGCTGTCTCCCTCTGCACGCTGGCTTACCTTCTCACAGTGGCTCACCTGTGTCCTGGAGGCTCTCTTATTACTTGCTCAGTGACTCTAGATTAGCTCTAGCCTGAACTACCCAGTGAAACTTTTTGCCATACAGTGGGCTATTATCACATGTTTTTTAATGAGGACTGATCCCCTGTCTTGAGGAAGGGCCATCTTTCAAATTTATTCTACTTTGGTATCACTTCTCAGCTCTAGAATAATTGTTAGAACTCTCTTTATATCTTACAGTTACTCTTTTATTATGGCTTAATAATTTTTCACTAAATTTCTTTGCTTTAAATCACTGTGTAGTTTCTGTCTCTTGATTGGACCTTGACTGATACAGCCAATAAACAGCAAGCAGACAATGTGTGCTTAACAGATGATGGTGATTCCATAATACTCTATATTTTTTACCTTCTATCCCATGTTTCTTTGGGAATATGAATGTTCTTAAATTTGACTTCATTTTATTTAGAAAATTCATAATGATATTTCACTTCTTCATAAAATTGTAGAGAAATTAGTCTCATAAAAAAAGGAAGAAAAAAACCTGGAAAAAGGATCAAAGGATAATAACTGAGTTTTTTTTTTACTTCTATTATTTTAATTTATTTATTAATGATTTTTTTTTTCTGAGTTGAGACTTCCTTTAAATAACAGAAAATGTTTCTATTTAAACACAGAGCGAGTGAAGTTGATAGGCAAATTGGTGGGTGGTATAGCCCAACAAGGAAATACTGTAGCATTTATTTCCATTAGAGGAAATGTTGGGCGATGACTGATCTCAAAGGGAAAGAATTAGATTCTAGTGTGACAGGAGTGGAAACATGTCAACGATAGGAAGCTAATTCGGGGGTCCAGATAATTGTAATGGTAGGTTGGATTTTGTTTGCAGTTTGGGCCATGTTAAGTTAGATATGGTTATGAGACATCTAAAAGGAGATGTTGTATAGGCAATATGTATCTAAATAGAGAAGGCAAATGAAATGTCATGACTGAAGATTCAAATTTGGGGGTCATCATTATGTATTTTGGGTTTAAAGTTGTAGCAGTGGATGATATTACTTGGAGAGTTTAGATATAAAAAGAGAGATATGGGCATGGAACAGAGCTGTGGGACACTCTAATATTTAGACATCAAGCTTTGGATATATAACTAGCAAGAAGGCAAAGGTAGCATGGAGAAAAGAATAAGGTGAGAGAAGATTACCATGAGAAGGAAGATTTTCCAGGATTAAGGAATAAAACAAAAATTGTAATAGCTTGCCCAAACTACTTTCACAAATACCACAAATTTGTTTGGCATAAACCATAAGCATTTATTAGCTCAAGATTTCAGGGGCTAGAAGTCTAAAATCAAGGTATCGTCAAGACTTGCTTTTTCCTTAAATCTGTAATGTTCTGGAGCTGACTTGCTGCAATCCTTGGGGTTCTTTGGCTTGCATCTCTGCCTTCTAGCACATATTGACCTTTCTCTCCTTTCATTGTATCTTTGTTCCAGTAATTTCTGGTTTCACCCTGTGTGACCTTCTCTTACTACCAGTAATATGGATTAAGACCCACCCTCATTCAGATGAGCCACACTTTAAATAAAAATAAGTTCTTCAAGAGGTCCTATTTACAGTAGGTTCACACCTTTAGGAATGCAGATTAAGACTAAGAACATGTCTGTGTTGGAGTACATAACTCAACCTACCACACTTACCAAGAAGACAATAACATGAGACCAGAGAAGTGTGAATGTTTTATTTGATAACATGTCAGCACAGAAACATGATGGTTAGTAAAGGTGAATATGAAGGCAAGGGGAATTTTGAAATGAAGATATTAGAATATATTGGCCATAATTCAAGGAGGAGATTGGGGATTGTGATTCAGAAGAAAGAATGCAGAATTGCAGAGAGAAATTTCTCAAAGACAAGAGGAAAAGCCTATGAATAAAGGGAGAGTAGTGTTTGTTTGAAAGGAGCAGAGATACTTCATTCCAACATAAGGGGATACAGAAATTAAAATAGTTTGAATATAACGGAATTACCATTTAATTTAATTGCTTCTATTTTTCAATGAAGTGAGATGCAAAAGTTTTGGGAAAAAAGTCCTTAGAGGAGTTTTGTAGAAAAAAGAGAAGATGTGAAATGATCACCTTGGAGATTGGAAATCAAACCTGAGAAGGAAGAATAAGCTTGTGTAAACATTTTAATAATTTTGGTTGCTGGAGTGCCAGTGCAAAGTAGAAAGGTAGTAGGTTTACCAGATTAGAATTTTGCCAGTCAAGTAACATGGAAAAAGAAGGGAGAAAGGAATTAAAGGTATTTTGAAGGGAGATTATCATGATGGGATCTAAACTGCATCAAGTAGAAGGTGAGGGCATGTGGAGGCAATGAATGGCAAAAGTAAGGTAAAGTCAATGAACTTGAATTCTGTCTTGAAGAAGAATTGCTAAAATAGGAATATATATGTGAGTTGAAAATAAAGAAAGCTTTTTTTTTTTTTTCAAAAGCAAGATTCTTGAAATTAAGATATAAGAAGTGGTACAAATTTGGGGAAGGCAAGGCCAAAGATACAATAATAAATGAGTATGGATGGGCTGGGATGAAAAACAAAAAAAGCTCTTTGGTGTTAAGAAGGTTAAGGAATTTGGAGGCCAAACTGTTTCCAATTCTCTAGTAACTAAGAATGAAGGCAATAAATGGTATAGATCAGTCTTCAGAGCTTTCAATCATGTTTTTCCTCTCCCTTTTATAAACATTTATGAGTTTCTTTTAAAGTTTTAGTCTTGTCTACCCACTTGAAATTCTGGAGCTCTTCATACATAGTGTGTATGTGGGAAATTGCAATTTAATACAAATATTCCCTGGAGAAGTAACACATTAGCCACTATTGGCTAATAACATCAATTGAGGAAATTTGTGTAATAGCTTATTGAAAGAAAGTTGCGATAAGAAAGAGAAGTCTATTTGGTGGATGGGATTTTTTGCATGTTTGATGGGAAGAGGATAGAAAATAAGTTATTTTGATATTTTCTAGGCAAATATAGAATAACATGAGGACTCTAGAGGTAGAGCACTGTGAAGTGGGAGAACAACACTAAAATGGCAAGAGAAATGACTTGAGAGTTATCTTTTGACAGCTTGATTTTGTATCAGGAGAACTCACCCAGAAGACTACCCACAATAAAATAAAACAAAAAAATTCAGGGACTGATGGGTCTCCTAGCCCATGAATTATTTTTTACCTGAGTTTTTCACTGGTGGGTTTTTTTAAAAGCCACGAGAAATATAAATCTTTGAAAATTCACTTTTAATGCACATATAAGTGCTTTTTATGTGTTACGGAATTAAAATGTATATCCTGAGGGAGGGTGATTGGGGAGGTTGGGAAGTTATTTCTTCAACTGGAGTCCTTAGCTAGTTTCCATTTTCCATATCAGAAGGAAACACACCAACTCTTCACTACAACTTTTCCATAGAGATCAATAAAATAGCGAACTCTGCAAAAACACAGCCATTAAAGTATTGGGTTTGCCTTAAAAATATAGCATGTTGACAGGCTGGCTTTCAAGCACCTCTGCTCCAATCAGGCATATCAAAGGCACCAGGGCTACAACTAATAACAAGATGATAATCTGTTTTTTTTTTTTTTGTCATTATTGCTCTTTCTTCCCCACTGTGAGCTAAGGTTGTCCTGAGTTGTTATTTTTTGTTTTAAGTTTCCTTCTTTATTGCATGCAGAAATCTACCTCCTCCTTTTTGGAAAGGAGAAACCTTTAGGAAGGGATGGAAAACAATTGGATAGGGGGAAATTTTTAAGTTATTTGTTACTGAGGCATTGCTATTGAACACTATAATACAATCTTTACTGTTCTTTCTGGTTTAGCTTTTCATGATTCCAAAAATCAAGTCTCTCAGCTCCTGTTTAGTGTTTTGTACCATTATTTAAGTATGCTCTTGCAAACACAATAACTTCCACAGTACTGCATGTCTTTAAATGATCTGTGTCCCAATCTTACAGATATCTTCTATCTTTCTCCAAGTCATCTCCACATATTTTAAGCATTCTGCATTGCACTGTATCAAATGTGACAAGTGCAAAAGGTTCTAAAACAGGTAAATTTAACAGTAGAACCAACAATACATGTAAGGAATATAAGAAGTTTTACTATGTGCTCTCTCCAGGTGGTTGCATCCATGCCTAATTGCTTCATCTAGCCCCATCACTCCTAAATTAGATATCTTTTCTTTACTGTGGGCATAGATTTCTAATACCCATCCAAAATGTCTTTTTTGCTTTCTCAAGGACTCCTTAGACTCAGTCTTTTAAAAACTAAACAAATAACTTAAACCTCTTTGTATTAGTCAGCCAAAGTGGTGCTAATGCAAAGTACCAGAAATCTGTTGGCTTTTATAAAGGATATTTATTTGGAGTGGGCCCTAAACAGTCCAGCTCAAGGTACCATAAGAAGTACTTTCTCACCAAAGAGGGTTGCCAGTCTTTGTGAGGGTTCAGCCTTCTCTTTCTTCTTCAGGCTCTGTGGTCCCAACTTCTTCCAATCTCAGCTGTAGGCTGGCATAAGGCTTATTTCTTTTTAGGCTCAGCTGCTCTGATCTCTTCATAAGGTCAGCTCTAAACTATCAGGCAAATGGGTCATCTCTATCCTGGGACCTAGGATCAATGATCTCTCCTCTGCTGAATCTATGGAGCTCTCTCTTCCATGTATCTTCTCCTGTGTTCTCCTGTGTGTCTTCCTGAGTAAGTGTCCATTAATATAACCCACCAAGGGGGCGGGGACTCAACTCTGACCATGCTCTAATGATTTAGGAGAATTAAAGCTCTAATCTTTATTTAACCAAGTAAACACAAAGCCTTTGAATTTAATACAATCAAAGGGTATCATGCCCAGAGGAACAGACCAGTTTACAAATATAATCAATATCTTGTTTTTGGAATTCACAAATAATATCAAATGACTACACGCTTCCACAACATTTTTTTTAAAGCATAAACAAAATTAAAACACTTCTCTTCTAATATTCTCTTTCTCAGTGAATGTCAAATCTTTTCATTCAAGTGAAAGGCAGGAAACGAAGTCATCTTTGATATCACCCCTCCCTTACCCCTATATCCACTCCATCACCAAATCCAGTTGATTTTGGCTTGTAGGTAGTACTCAAGTTTTTCAACTCAATATCTCTGTCACTACCCTTGTAGTTCAGCTGTCATAATTTTTGGCCTGGAAAACAGCGTTATCCTCCTATTCAGAGTTTCCCTGCAACCTTTCTTGACCATTCTCTATATGCCATCAAAAATAATTATTTAAAAAGTAGATCTTATTTTGCATTGTTCCTCATTTTAGTTCCCCACAACTCTTTGGATAAGAACCAATTTCTTCACCAGGGCCTAAAGGGTTCCATATGAACTGTTCTCTGTATTCTTTCCAGTATCATCTTCCATCACTCTCCATTAATTTCTTTGGTGACTACACTCACTTATTGAACTAATTACTAATCATATTAATTCTCATATCATGGCCTTTACACAATGATCTCCCTTCTCTTTACCTAATTAACCTTTCCTCATCTTTCAGATATCACCTTGGATGTCTCTTCTTTAGGGAAGCCCCTCCCATGCCCACCATACAAACACATGCACACATGCCCAAACTGGATAAAACCCTACACTCCTGTTTCCTATTCAGAAGCCCATTGGACATATTACATTTATTATAATATTTATGTGGTTATCTGATAGATGTCACTTTCCTACCCTAGATTGTGTGTTTTCTAAGGTAAGGACCATGTTTCTTTCACTTACATTTTTACCTGAAGCCTACCACTTAGCACTTAGAACTAGCACTTAGAATGTGCATTTAGAATTCAGTTGAAAGTTATATACTAAATGGAATAATGATTAAATGAAAAAAATTCTGCTTTAGCTTCTTGGGCTGCTCAAGAAAATACCATGAAATGGGTTGAGTTAAACAATTGGAATTTATTCACTCAAAAGTCCAACTCAAGGCATAATGTAGGTGCTGCTTTCTTCCCAAAGACTGTAGTGTTCTGGTGCTGGCTGCTAGTGATCTTTGGACCTTAGCTTGTCACATGGCAAGGCATATGGTGGCATCTCCTGTCTCTCCCTTCTCTTCTGAGTTCCATTGATGTTCATGTTCTTGCTTCCTGTATCTGTCTCTCTTGTGCCTGAATTTCATTCTGCTTAGAAAGGACTCCAGTAATAGAAGTAAGACTCATAATGATTGGGATGGACCACACCTTAACTGAAGCAACTTCACCAAAAGGTCCTACTTACAATGGGCTCATACTCACAGGACTGTATTAGGTTTAAGAACATGTTTTTCCAGGGTACATGTAGCTCCAAATCACCATACTCTACCTTTATACCCCACAAAGACATGTTCTTTCTACATGCAAAATACATCCATTCTGTCACAATATTCTAAAATTTTTGAGTCATTTCAGTGACAATGCTAAGTACAACATCCTTCGATATTTGTTATAGGTGTCGTCTGTCCTAGGACGCAATTCCTCTCTCTCTGTGGATCTGTGAAACCTAGAAAACAAGTTATCTGTTTCCATTACACAGTGGAGGAACAGACATAGGATAAACATTCCTATTCCAATAGGGAGAAATTGGGAGGAAAACAGAGGCCGTGTGTCCCAAAGAATGCTAAAACCCAAAAGGGCAAACTCCATCAGATTTCAAGGTCTGAAAGTCATCTGCAGATCAATATTTTGTCCTCTGGGGCTGATAAAGGGCAGCCCCACCCCTTCCAAGTGTTTGCACAGTGGCTATGCTCTCCTGGATCACTGGGGTAAAAGCTTCACCCTTTCTGAGTATCAGGACAGCAGCTTGGCTCACTGAAAAACATGGGGCACAGGCCCCACCCTCTCTGAGCATTGGGGTGGCAGCACTCTTCCTAAACAACGGGCAGAAGGCCTGCCTCCTCCAAACAAACTTTCAACACATAAACGTGGGCCCACTCTTTTGGCTCAAGGAGATATTTTTGGTTCAGAGCTCACCTTCCATGGTTCTGCCTTTTGAAGTCATCCTTCCTTCAATTTGTCCCTTCTCTGTCCCTTTCAGTCCAGGCTGGCAGTGGTTCTGCTCATACAAATCTTATAAAAGTAGTTTTCCATGTAGTTAACGGGGGTCCAATCCATTGGACAAAAGGACTTTCCATAGATCCTTCTTGAATAAATGCATTTCCAATCGTGATGTCCATGGAAATTGCTTACTGATTCCATGTGAAGTTAAATCTCTCTCTCAGTCTACATTTCATTTTGCTTATAAAGGACTGCAGTAATAGGTTAAGACCCATCATAACTGAGGTGGGCTACACCTTAATTGAAGTAACCTCATCAAAAGATCCTACTTACAATGGGTTTACATCCACAGCAATGAATTGGGTTTAAGAACATGTTTTTCTGGCTTATAGATAGCTCCATACTACCACATATACTATATCATCCTCCACATTTTTCTTTGCCTTCTCCTGAAATTATAGATTGCTATGTCCAGGACTAATTGCCAAGTAGTTACTTTTATAGTACAGCAGTGCCCTTATAAGACAAGAAGAGACAAAGTTACAGAGAGAATGCTGCATGAAAATGGAGATACACAGGGAGAAGCTGGCTGTGTGAATATGGAGGTAGATACTGGAGTTGTGCTGCCAGAAGCCCAGGACAGCTGGAGCCACCAGAACCTGGAAGAGTCAAAGAATGATTCCTAGCTAGAGTCTTCAGAAAGAGAGTGTGGTCCTGCTGATACTTTGATTTTGGATTTCTTGTCTCTAGAATTGTGAGAGAATACGATTCTGTTGTTTTAAGCCAACCAGTTTAGAGCAAGTTATTATGGCAGCCATAGGAAACTAATAAAGATTTCGGGACTTTGAAATGGGATACTGCTATAACATATACATGCGGAGGTCCCATGTAGGCCTTCCACCTAAAATCCAACTTCAACTCAGACATGGGTGAAGTTAACCCAAATGTTCCCCACTCCTGCTGTCAAGCCACCTCCAGCCAGTGAGCTTTTCCACTGAGGCCCCAGACGTCAAAAATCACAAATGGCCATTCTCAGTGTGCCCTCTTTGGATTCCTAACCCCGTGAACAAGAGCAAAGTAAAAAGATTGTTTGTCTATGATTGCATTTATATAAAAGGTAGCTTTAAATCAATTATTAAAGATGAAATTTGATTAGCAGTTATGTAGGGCTGAAGAAGGAATGCTAAGGGGTATGGAGTCTTTCTTTTTGGAGTAATGAAATTGTTCTAAAATTTTTTAGATGAATGTACAGCATTGTGATTATACTAAAAGCCATTGATTATACATTTTGGATAGATCATATGTTATATGAGTATATCTCAATAAAACTGCCTAAATAAACAAATAAATAATTGTGCAAGAATAGCCTGAAATAGCATCTATGTACAGCAGGGGAAACAGAGATTGAAAGGTGAGGAATTTTCTTGTTTGTTTGTTTATTATTTATTATTATTATTGAAATAATGAAAATGCTCTAATGATTGAAGTGATGAACGCACACTTATGTAATTATACCAAATACCATTGATTGTACAATTTATAAATTGTATGCTGTATTAATATGTATGAACAAAATTGATTTGTTTAAAAAAAATAATCTTTTTTTAAAAAGTAGGATTTTCATCACCATTTATAAGAGTAAGAGACAGGGAGAGATGAGAAGAGAATAATTTGAGCTGAGACCCAAATCAAAATATGAGCAACTATGTGAGGAAGCAAAAAATAGGACCATTTTACTTAGAGCAAAAGTTAGGGTAGGGACGTGTGGAGATATAATTCTGAAACAGATAGTCAGATGGATCTGGATGAAATATTTACTGATAATGTAAGTCCATCAATTTTGAAGCCATTTTACCCCGAAATTCTTAAATTCTAGTTCCATGGAGCTACTTATTATGATGTATTTGTCTTTAGAAAATTATTCAGATCTACCCAGCATCTCAGGGACAATATGTACAGAAGTCAGTATAAACCACTAAGGGCCATCTCTGCATGAGGACCTAGTGGATCACTAGGGAGGAGCAGGGATATCATTTCAGGTCACAAGCAAATGTGGTGGATGATGTTACCTGGTCATCAGAAAAATTAAAGATCATAGAGGAGAATTTATGAATTTATCTGAATCATACTGAGGAGAATGAAAGGATTGATCAATAGAAATTCTATAAAAGCAGCTATAGGCCAGGATTTTTTAAAAAAATTTATTATTAAATTATTTTATGATACTCATGCCTAGGCTATCATTGAAGCTTCAGTTACAAGATATAATTAAACATGACTTTGACACTGGACTTACATTCAAAAAAATCTCATGGAAAATCCCTAGCACAATATAACACCCAGAATAGTTGGTTAGAAAGTTTATTTCCCCCATATTAGAAAACAATTTTATAAACAGGGATTTTTTCATTTTGTAAAGACTGAAACCACTGGACTGTGAAAAGTTAGGAATCCTGAGGAACCACCAGGGATGCTTAAGAGAGGGAAATGCAGCTTAGTTCTTGGCAAGGAGGCAGATGTCTAACTTATATAATGAATTCCCTACTTTAAAAACAAGGGCATCCCTCTAGATTTCAAAAATCTTGTTAGATTTTTGTTCTCATTTTAAAATAGCATTTCTACCTGTATTATATAATATTCTGAAATTTTTCCTGATTGATTATCTTTTTTGGCGTTTTTTTGTTTTATAGGTTTTATTTATTTATTCATTTATCCCCCCCTTGCTGCTTATGCTCGCTGGGTCAGCTAACCACGCTGTGCGGGCGGGCTTTGCCTTCACCAGGAAGCCCCGGGAACCGAACCCGGGGCCTCCCATATGGTAAACGGGAGCCCTACTGATTGAGCCACAGCCGCTTCCCTGAAATTTTTCCTGTTGAGAGAGAAAAAATTTGTATTATTATGAAAAGTAGAAAATAAAGATGCATGTGATTTTGAGGTCCAGATTACCTCTTATTATGAGAACCATCCTGATATTGTGTAACATTTTGTCATTGCCCTAAAGGTTCATTTTATACAAGTTTAAACATTTAAGAGCCATTTTGTATGGGTTATGCTAATCATCTTGGATGTGGAGTCAAACAGGCTTAGATACAAAATGTAAATTTCTTACTAAGCTATGAAACCCAAGACATGGTCTTTAGAGATTCTGAATCTTAGTCTCCTCCTATATAAGAGAAGAATAATATTTATGACTTATATGTTTGATATTAAATGTATCAATGAATATAGAGGACTTAGAATATTAATTGGTAAATAATAGTTGTTTAATCAATAGTAACTTTTATTGGTATTTTTATTGCAGCAATAATACTTTCATTCAGAGAATTATTCATCAGTTAAAAATGAATATGATATGCCATTTTTATGAAAAACTATTTGATATATGTCTATGAAAAAGGGTAGAAAAATGTGCTACTCCAAAGAACATGTAGAAGACATTGTTTTGTTTTGTTTTTCTTTATTAGAGAAGTTGTGGGTTTACAGTACAATCATGCATAAAATACAGGAGTCCCATAGACCACCCCACCAACAACTCCTTGCATTGCTGTGGAACATTTCTTACATTTGATGATAGCACATTTTTATAATTGTATTATTAAGAAAAGTGTATGGTTTAACTTAGGGTTCATTGCTTGTGTATTGTGGTTCCATTGATTTTTAATTTTATTTTATTCTGCTACTATATATACAATTTAACATGTACCCTTTCAATCATATTTAGATATATATTTCAGTGCTGTTAAATGCATTCATAACGTTGTGCTATCATCACCACCACTCATAACCAAAATATTTCCATCATTCCAAATAGGAACCCTGTACATTTTAGGCCCTTATGGGCCTCGTGTGTTGAAGGTGAACTATTGCATGTCCAGACTTTTACAGCACAGTGGCCAGTTTAGGTGAGGATGCCTAGCAGCTTCCTGGGAGGAGGAAGAGGCATTTTGGCCTTAATTAAAAGCACTTCTTCTGCTTCTCCATTTATCTTTCATCACTTTGTGGTACACAGAGGATGGGTAAGAGAGTCAGACTTCATCTCTTTAATCTCTGCTCCACTTCCTAACTTCAGGTCAAGTGAATTGCTGAAACCCAGAAGGCACAGTTGGGGATATTAAAGGAGGGTGGTCCTGGGTTGGCTACAGAGCCTGCAGGAGCAGGTGGAACTGAGACCACCAGACATTTTTCCAAAGTTCCTGTCACTCTCAGAGGACCTCAATCCCTAGTCAGGGCTCATTTCTCATTTTATGATCAGTTTTTTTGGCTCAGTTACCAAGTAGTGAGTCTCTGACTGCCTCTCCTGTTCCTTATCCCCACCCTGTCACGTGGTAACCTATATTCTAGTGTCTGACTTTGTGAGTTGGCTTATTCTAATGAACTCAAATCAGTGAGATCATACAATATTTGTCCTTTTATGTCTGGTTTATTTCACTCAACATAATGTCCTCAAGGTTCATTTATGTTGTCACAAGTATCAGAACTTCATTCCTTTTTTACAGCTGAATAATATTCCTTTGTACATATATACCACATTTCATTTATCCATTCATCAGTTGATGAGACATGGGTTGCTTCCATCTTTTTGCCCCAAGGAGGGGGGTGATTCTATCAGGCTGGTTGTCACACCCAACCACCCTGGGAGAGAGAGGAACTAGGTCAATGAGGGGGTGGCTGACAGGCAACCAAAAGCCCAAGATAGTAGGAAGCCAGGAGAGATAGCCCCCAACTGTTAGAAGTCCAACTGCCTGAGGGAAAAGAGGGTGCAAAGAGCCAGGTAAGCTTTCAGAAGCCTACCTAACCTGTGGAGCGGGTGGAGCTCAATGGAGAATCACCTGCCTCACATATACTAGGTCTGTGGTTTGATTCTTGGTACCTCCTAAGAGAAGGGATCCAAAGAGTGATCCAGTGTGTTGTCAGGCACCCAGGCAGCATCTTATGACAGGAAACTTAAAGACTGAGATGATTTTGTTTTAGGTTTTTCGATCTGTTATTTTATATTTTTTTATTATTATGTTCTTTCTTGTTTAATTTTTTAAATTCTTCATTTTATTCACTAAAATGGGGTACCTTTTGATTGATGACACCAGCAGCATAAGACAGTTCCTAGGGGCTTAAGAGGGAAACCTGTTTATTCTGCATTTTTTGTTGTTGTTGTTGTTGCTGTTGTTGCTGTTTTTTCTTTGTTTCCTTTTTCTTATTTTTTCCCTTTGTTTCTTTATTTCTTTTCTTTCTTTCATTTTTCCCTCTTCCATTGCTTTTCTTTCATTCCAACTTCTTTTGTTTGATCTTCATTTTTTTCTTCTTTTCTTTTCTTTCTGATCTTTTATTTTATTCTACTGTTTTCTTGTTTCATTTTTTTATTCCATCTTTTTTATTCTTATTCTTTTGTGCTTTTTATGATTATTTTTACTCTTATTACTTATTATTTTCCTATCTCTTATATGATTCCTTTTCTATATTTTAAAAATATTACTATTATTCTTTTTCTCCTTTTCTTTTTCCTTTTCTATGATTTTAATATTTCTTCAAGGGAATACGACAACTACAAGGATATAGAATAAGTGGAACCAAGTGTCAAAGAGGAACCATAATACAAAACAAAACAAAATAAAATAAAACTCTTGAGTAGAAAGAGAAGCTAACAATCGAATGAGCCCATCAAGATAAACAGATTCCTAGACACCTGTGTAGGTGTAAAAAATTGTAAAAAAAATTACAAGCCATACTAAGAAACAGGAAGACATGGCACAGTCTAATGAACAAACTAAAAAATAAGAGCAGATGCAGAACATGGAGCCACTAATCAAGGACGTCCAAACAAATACTATGAATCAACTTAATGAAGTGAAGAAAGAGATAAAGGATATTAAGAAGATACTGAGGGAACATACTGAAGAAATCATAAACATAGATGAAAAGGTAACGGGTCTGTTGTTGATGAATGGCACAATGCAAGAAATCAAAAATACTCTGGAAGCACATAACCACAGATTTTTAACAGGCAGAGGAAAAAATTAGTGATGTCAAAGATAGTACCTCTGAAATTGACAGATAGTAGAACAGATAGATGAAAAGACAGAAAAATTTCAGCAGGGACTCAGGGAATTGAAGGACAATATGAAACACACAAACATATGCATTATAGGCATCACAGAGGGAAAAGAGAAGGGAAAGGGTGGAGAAGGAGTGTTGGAACAAATAATGACTGAAAATTGCCCAAGTCTTTTGAAGGACATGGATGTATATATCCAGGAAACACAGCACACTCTAAACAGTATAAATCCTAACAGGCCTACCCCAAGACATATACTTTTCAAATTATCAAATGCTCAAGAAAAAAAGAGAGAATACTGAAAGCAACAAGAGAAAAGAGATCCATCACATACAAGGGAAGTTCTATAAGATTAAGTACTGATTCTCATCTGAATCCATGGAGGCAAGAAGGCAGTGCTATGACATAGTTAAGATGATAGAAGAAAAAACTGCCAGCCAAGAATTCTGAATTCAGTAAAGCAGGCATTCAAAAATGAGGGAGAGTTCAAAATATTCACAGATAAACAGAAAGAGAGTTTTCAACAAGAAACCTGTCTTTTAAGAAACAGTAAAAGGTCTTCTGCAGGTTGAAAGGAAAAAAGCACAGGAAAGACAGTGTTGGAGGAGAGTGTAGAAAGGAAGAGTATTAGTAAGAATAACTATATAAAAAAGATAAAATAGAGAAATAAAAACAAAGTATGACATATATAAATCTACAGAACAAATGGCTAATGTAAACACAGCCTTGACAGTAATAACATTGAATGTTAATGGATTAAACTCTCTAATCAAAAGACACAGATTGGCAGAATGGATAAGGAAATATGACCCACCTATATGCTGTCTACAAGAAACTTATCTTAGACCCAAGGATGCAAGTTTACAAATGATTTTACATACAAACAATAAAAAAAAAATAGGCAAGAGTAACATACAAATATCAGACAAAGTAAACTTTAAATGCAAAACTTTTGTAAGAAACAAAGGACACTATATATTAATAAAAGGGGTAATATATCAAGAAGAAAGAACAATCATAAACATTTCTGCACCTAATCAGGGTGCCCCAAAATACATGAGGCAAACTTTGGAAAAATTAAGTAGAGAAATAGATGCCTATACAATTATAGTGGGGGACTTTAATACACCATTATCACCATTAGACAGAGCATCTCGACAGGGGGTCAATAAAGAAACAGCGACCTTGAATAATATGTTAGAGGATCTAGACCTAATAGACATATAGAAAACATTACACCCAAATACAGCAGGATATACATTCTTTTTGAGTGCACATAAATCACTTTCCAGGACAGACCACATGTTAGGTCACAGAACAAGTCTCAACGAATTCAGAAAGATTGAAATTATACAAAGTAATTTCTCTGACCATAATGTAATGAAGCTGGAAATTAAAAAGGGGCATAGAACCAGAATAATCACAAAGACATGGAAAGTAAACAACACACTCTTAGACAATCAGTGGAAATTGCAAAAGAAACTGAAACTTTCATTTTTTAAGTGACTCACCCTGGGTGTTGGAAAGTTCTATTGATTCTGGCAACTTAGATTTGGCTCCAGAAATAATTACAGTTGAACTTAAGCACGATTTTTTTCCCACATTGATTCGATTTATGATAGGCATTTGTTTCACTCTTGTCAAACAAGAATTCATTTGTTTAAAATAAAATTATGTTTTGTGCCAGAAGGAAGAAGGTACACTTGGAAAGTGAAAAGATCCACATGCTTGCTTTCATTAGCAGAAATTCTTTCTTTGCCATTCCATTTATATTTTTAAGGTGGGCTCTCTTACTTAACTTGTACAATGAAGAAAGAGGTAGGAGAAACAGATGAAAATGAGCTAGGGAAAAAACTTAAGTTATTATCAACAGAGATGGTTCACTTCCAGGTTGAAGCAATAGCTGTGAATTCCATGGGTGAGTAAGAAACTAGCAGAAAGCAGAATTAGAGTTTTATATTCTGAACTCCATTTTGAGACTTCAGTTGCGACATCTATGCTTTTCACTGGAGTACTTTATTAGAGGCTAAATGTGTTTGTTTTTCCTTTTCTTCAGGAAAAAAAAGTGCCTGAACATTGCCTTTGACTTACCAAAGTCAGTCTCTATTAAAAGTGAGAGGCAGAAGGGTCCCCTGGGTCTACTGTAGGTTTACTGAGAAGGGTAAGAGCAGGGTGAGGAAACTTCCAGGAAAAGGGGATAACAGGATGTGTTGTGTTCTGAGAATTTCATTGAAAATGGTTCCCAAACCTTAAAACACTCTCCAGGAAAATGGATAGAAGATGTTTGTTTTATCTCAGCAAGAGTGAGCTCCTGAACCAAATCTGCCATAACATCCTGGGGCTGGTATGTAGTCCTTAGAGGTACCTGTTTATAAACCAAAAGTGGCTGGATGAGGGTATGTTCTCTGTGGACACTGAAAGCATCTACTCTACTGGTGCCCCTCTCTGTGTTCTCTTCAATTGTCCCCAATCCCCTGCTGAATATGTAGGTCAAATTCTTCTACCAGCTTTTATATGCTATATATGACTCAGCAAGACCAGCTTCCACTCAGATCAAGTACTCTTCCCTGTGGTAATTACTAGGATAGGAAGACTATGCACATGTTTCCCTGAGGCAGTCATGTTTATACCTGAGATCTCTCTGTGCCATGCCCAACTCAGCAATTGTCCCACATTTTTTTTTTTAAATACAGTATTATTTGTATTTGTTTCATTAAAATACACTGTGGTGGGTTTGATATGCCTCTGCTTTATATTTCTACTTTCTGTCATAATCTCAGCAGGTAGCACAGTCAATAGACAAAGTTCTTGCTTTGATACCTGGTTAAATCTGAAAAAAAAGTAGCAATAATCATTCTCTTTTCTTTTTTTTTTCTTGATACCTTTCAGGTCAAATAAAACATAATTAACACCTCCCTTTCAAGAATGGCAAGCAAGATGCCTGCTGATAAAAGTAAGTGCCTTCATATATGAACAACTGAAGACAACCAACAATTTTTGTTCCTCGCTACTATTAGCAAAATATTGAAACCTACTGCCCTTGCTGGTCACTAGGTATTCCAGCCAGCCACGCCATTACCCTTGCTATCAACTGAGATGCACATGGAGCTGCCAGAAGCTAGGTGGTGGGTCAGTGGAAAGAACAGGATATAATAGGCTAGAGAGTGAAGAAGTATATGCAGGAAATGAGACTGTGCAGTCCTGCCATACAGTGTTTGTTGCAGAGCCCAGACTTTCTTGTTAATTTTTTCCCCAAATTTTTTGTTATGGTTTAAATTTGTGATTATTTATTTTATTGTTCAGTAATACTATTTTATTTTTCAATTAAAAAAAAAAACACTTTTGGAAATGAGTATAAAAAATAAAGTGCATAGTTAATGAGAAAATAAGTACTTAATTTCTGTTTTCAAGAAAATAGAAGATTTATGTGTGCCTGGCACAAAAGGTGATTAACATTTACCATCCAATGTGGGTAACATAATAATATTACTGACCTTGTGAAAACCAGAAGTCGCTAAGCTATTGAGAAAGTATCAGCATCCACTTCAAACGTTAGGAGATATTTTAAGTATGCTGTGTTCAAAGATGACAACATAAGATGTGAGGCTGCAAGATATGCAGTTATGTACCACTTGGAAGCATGGCTTTTCATTTAGATAAAATGAATTACCTTTTAAATTAATTTTATTAATTTTTAAAATTTTAATTAAAAATTTCTTGTCTGTATATGAAAAATGAAGCAATATTTATTAACATGTTACTCAAGTGGAAGAAAATTGTACCTTGAATATCTCGAATTGTTAAAAAGAATTGTTTGATGGAGTTACTAGATTTAATTGGATTAATTTAATGGTATCTTCAATGGAATGAAATTGAGAATGTCTAAAATATTGTGGCATCTAAATTTAGCAAATGACTTAAGAGAATCATTAACAGAGATGAGGAAGGAATGAATGAAAATTAGAACGTCTTAGGACTCAAAACATACATAACTGGGAAGAAGTTCTTGGACTTTGTATTCATACAAGTGAGTAGATGATGAAGTAGAGTAGAAGAGGTCTCAAACATCAATAATTTGATAATAAAACAGAGCACACTTTCACATACCAAACTATATGGGAAAGATTAGGGATATTTTGATATTCTTTCCCTCTCAATACATACACGCATACACATACACACAAAAAGAGCTGGATAAAAATTTAGAATTAAAAGGAAATGTCAGAGCTCAAAAACCAACAGTATCTAATTGAAACAAATATTCTTTAAATTTACCAGATGCCAAGCAGGTTAGAATTTATAAAATGTGGAAAACAATCATGTCTGATTTGAGAGACTCTAAGATCTCTTTTACAAACTGTTCATAAGTATCTGTTCTCCATAGCTAATATTTCCAAATTAATCTTTCTGATTAGGTAAGGAATTAAAATCTTTCACTATAACACAATCTCACAAAAATCCTCTTATGAAAGAATCTAATCGAGATCACTGCAGGGAAATGTTTCTGAGACTCCCTAGTACCTGTGGCACTGAAGAAAACATAGATGGTGGAAAATATATTTGAGTTGCCAATAGATAAATTTTAAACAGACTTTCATATACATGCTTTAAAAATCACACAAATATGTATCTGTAGGAAAACTATCATCGTGGAATAGAAGAATACAAACCAACTTCAAGATTGCACTTGTCTGTGAGGAGAGGAGGACTTAAAGTGTATCAAAAATAACTTTATTTCTTAAAACAAAACCTAAGCTCTGAAGCAAATATGTGAAAATGTTAACATTCACATAATTTTGATGGTGACTGCATGGTGCTCTATCATGTTTTCCTATATTTTTTATAATTTTAATATACTTCATACTTTTAATTTGTTTAGCAAAGAAGCAAGGGTACAATGGAAGTTGAAAAGGAATCAGATAAAATGTGCTTCATTAAACGTTTTGTTAGGTTTAGGCCTAGAGCTGGAGTCTTGGGAGGTAACCCAATCCAAAGATGATTGTTATAACTCTATATTCTCTGCAGTATCAGCAATAGGTTTACAGCACAGATGTGATTTCTATTTTCAGATCATTCACAGGATTAAATAACCTCTTTTTTCTGAATAATGTTTGTAGTGGCAGTGTCACAACATGGATGAGCTTAAATTTTTATTATCACTTCAAGGATAAATGTTTTGTGGCTTGCTTTTATATACATTATGATATTTGATCCTGATAATAATAGAGTAGAGGGAGATTGTTATTTATCTACCTTTTTTTCTGGTCATCTTGGTTGCACATTATCACACAGTTTGTGTTAAGATCGAGGTTTTCTAAATTTCAGTGATTGATTGCTTTCTAGCATACCATTTTGCCCTCTTCATTGGATTTCTCACAATGTTAGGATTTTTTTAAAATTTGTTTTTAAGGAAGAATATTTCAGTCATTTGTTAATATGAAATATTAACAAATATGAAATACTAATAAGAAATTCCTATGTTAGGAGAGAAGGTAAACAGAAACCCACTCAAGATCCCCTGAAATTCTAAAGTTCTGTGATTATTTAGTTTCCTGTAATTTCACAGACTTTATTCCTTAAAAACCAGCATGTCATCTTATTTTCATTTTTGAGATACAAGTAGACAGATGCACAAAGAAAATAGGTACACTATATGCATGACAATACATATATATCTAGGCAAATCCCAGTTCTATATATTTTACTGTCTCCAAAACAGGTGATTAACCATATAAGACATTATGATTTATTATTTATAATATTGTAAATATTTTCATATTCACAAATCTAAAGTTTTGAAAAAAATTCCAGATGTATTTATATATATTTTTTGGTTCGGGAAATATGTTCACCATCAGTACATTGACAGAGCAGCCTAAAATTAAATGTAAATAGAATAAGCATTGCTGGTTCTGAACCTTTCAAAATTATTTTTGTTATTAAATTTTTCTTGACTTTTATAGTTCAGAGAAAGCTAATAATTATTTTAATTTCTCTTAACTTTACCTTCTACCTTCTTGATCATTTTTTATATAAACCTGGCTCTGTAGCAAATATGTGAAAATGTTCACATTTTCAGTTTTCTGTTTTTTCATGCTCTACCACATCCCAAGATGCCTTCATACATTAATTTTTCCAACCTTTTCAAAATTGTTAATTTCCCTCACTGAGGGATCATGAATATATCTGCTGATTCTTCTATGTGCCAAGAGCTGAGTAATGAGGAAATCTTCCTTGGTACAAAAGGCAAAAGTGCAGAGAATGAACCAAGGTTCATTAACTTCCTTGTTAATTGGTTGTAAAAGGACTAAAAGAGGGCTTATTTATACCTTGTAGCTAAATTTAAGTGAGAAACATTTGAAAACCATGAATGGTGTGTGATAGCACAAGAAGCAAGCAGAGTCTACACATTTGTTTTATTGGTGCTAGTATTTATTAGGGTTCATCGTTGCAGCAAATATTATTAGAAATTGCTTTCAACAAAGCTGGTTCCTGAAACATTACATAAGCCATAAAAAGAATGCTTGATTGGTCTAACAAATAAGAATTATTCCTAATTAATAAATTTAGAACAACATATACTTTTTCTAGCTTTATTCAATGTACTAGATATCTCTTCTAATGAAAAATTAGTTCAGTGTCAGCCCTTAGCAGGGGAATTCCCACTTAATGATACAAAAATAGACTTCTATCCCTATCTTTTCCACCTCATTATTCTCCAGCCCACCTAGATTACCACTGTATTAGTTTCTGTTTTTATCTTCCATTATTTCTTTTTTGTAAAATAAACATACATACACACACATGATACACAAGAAATGATGGTGGAAAAGTCAACCACATAATCTCTTGGAGACTTTGAACACCTTATATGATTTGATTTTTCACTGCTGTTTTTCTATATCTAGGATGCGTATATATATATATATAATTTTGCATAAATATTTTTCATATATTTGGCATAATTTACCAAGGACTCAGTCTTTATAAATTGAAAAATCTTCCAATGGGGGAAAATATAATTGTTTAAATTCCAAAGACCTTATTTTTAAATTTGTACTGTCTTTAATGTATGCTGAGCTTGACTTCAGAGTTACAATTCAAGGTCCTATACAGTTGGCACTCTGACATAATTCTCTTTTTTCTTTTCTTTTACTGTACCCAGTACCATTAGTAAGAACATAGTAGAAACTCAATATATGTTTGCCTGATATGCTTCAATGTGCTTTATATTTTGAAGACTACAATTTTACAGAGAGTGGGGGAGTCTTGGGGGCAGGATGCCATGCCCTAAAACCTTAATAACATTTTATATTTAATCAGTGATTTGATGAAGCCAGAGGGGGTACTTCCAACCCTTACGTTCTAGTGTTATAATATGATGGAATAAGGATTCCTAGAAATATGACCAATGGTCAGAGTGACAACACTGTGTATTGAAATAGCAAGAAGTACTCTTTGTAGAGAGAAAAGAATATAGTAAGCAGTGCAGAGAATAGCAAAGATGAGAGTGCCCAGATGGCCCCATTCATTCTTGCAACAGCCACTTTTGAGAACCTACTTTATGCAGACATTATGCTAGCTGCTTGGTAAACATTAGTAAACCTAACTGTTATGACCCATGCCTTTTGAGAGCTGAAGTTCACAGTGAGACAGACATGATAAACAGATACATAGTAAATAAGCACACACATATAGTAACTGTATAATTAACTAAAATTCTGTTAAGCACCTGGAGAGCAAAATACACTTCCAATGAGGAAGTATAACAGGATGAAATACTTTAGATTGGAGGATGTAGGAAAAGGCAAAGCTCTTTGAAGAAGTGCTCTTTAAGCTAATTCTAGGAGCTGGAGCTGCTTAGAAAGAAGCACTAAAACTACGGTATATCCTGATGCTCCCCGTGCCATCCTTCACAGGACCCAAGTGCACTGCCTGCCACGGTGTGGGAGGGGCTTCTGGGTCCTAAGAATAACGGAACCTATTGCCTAAACTAGAGGAAATTGATTCTGTTACTTGAAACTAAAGAATTCTTACTAAAATACATTTAAATGTGGAGGTGATACTTAAATGAGACTTTACGTGGCAGTAGGCATAAAAATGCATTGTTTTGGATTGATCTTCTTGAAATTGACACTATAGCAGTTAGCATATTGACAAATTAAAATATACTGAATATGCCTATTTTTAAATAGCCATCTTTCCTCAAGAAGAAAAACAAACAAACAAACAAACAACAACAACAAAAAAACACAGCTTATCTGAAGTGTAGACTTTGTAATCAGTCATAAACTTGTGGGAATTTTGAAAGCAGAAAAGACCTAAAGAAAATTAGCCCACTTTATAGATGAGAAAAAAAAAAAAGAAAAGAAAAAGAGATTCCAGGCATAATTTAAGAGTGTAGAATTAGTTTATAACACGATTAGGATGAAGCATAAAAAGTGTGACTCCCATTTTAATGCTTTATTCAAAGGTACCAGTCAAGTCAATCTCTAAAAACTCATAGACCTACTTAAAAGTATTAACTCTTTGATCATATTTCAATTTTTTAGTGGCAAGAACAAGTCCAGCAAATGAACACCTACTACAACAAAAAGTCTTGGGGCAAAGGGGGGTACTGCAATAAGATCTAGGCAGATTCTGCACATTGCTGGAATCTAATAAGGTTTACCTGCTGTAATTTTCCCCTTTATAGATTTCTATTGATAGTTAAACTTTAATTAGATCATGCAGGGCTAGGAATGCCAGCAATCATTATCTAGACCTAATTTATAGGTGTGCTAAACAGCAATGCATTTATGAGTGCCATATTGTACCTGAAATATAACATGGCTGCCCCCCAGCACCAAATGATGGCCTCCAATTGATTACATCATTCTTTGGCAGTAGAAGCTAAAGGACATTCAGAACACTGCAGCAGTGCCCAGTGCCAATACCTGAACCAATAATTCTCTGGCCTCTTCCAAATTCATTTAAAGGTACAACTTACAAGAACTTTAAGCCCCTATGAAATGGTTTATTATTGGGTTTCTAAAGAATAATGTCATTTAATAATTCATTGAAAAACTAAATATACCAATTTGTGAATTTTTAGAGGAATTCATTAAAATAGAATTTGAGAATCTTTGTTGAAAATGGGAAGTATATTCATACCAGAAAAAAACAATTTTGGACATAGTGTTGTTGAAATCAGGTATAGATTTCTAACTGAGGTAAAATTTCTTCTGAATATCTAAAGGCTGACTCAGCTGGCAAACAAATTTCCCCACCTATATCCATTTCAATAGGTCCTTAGTAGACACCTAAGCAAGGGTAATTTGAGGCCAAAAACTAGTTAGAAAAAGAAAAAGAAAAACATTTTCTGCAGGTTATTAAAAAACACTTCTCTTTTGTGCTTGGCATGGATGAAAATACTAATCATATACTACATAGTAATATGCAAACCTGTGATCCCAGATTAGCACTCTCTAAATTGAGGGAGTCAGCACCTAACCCCAGAATTTTTCAGCTGGTGGTGATTGAATAAACCCTTCCAGTTGTTGACTTGACTTTTGTTTTCTCCATCAAACCTAATAACCTATTTCTCCTTACAGAATGAATAATGACATATGTGATCACACAGGAAACTAAGATAGAAAAATAGAATGTGATACCTTTTCATAGTCTGTGCTTGGGCTCCTTAAGCAGAATGGATGTGAATGAGGATATATCTGTAAAATGTCCTTGTAAACTTCCCATTTTCACAAAGGCACATTAAAATACCAAGATTAAAACAACATATATTGTTTTAAAGTATATGGGTTAAGGAACCTGGAACAAGTTTAGCCATCCATTCCATGCCTTACATTTATTTTTGCCAACAATGTAAAAATCCTGTGTTTTCTGTTAGCTGTTCTAAGAATTCTGAATAACCTAGTAGAAATAAGAAAGATCAGCAGCCTAGGTAGTTACGGTTTCTAGTTGAATAACATCAGAGTGAAACACATCCACACACATCATCATCATCATCATCATCATCATCATCTCATAGGCCTTTTTTTTCATATTTCTGAGTTTCTGTCACTTGAGAAATGGAATTAATTGAAAATGTTCATCAGAGGCAGTCTACTTATTTTCAAAGCCAAACTTATTATTTATGTTATTGCAATACAACAAATACTTAGATGTTATTTCTGTAGACTTGAAAGGATGATTTGATCTAAAAAGTAATATATATCTATATCTATCTATCTTGTATCTATCTATCTATCTATCTATCTATCTATCTATCTATCTACCTATCACCAACCAGAGACTTTTAAAACAAAGCATCCATTTATCTACCTCTCTATCTATAATCATACAGGGAATTCATATATATATAATATATATATACTCTTAAAATTAAAGTATCAAAGTATTTTTTATTATATATAAAATCTCTCTCTCCAGTACATGAAAGTTAAATAATTTAAGCTTTTAAATTTATAGCATGTCTTACTTAGATATCTCCTATGCACCAAAAAGAAGAAAAAAAATCAGGCACCTCTTATTTTAATACAAAGGATATCTGCTAGGTGGGGACTTCTCAGGGAAGAGAGGGAACATTTGGAATGTATTTTTTCTTTGTCTCCTAATGAAGTAAAAAAAATGTTCCTTTTATAGAAACGACCTTCTCTTCATACATAAGATGTGGATGGGTAAGTGGGATGAGAAGAAGGGAATGGTACTGGAGAGCGGAGGTGTGTCCAGGGATATATGGCCTATGAGATGTCTATGGCAGTTTTTCTCTGAGCTAGGTTTACCTGAGTCACATGTTGGGGAAGTCATGCAGCCCATCTGACAGAAACTGTAGCTGTTTAGAGCACCCTATTTCAAATTCTCCTTGGATCTGAATGTCTTCATGCAAAAGGGCCATACTTGTCATAGGACTCAGATGTAGATGTTTTCTAGATACTTTTCAAAGCAAGATTTTTTTTTTTTACCTCCAATCTTGGTTTCTGATCCTTGAACAGAGGCAGAAACAAAAGTTGAAATGTATTTTTTTAAAAGGTGGATCAGAATTCTCCTATAAGACTAAATGAAATTAGACCATTAAAAGGAACTTTAAAAAGAAGAATGATTCCTGTTCTATATTATGCAGGAAAGAAAATCCTACTACAGATTTATATATAATGTAGAATAACTCATGAATGCAGCAGTAGGTTTCTCAAAGTATGGTCTTTCTTTTTGTATAATAAGCCTTAACTTTTGTATTTAGATATAATTTTAAATATATAACCTGCTTTCTTCAAGATTGCAATACCACAATCTCTACTGGAAGGATATGGAAAAAGGTATAGAAAGAGTAGCCAAAGGAAAATTGGTGCTGAGAGGTTAAAGTTCAGATTAAAATACCAAAATTTACAATCCCGGGGTGGCCAAGAGTTCAAGTAAACCAGCATCCTTGAGTGCTCCCTGAAAAATTACAGATGAACCACAAATTCCACCAACAAACTACTCTAAGAGGACAAATGGACTCTAAGTGTTTCCCTACTCTCATCGGTTCAGAGTGGCTTCCTGGATTGTGAGGTTGATATTTGCTTCTAAGATATGCCTGGCTTTTTTTTTTTTTGGTAAGGAAAGGAAGCCCTATGGAAGGACACATGCCAAAAACAGTCTTAATATTTCACATTAATTTTCACCTTAAAATTCATGAAGTCCTTCTAAAACCTATCTGTTAAGTAAACCTCATCCATTTTTTAAAGGTAAGTTCAGCAATTGTAAAAGCATGACTGGGAAATATGGGAAATAGTTCATCTCCTTGATATAAGTATGGTGGGTTAAACTATTGTGATGAAATAGATTCTTAGAGAATGAAAAAGATTCTATGTTTTAAAAATTATTCCTACTTTTCTAGTAAAGTTTGAAGCTCTCCCTCCAGAAGTATTAGATAATTTCAAAAAGAGTTGTCTGAGGCAAAATTTGGAGGTAAATTTTGTTAAGTAACATTGCCACTCCATCTTTCCTTCAGAGTTCTCTTCACTCTCCTTTGTGACTAACCACATCCTCCTGCATCTCCTGGGGCCTGCCCTGGGTTTTTAACTCTATTTGTATTCTCTGTCATTGATCTTATTTGTTCTTAACTCTTTCTAATGAAGTTTTCAAATTCTACCATTTTGAAGGATTAACCACTTTGTAGGGTTGTTGCTAAGCCACTAAATTCAATGGAATTACTATGAAAAAAGAGGGCGATATGAAAAACAGATTTTGAGAAGGGGTGAAATAGAGTGCTCAGAACATACTTTAATACGGAATAGTTAAATTCTTATGAAAAAGATCAGTTCTAATTTCAAAACTTATTTATAATCCTTTGTATGTAAAGATGCCAGTCCTATCTGGTTACTCCTGATGGTATGATCAAAAAAATAAATTTCACTTAGAGCTACTTACCTTGTCATTTAAGTGGTAATACATGTAGTTTAATAGATTTGGGGCTGAGACTTATTTAAATGAACAATCTTAAGTTATAATTACACCTGGCTATTAATTTGATTATTTTGAACTTAAATTCACAAAGGTATAGCCATTTATGAAGTTTGAATTAAAAACATAAGTGGCACTTCTTGCTACTTCTACAGATAGTTAATGGCCTAAAGTGGTTGGCTACTTTCACGAAATATGATACAAATGAAGACTGTCTGTTGATAACACCATCTCATATAGCAATGAAAAAAATGGGAAAGATGTTCAATTTTGTAAGTAGAAAACTTCAAAAATGAAAAGGTGGCTCTTAAATTACCTTTAAGCATTATGGTGAAATGCATTTTCTTTTAAAAACTTTTATGTCATCATTCCATGTTATTAAAAATAATTAAACTTGAATTCCATAAGTCTAATCCTGATATATATTTTAAATTCATGCCTTGAGAGAATCTTAATAACATTATATAGATTCATTCTCTGCTTAGCAAGAACTCAAAGGGCAGTTGGAAGACTCTTTTTATTCTAAACTCAATCTTTCTCTTGCTATATAAGCTTCTCCATGAAACAGAAGGATGAGTATTTGTCTATGAACAGTAGGTGGAACTAAGTCATACTAAATGATGTAAGCTAATAATGTTTTAAGGATGTAAGCCTGATATGTGGGTATTCAGTGTACACTACCACTTTTATAATTTTAAATATGTGTAAACACAGATGGGTGTACTAAAATGAATATTTAAGCTGCCCTTAACAACTCAGTGCACAAGAATGGATATAAATGCTATATTTTAAAATAGCTTATGGCTGTATAGATGACTGACACTGTTGTTGTCAAACGAGAAATAAACTATGCTGCAGGCAACAAAGGCATTTATTTGGGATCTTAGACTTGCAATTCATAGAGCACAGATTCTTGTAGAAATACAAATTATGCCCCATCTTGGCAATTCCAGGTAACGGTTTTTAAAGAAAAAGAAGGTAAGTTGTTTGTGGTTAGTGGATATTTTGGGTACTCCAATTATCCTTCAGTTTACATAGTTTACTTTATCTTATGGATTGTTTATGGTGTTCAGATGTCCTTAGGGTTTTGAGGAACATTGCCTGCTTGAGGCTTTGCATGCTTTGGCAGTTTGGCTAATATTTGCTTAAGAGTATCCTCCAGAATGAAATTATGACTATTTTAAATCTCTCAGCCATAGTAACGCTATTTTGTTTTATTTCTTTTTACATTCCCCCTTTTTTATCAAGATCCTTCTCTGAAAGCACCACTGATCAACATTTGATATTAATCCCTCAGCACCAGGGAGCCTGATTCCTGGGAGTCATGTCCCAAATACGGGGGGAGGTAGTGAGTTTATTTGCAGAATTTGGCTTTGAGAGGAGCCACCTTTGAGCGACAAGTAGGTTTTCAGGGGGTGACTCTTAGGCCTTAATTATAAATTAGGCTTAGTTTCATCATTACAGAAATAAGTTTCATAAGTACAAGCTTCAGGATCAAGGGCTGGTACTTTAGCATGGCTTGGGAGGTAGTTGCAACTATTATTCTGAAGATGAGACAACAAATAAAGAGACACTGTAGTGACTATTAGCAAAAAGATTTAGCAAGGTTTGAAATATGCTATGAATCCAGTCTCCCCAAGATCTTAGATTTAGCCAACTAAATAAGTGCCTATGGATGTGGCTAATAATTGGGAAATTTTGGTGGAGTCTAAATGAGTGCAGTCCGAGAAATTTGATAGATTGCCTAGTTCAGCAGCTTTTGGCCTGGCTGAGAAAAAGGATGATGAATGAAGTGGTAAGGGTCTAGGAAGAAAGGGTAAGGGCAATAATGAGGAGTCTAAAAAGGCAGAGGATTCATTATGGGAGGCACAGAAATGGACTGGGGTACAAAAGAAAAGGTGAGGTCAGAATAAACATGTGAATGAGAGAGATAATATGATAATAATAAAAATTATAGCAGGTGTTATTGAGTTCATTCTATCTGTTGAAAATCAAGTCTGGTCCTGGTTCTTGGGATAGCCATCTACATCAGAAGCTATCTACTTCGGGATGATTTAAGGCTAAGATCACCAGAATTAATTATACAGGCCTGGTTTTGGATTTTGGGATAGCTGTCTACATCATATGGTGTCTACTTCTGATCCTTGGTAATTGTGAGCTTTAGGTCCCAGTAGGAATGGACTTCCCAGCAGGTCTGGGAGCTTTCTTTAAATGGGAAATAAGAATCCAAGAGTCAATATCTTCTAATTTAGCTCAATATGGCTTAGTTAAAATTACCTGATAGGGTCCTTTCCAGTGAGGTTGGGGTTCATCTTTATGGAGGTGCTTCTTCCAATATACAATGTCTCCAGGCTGAAGATTGTGGCTTGATTATCTTTGTCTCCCAGGACCATGCTTTCAAAAGATTGTTCTACCAGGATTTCATTTTTCTTTAAAGTTTTGATTAGTTCCTGAAAAGAGATTAGCATATTCTGGTTTACAAGGCAGGATTCCTTTATTCCAGAGTTTTTTATAGTTCTCTTGGTTATAATTTCAAATGGGGATAATTTGTGTTCCAAAAGGAGTGGATCTTAGATTTAATAAGCAGATTGAGGGATTCCATGAATTTAGCTAATTGAGTTTTAATTATACCATTTATTCTTTCCATTAAGACTGAGGATTGGTGAAGATAGACACAATGAAAGTATTTGCAAAATAGGCCATGTTTTGCATATTGTTTTCATAATTTGTTCTATAAAGTGAGTTCCTTGGTAACTGTGATGTTCTGAAGGAATTCCCCGATTTAGAATTGTTTTTTTTTTTTTTTCTAATAATACCTTTGCTATGGTAGCAGCAGCAGCTTATCTACAGGGGGAAGCTTTAGTCCAAGGGGAGTACATACAAATCACTATTAAAACATATTTATAGCCTTGGGGTGGGGTTAATTGAATAAAGTCTACTTGCCAAATTTCCAAAGATCTAATAGGTAAGAGAACATATCCTTGAGAGCTATGGAAAGGGTTTCCTGGATCATGCTTGGTCAAATTAAACAGTTGTGATATATTTTCATAACCATTTAGGGGATGGTTTCCACAAATATTGCCTGCCTCAGTTTACCATTTTATCAGTATTCTAATGAGATATATTATGAATAATTTCCAAAACTGTTTCCTGGTGGCAGTTAGGGAGAAGAGCTGACTTACCATTAGGGCCAAATCATGATTTAATGGCAAGCTTATAAAAGCAGCTGGTATTTTTCCTTTTTTTTTTTTTTTAATCTCCTGAAGAGGAGAATTTTGTGGAACCTCAAGAAGTAATGTTTTTATGTTCCCAATAATTATTTGGTTCAAAAATTATTTTAGAAGCAGGATTTGGATTAGAATGTATTACTGAACTTTTTTTTTACAGCTGTATCTGCCATGTGGTTGCCAGTGCTTTCCTCCATATTTGCCCGAGAATGACAAAGAATTTTAATTAGAGCTAAAGCCTTTGGTAACAGTGTAGCATGTAGCAATTCCATAATATAAGAGCTGTTTTATTTTTCCCTGCCCCCATTGAAGGTTAAAAAAACAACTCTGTTTTCATAACATCCCAAATTCATTAACAACCCCAATGTCATACCAACTATCAGTGTGTATATTTGCTGTTTGTACTTCTGCAAATATACAAGTTCTTAGTGAGGACAGAAAGTTCAGCTTCCTGGAATGCCATAGCATTAGGTAAGTAACTTGCTTCTATGATACCATGGTTAGAGATAATAGCATATCTGACAGGAGAGATTCTCAAGTTATCTTTAAGGTGGGAACCATCTGTAAACCAGATAATATCTGCATAAGCAATTAGAGTTTCTTGTAAATCTATTCAAGAGGTTAACAGTTGGTCAGTTAAAGCAATGTAATCATGAGGCCTTTCCTCAGAAATAGTAGGAAGTAAAATAGCAGAATTGATATTGTGACAAAGAACAAAGGGGACATTGGGGAAAAGTAAGAAAACTTCATAAGAAGTTAATTTGTTGATAGCAACCACTTCAACAGAATGAGAGACATAAAATGGTTAAGGCAGAGCCTTAATTATTTCTTAATTAATTCTTCAACTGATTCTAAAAGTTTGGCTATCGCAGCAATGGACCTCATACAAGGGGGAATCCTTTGGTTGCAGTATCTAAATTGCTGGTTATAATATCCTAGCTGTCTATGTTGTCTCTATGCTTTTGTTTAAGGAAACCTAAAGGATTCCCTTCTCGTTCATGGACAAGGAGAAAAATGGGTAATTTGTAATTAGGGTGTCCCAGTGCAGGAGTGCCAAGTAAATTATGCTTTATTTCCTTAAAAGAATTTTGACTATTATTATTACAAATAAGGAGCTCAATAGCTTATGCCAGCCTTAAGCAAGGCATGTAAAGGTTGAACCTTCAATGACAAAATAGGAATCCAATTTCTACAATATCCTGCAAGGCCTGAAAATCTTAATTGATGTTAAGTTTGGGAAGGAGGAGGAGTTAGAATGCCTTGGATTTGGTCTTGGTCTGGGTGGAGGCCCTGGAGGCAGGAAAAGGTGGGGCAGAAAGAATGTAGCCATATCAGGAGGTGATATGGACCATAATGAGTTGGAACAGTATCTAAAAAGAGCATGGTATTTAAATTCTATTTGTTTGACTGAAAGGACAGGAATATGTATGGGACTTAATTCTTTATTCTAGTCTGCTAAATCTAGAGTCCCAAATAAATTTCCTCCCTTTTGGGAGAAAGATATGTGTGCTTGGAATAATCCAAGAAATCGTTTCTGAGAAGGTGCATTGGAGCAGAGGGGACTAACAAAAAATTGATTAAATGTCTTTTTAAAAAATTTATTATTTTAAAAGATACGTAGTTTACATAACTGTTAAACAGAAGATATAGGGATTCCCATATGCCCCACTCCCCACACCTCCCACACCCTCCCATGTGAATATCCTTCATTAGTGTGGCACATTCATTGCAATTTTAAAGGTCCTAACTGTTAGAGTTTCCCCCTTACGAGGTTTGCAATGATTGGCAGGTCATAGGACAGTGAATCGATGCCCCTGTGGCATAGGTTGAGGAAAGGCAGTCTCCAGCTATAACCCACCTAAAGCAAGCCATAGCCTATCCTCTCCCAAGAGTAAATAAAATGAAGCAGATAAAGGCCACCACTCCCTTCCCAACCCCTCCCACATTCCAAGTTCTCCTAGCCCCAGGCTGTACTCGGTTTCCCCACCTATTGATGTACTGTATAAATTCATGTCCACCACCTTCCACGGGTGGGCTGAAGTCTCTCTTCAGACCCCCACCATTGGGAGTGCTTCCCAATAAACTTTCCGCTTGCAATAGTCAGTCCCTGCATCCCAGTGAGTACCATTTTTCTCTAACACTAACTGAAAGGGAATTGAGGGGAATGAAAGATGGCTATGGGTTTGTTGGACTCCCACCATTTGCATTGTTTCTGTGCTCTGGGGAAGAGGATTAATGAGAGCAGTGGGATTTAAGACGAGAAGGTTGCCCCAGTATCAGAGTCCATATACCCTCTGCCATGTCCCCAGAACATTCCTAGCTGTCACATTAAAAGGCATCTTGCTTTCTTAGAGGGTGAGAGCATTAGAAGGGCTGCCGCTGTTTTCAGGTAGTTTGGGGCAGTTTCTTTTCCAATTTCCAGATTATTTACAGTAATTACAAGTACCAGTGCCCTGAATCCTGGTGCCTGGAGGGTTCATTGGGGGCTTATTTAGCTGCTGAAATTGGAAACTCATGGTTTGTGCTAATTGTATTTGCACTATTTTAGCTTGGGAGAATTTCTTTTTCTCAGCTTTTTTAAAGGTGCAATTTAATTTAATTGATCTGTAAGATTTACTGGATCATTAGGTTCCATGGTGGCCCAGTTTAGTTGTTTACATTTCAGAGGCGTGCTTAGTTCTTTTGAAAGGCCATTAACAAAAGTAGAATTAAATAGGGTAGAGGTTTCATAGTTCATATTGTCAAGATCTGAGACTTGTTTAAAGTTTTTTTCTATTCTGTTATCATGTTCATATATGGGCTTATCTGGTTTTGGGGTACATAGTGATTTTTTTCAAACAATAATTTGGGGAAAAACTTCAGGTATTACCTTACGAAGTTCCTTATCTAGTTTAAGTGCTTCAGTTTTGTCAGTAGCTCTTTATTTTGAAAAATCATTTAAGGGATCTTTCCAGTTAGCCTTGTCTATCCAGATTTTGGCGTGACCTTCACCAGGAGTCACATGAATTAATTGGTAAAGGTCTGAAAAATCCAGACTCATAACTCTGAATGATAAGATTGAGTTAATTTACAAAAGCCCCTGCGGCTTCCAAGGGATTTGGGAACTCTTATTACTATAGAAAGGGAGTTAGCCTAAGCTAGGACATAGAGGAGGACAGGAGGGAATTAAAGGAGGGTTAGAATGGTCAGAGTTAGGAATTCTGGATAATTTGTCAAGCTTGATAATGTACTTAGATAAGTCTTTGTTAGTCTTTGTTAATTTAGTATTTGTTTCTTGAAAAGAAGTAATTTTACAATTCGTTACATGTTTGGAAGCTTCCAAGTATAAATTAAAATAAGTATCCCATCTGGGTTGTTTAGTTTTCAGAGCCTCTATTTTCTAGTTGAATGTGCAAATATACCAATTTAAGCATATCAGAAATCCCCATTGTGGTCACTGTGATTCAAGATTTTCTCTAGTTCACCAGGTCCAATGGGATTAGAGCTTATATAGGAAAGGACCATAATTTTTGTACAAGAAACCAGCTGGTGTGCTAGATGGCTACACACCATTAAAGTTCTTAGATTGGAGCCCATTCTTTCAGTTAGTTCTGATTGTGAGCAATCCTAAAGCCTAAGCCTTAGAGGAATTATCTGGGTTTTGGGCAAGTGATACATGTTTTACCTGGCAGACAGTCTGTGCTTCAGTTGTCCAACCTGAGACCAGGAGTCTCTAGTTACACAGAAATTGTTTTGAGTGTGGCAGGTCACCTTGTGTCAATCTAGCCCATCCATGACTACATTATCATTTCACCAGAATCTTGTTTTTCACAAGCTGAGACTTTTCATCAAAAGGTGGCAGGTGTTCTAATGACATTTAAGTGCCCATCTCATGTCCACAAAAATAATTATTTCATTGCTCAGTCAGAACACAGGTCAGATTGATTGTTAGGAAAGTGTCCCTCCACTGAAAAAGACTTCATTACCAAATTTGTAAAGTCCCATTCAAGTACTCAACCAGACAAGAAAATTTTCCTTGTATACCCCAAAAGGCCAACACAAAAGGATTGCTGTCACCAGCCCAAACCAGAAGAACAAAGGTTCAAATACCCTTTACCAGAAGATACCCAGAGAAAGGTCAGAAAAAGAGGAAGATTAGGAGCCAAGAGGACTCATTGCCAGGAACTTGGGTTTTCAGGGGGATGACAGAGCACAAAGGGCTCTTGCAGGTACTGTGCTCAAATCCAATGGCAGCTCCAGAGTCAGGTCTGTGGTCACTTCAGATCCCATTTCTAATGCCATGTAATGACAACCAAGAAATAGTTTGTTATTATTTGCCATTAAGCTGCAAGGCAACAAAGGCATTTATTGGGGGTCTTAGAAATGCAATTCATAGAGCCAGATTCAGTAGCAACCGAATCCTGTCCTGTCTTGGCACTTCCAGGTAAGCGGTTTTAAAATAAAAGAAGAGAGGTTGTTTGTGGTTGGTGGATATTTGGATTAGGTTTGTCCTTCAGTATAGATAGTTTGCTGAGTTCTTTACATTGAATTTGCTAATGAAAATTAGTACCATGAGTGTTTTTGCCTTACATGTAACATGTAATATATTCAGTATCACTAGGAGTTTTTTAGGTATTTTTTTCTCCTCCCTTCACCAGAAGGAAGCCAACTCATAGACACCCCTTGCTTCAGTGGAGTCTTGTGATATAAAATGAAATGTAGAGATTGCCTCAGAAAATGTGCATTCCAGGCTTTGTTTTCCAGAACATTGCATTTTTTTAGGTGGTTTTAATTGCTATCTGGAGGTGAGAGAGACTACAAAGGCCTCTGAAGGCTACAGAAATGAAAGGACAGACTTCCTTTAAACTAGGAGCGTCAGGAGCTCTGCAGTAGCAAAAATTCTAAGAATGGCAATGGCCCCTGCCCCTCTCAAACTCCCCACACCACCCAACAACCAGGGCCTTGTACATTTGAGAGGATTACAAAGGTTTTGGCCTTGTGGTGCTCTAAGGGGAGAAAGATTCCAGACCAGTCTCTGAAATGGCTCTCACACCCAAACTTGATCTAAACATGGTGGAACTGCCTGTCCTGGGAATAGGGTTTCTCAAATAACTGCCATGGACTGATGACCTGAGGCAGAGCATTGAGAGTGGCCTGAGCAAGAAACTGCAGGGGCCTGAGAAATGAATGAGAATTTTCTGAGTTCTCAAAGGGCTGAGGACTCAGAATCAGATTTAGTTTGATTCAATAAAAATAAAATACTCTATTTCCTGAACACATAAGTGTTTTGAATAAAGTCCAAATCCTCATTTGCATATAAATAAAATGATCTAGGTATAGATGAGAAGTATATATTGATTTTAGATATCTCCATCAATATGACTGTAAATTAGATATAGATATCCTTGCTAAGTTCATGTACCCAAATATCTCTTTAGGGGTCAGTTTTTAAGCAAAAAGAGTGCCATACATACAATACAACTTTGAATATCTATTATTGTAAGCTAAGAGACCACTTTACAGTCCCTTAAATTATAAAAATTAAGTGGTTATATAATTTCCTCACAGAACTTCCTCCTTGCTTAATTTTGTCAGAAGTTTTTCTCTCACTTCAGCCAGCTAATAGATTATGTCGAATGTGCCAAATATCCTAATCTAAGAATAGCTTGTGTTCATCTGTTTCCATGGGGTAAAAAGGACCTGAGCCCTGGAAGTGACACTGGTTCTAGAGTAAGCTTCCCTAATTCTCTATTTCTTTTTTTTTTTTTTTTGGTTAATACACAGAGACTTTATAAACTGACTCAGTTCAATGTACAATTTCTCCTCCTAGACAGTGTCTTACTTTGCCATACTTCTATGACAAATACAAGAGAGTGGATTGATTTATACAACAGGAACTTACTAACTCATGGTTTTGAGGCTAGCAGAAGTCTGAAATCAAGGCTTGCTTTCTTCCTGATTCTAGTGTTCTGGTGTTGGCTGCCAACTATCCTTGGAGTTCCTTGACTTATATCCCAGCCTTATATCACATGGTGAAGTTCTCTCTGAAATCCATTGACTTTCAGCTTCTGGCTTCTCCCTGTGGCTTTCTCTGACTATATCTGAATATCTGAATTTCTTCTGCTTATAAAGGACTCCAGTAATCCAGATGAAGGCCCAATCTCATTCAGTTGGGCCAAACCTTACTAAAACTAACATCTTCAAAAGATCCTATTACAATGGGTTCACATGCACAGAGATGTGAATTAAGAGTAAGAAAATGTTTTTCTGGGATACATAACAATCTACCACAGGCACATTGTCCCTGACTAGAATTTTTTCCTTCTTTTTCGTCCAGGTTAATTTAGAACAAAGATTTTTGACAAGTTGTCTCGACAATAGAGCCCTATTATGGTGGAAAGTACAGTGGGCAAAAATTCTTAATATTGTTGTTGAAGCCTGGCTTGACAATGTGTTCATTTTATGATCTTGTATAAAATACTTACTCTTCTGAGACTTAGCTTCCAAGTCTATAAATTGCTATGAAAAGGTAAGTTGTCATCATTATCTTCATTGCCATCTAATATAAATGTAAACTAACTCCAACCATATTAGATTCCTGAGTTCTGAAACTAGCGATCTAGCACAGACTTGTGATGTGAAGTCTAATCTTAACTGAGAAAAAATTTAATTCACTTTTATATCTAATATTTACTTTAAATCAATTTGCAGTTTTAACATTTCTGGTACTGTTTTGATATCCACCTTTGTTTATAGACACAATGCCACAGCATTTCCTTACCCTTAAAAAGTGTTTTATCAATAGCTGTGGAACAAAGGGAATGACACTATAGCAAATAAAAGAACAAATATCTAGGAATAAATCTAGTGAAGTATACAAAGGACAACCTAAATAAATGGAAGGACATTCCTTGTTCAAGAATTGGAAGGTTAAATATTATTAAGATATAAATTCTACCTAAAGTGATTTATAGATTCACTGCAGTTCCAACAGCCTTCTCTGAAGAAATGAAAAGCCAATCATCAAATTTAAATGGAAGTATAAGGGACCCAATATAGCCAAAACTATCTTGAAACAGAAGAACTAAGTTGGAGGACTCAAATGTCCCCGTCTTAAAACTTATTCTAAAACTACAGTAATCAAAAGAGCATGTACTGGCACAAGGACAGACACATAGATCAATAGAATTGAATTGAGAGTTCAGAAATCAATCCTTATGTTTATGGCCAACTGATCTTTTTTTTTTTTTTTTAAGGCGGAGGATTGAACCCTGGACCTCCTATGTGGGAAAGCAGCACTCAACCACGGAGCCACATCTGCTCCCCTGAGTTGGTTTTTTCATTTGTTTCCTTGTTGTTTGTTTGTTGTTGTTCTTGTTGTTGTTCTTGTTTTTAGAAGGCACCGAAGACCAAACCCAGGACCCCCCCATGTAGGAAGCAGGCACTCAACCGCTTGACCCACATCTGCTCCCCCCAAACTGATTTTTGACAAGTTTGTCAAGTTCACTCAATTGGGAACGAATACTCTTGTCAACAAATGCACACTTTATATGACTCCATTTTCTCTCTCCTCTTAGCATATTAACTATATTTCTTTTAAAAATAGTTGCTATTGTAGATTTTGCAATATACATTATAGTTTTTCTAAATCCACTTTCAAATAACACTATCCTGCTTCATAGGCAGTGTAGGTAACATAACAGAATATTTCTAATTCCTCCCTCCAGTCTCTTATAATATTGCTGTCATTCATTTCACTTATTTGTGTGCTATGATAGCCCAGTATATCATTACTCTTATTTCTTTGAACAAATACTTATATATAAGGTCAATTAGAAATAAGAAATATTAAAATTTTTGTTTTATCTTCCTGACATTCTTTATTTAAATCCAAGTTTCTGATATATCATTTTCCTTTTCTCTGAAGAACTTTTAAAAATATCTCTTGCAGGGCAGATTTACTGGTGACAAATTCCCTCAATTTTTGTTTGTCTAAGAAATTATTTATTTCTCCTTCACCTTTGAAAGATTATTACACTGGATAAAAATTCCAGATTGGTGGGAGATTTATGTTTTCTTTTCTTTTTAAAACTTTAAATATTCTGCTCCATATGTGTTTTGTTTGCACAATTTCTGATGAGAAATTTGATGTGATATTTTTCCTTTTTCTCTTTAGGTGAAGTTTCTGTTTTTTTTGGTTTTGGTTTTTCCTGTATCATCTTCAAGATTTTCTCTGTCTTTGATTTTATACAATAGTTTTAATATATCCAGGTGTAATTTTTTAGTGTTTATCTTGTTTTGGGTTCTCTGAGCTTTCTAGATCTGTGGTTTGGTGTCTATTATTAATTAGGAAATTTATCTGCCTTTAATTCTTCAAATATTCTTTTGCTCTTTTCTTTCTTCTCCTCTGGTATTCTAAGATGTGTACCATACCTTTCGAAATTGTGTCACTCTTCCTGGATATTCTATTCTATTTAATTTCTCTCTTAATTTTAGTTTTGGAATTTTCTGTGGACATATTTTCATGCTCACTGATTCTCTCTTCAGCTATGATGAGCCTATCAAAGGCATTCTTCATTTTTGTTACAGTGTTTTTTTATTTATATCTGGCATTGCTTTTGATTCTTTCTTAAAATTTCCATCTCTCTATTTATATTGCCCACCCGTTCTCTCATGTTATCTGTTTTCCATTAGAATCTAACATATTAATTATAGTTAATTTAAATTTCCTATCTGATAATTCCAAATTTTGTATCATATCTCATTCTGGTTCTGATGCTTGCACTGTCTATTCAGATTGTGTTTTTTCCTGTATTTTTCATGACTTTTTTTGGTTTGAATTTGGACATGATGTATTGGATAAGAGGACTTTTATGTGAAGTCTTATGTTAATAGTGTGAGGAGCTGGCCTGTACTTAATGTATTTGATTTGATGTAGCAATAGGTGCCAGAGGCTTCAGTTTCCTTTAATGTCCCTCTTTGCTTTTCTCTCCTGTTTTCTTAGTTTTCCCCTAAGAATTCCTTCTTACATGGAGCCTGCCACTTGTAGCTCTTTAAGTTGTAATATACTATTATTATACTGAAGTGCTGTCAGTGGTGTTAACAGGTATGCAGGTGGAGAAACACTTTATAATCTTGTGATTAATCTTGTGATTAAATAACACTCTGATCCCCTGGGCCTTCTGAAGTGTTTGGTAAGCTTTATTTCCACCTCTTAGGTACAATAGGTGAAACAGATGAGACAGGAATGCTACAGTGGGCTGGGGTTGAGTAATTTCCCTTCCTCCAAGAAGGATTAGACACTGGTGAGGTGGCTTCCATTGGAGAGTTAGACTTTATGTAGAATGCTCTGGGTACATTTCAAATGGCTAATTTTCCCCTCTCCCTGCCCTATAGTTGAGGGGAGTTTTCTTGGGTCTTCACTATGAGAGCCTAGAGTGTTTCCTGGAGGTAAAACCCCCTGAAGTTTGGGCCCCACCCTCAAGACTAGTCTTCTAGGTGTTTCATTCTCAAGTTACTCTACATTCAGATCCCACCAATTCATTGAAATTACCATGTAAGTTTTTCTAACAGTTTCAGCCCCAGCATCTTCTGCTCCAGTTAAGCTGATCTTTGATATTGGCCATGATTCTCCATATTATCCTATCTCTCCAGATTTTGGGGTGTTGGTTTACCCTGTGACATCAATTCTTTGATGGATATAAGAAAATGTGTTGACTTTGGTTGTTTTTATTTTTCAAAGGTTTTTCTTGTTGTAAGGATGGGAGTGATGATTTTCAAGCTCTTTACATGATGGAATGAAAGTAGAATTCACAAATGTGGTCACTTTTATTGAATTTTCAGTTCATAGTCTTACCTTTTGTCTGATATAGCTAAATTATTCTTTCTTTGTTGCATTCTTATATAGGATGAGTGTTTAGGAACTGTAGTATCAGGATTATGCCTCTTTTATCTTCTGTGTATGGTTTGTTTATATATAAGTGGAGAATTTATATCTCTTTAGTTGAACAGATGGCAAACATCAGAGTGTAGCTCTTATTTTATTGTTTACACCATAGCAGAGATATGTACAGTCAGCCACATCATACAGAAACACAAACAAATGTACATATTCAATGTCATCTTGGCTACCTGCCTTTAATAAATCTCAATCACATGGAGCAGAACTTTACTCTAAAATGACCCTGCCAGTTCAGTGTTTGAGGCCTAAGTAACAGTGTTTACCTGAAGACATATTCAAAGACAAGCAAGCATTTGAGTGTTTTCTGATCTTTAACTTAAACTGTTGCTATATTATTTACTCCTATTTTGTAACAGGCCTATCTATGCAATATACAAAAATGTTCCCAATTCTTAGAGAAATTCAAGGCAGGAATAGCTCTGATGGTAAACATTTCCTACCACAGTGATATTTTAGAGAAACTGGAGGTTGAAATATTTGGGAAGATGCTAGTATGTAGGGTATATTACTATAGCAGAGAGTGCTGAATAAATTGATAAGCTCTGTTTAAGTCTAATCACAGCAAATAGGAGCTAACTTTATATTACTCTTTGGATTATGTATTTCCAATTCTTTAATTTCTATCAAATGAACTGTGTTGGAACTTCAACAATTATTAAATAATATATAATTAATTCCCTTGATAGAGACCTACAGACAATTAAGATTTGGTAATGGATGTACAATAATTATTAGGATGCTAGACAATGTGATGGCAGATAAAGATTAATTAAATATTGATTGCCATGCAAATAGATCAGTGCTAGGAACTAGAACTAGCAATATTTAATGATGCTTTTGCATTTTATATCCATGTAATATTATAATTATTGCATTAAATTACATTTATACCTGCACATATATACTATATATACATGCACACATGTACATCCCAAACAAATATTGCTTGAATTCTCTAGCGCACTAGAGACATAGATAGGATTGACTCAGTTTTCTATTCTATCATTGTAGAATTACAGAGGCAAGATTTCTCAAAATTTTAATTACCTCTAGCTCAAGATTCCTCTGTTCATAAAAATTTTCTTTATATTTGGCATTTATGGCTCTTCATATTTTGTACCATTGGACCGAGGGTGGGGGCGGGGGGGGAGAGACAACAACTCACTCTCGTGTTTCTCCAACCTCTACATGCAAACAACTACAGATATAAAGTTATGTTGCATGTGCAGATTGGTCATGAGAGAGGTCAGAAAACATTTCACAACTTAAAACTGCACAAAGTCATTTGCATTCTGAAGTCTCCTTTACCTATTCTGACATTGGGAATTTGGGAGATTCTCATGGGAAGCATCACTCCATTTAGCATCATGATTTCCACCATCAACTTGATCCCCTTTTACTTCTAGTCTCAAGTTTTCTTTTCTGCCCCTCAGTCTTAAGGAGCAAATAAAAATTTCTACTTTCCTCACATAGAGTAGTTTAGACCTCTCATTTGTTGTCTTGTTTCTTTCTGACATTAACCTCCCAAGGCAGCTCTTACAGGCAATCTCCAAAGTATCTTCACAGATTTTTGTTGCTAGCTATAAATAAAATATATTTCCTCTCTCTCTGTCTTTGTCTCTCTTTCCTCTGTTCCAAGTCTATTTTACATACAAACACAATCACATAATTGCACAGAAACACAGTATTGTAATTCTGATCCATTGAAATTGTTGAGAAAATAAAAACTAAACTTCAATAATCCAGAGTACATTTTGGCCAATCAGTAGGAGCAATTTTTTTAGCAAATCAATTTTATTGATACTTATTATAAAGCATAAATCCATTCAAAGTGTACAATCGATGGTATTCAGTATAATCACATAGTTTTGCATTTATCACTTCAATCATTTTCAGAGCATTTTCATTATTCCAGCAATAATAATAATAATAATAATAAACAAAAACCAACCAAATAAACAAACAAAACTCATCACCTCTCAATCTCTCTATGTAGGAACAATTTTTTAAATTGCTATATTAAAAGTCAGTTTTTTGGACATAATAAAATGGAATCAGGGAAGCTGATGTGGCTCAAGTGACTGCGCTCCCGCCTACCACATGGGAGGTCCTGGGTTCGGTTCCCAGTGCCTCCTAAAGAAGACGAGCAAGACAGCGAGCTGACACGATGGGCTGGTACAGCAAGCTGATGCAACAAGATGATGCAACTAGAGACACAAGGAGGGAAACATAATGAGATACACAACAAAGGAGGGAGCAGAGGTGACTCAAGTGATGGCACCTCCCTCCCACATGGGAGGTCCCAGGTTTGGGATCCAGTGCCTCCTAAAAAAGGAAAATGAGCATACAATGAACATACACAGAGAGGGGGGGGGGAATAACAAAATAAAATAAATCTTTAAAAAAAAATGGAATCAGAATGTAATTCATTAGAATCTCTGCACTTTCATAATTGAATTCTCAGTTCCTTAGAAGGAAGATTTAAAAAGTCTGAGGGATTAAAAAAAAGGCTTATGACATTTAGAGAAAGGAAAAATGAATATGTTTACTCATGTTCAGAAACTTGAGCGATAAAGCTCCTTCAACTAGGGTAAGTAAAATGTTAAGTAGAAGGAGATTTGGGGGCCCTTATAACAATATGTGATTACTAATTTCTCTGGCCATTTTAGGCTTTTGGGAAATCACAGGGACTAGGACCTCCATCATACCTTAGAATATATACACCTGAAGAGTCGGGGCAAGATGGCGTTAGTGTAGGAGGGCGCACACTGCAAGCTCCCAGAGCAAGGTGGATTGTGGACGAGGTCCTGCCCCAGGGTCTGTGCTGTGCACGTGTGGAGTGAGAAGCTTGGGACATCTATCTGCGCGGATCGGCGGCGTGGACCGAACGGTGGAGATTCGTGAGTTTTGAGGCTGCCGGTGGAGGTTGGCACAGGCGGCTGAGCCCCGCGGTTAGGGAAAAAAAAATAAAACGGCCATTTGGAGCCGTGGGCGGGGCAAAAAAGTTTTATTTTCTGGGGATCTGGCTGCCTGGCGCCCCTTGGACCTTGTGTGAACAGAGCAAACGAGCTAATCAGAACCGGAGGGGGGATTTTGGTCCGGGAACGGAGCTGATTTCCCTAGCCACCCAGGGATAAGACCCGGGCCGCTGCGGAGCCAGGAGGAAGGGACACTTCCCAAAAAAGGGAGGGTTCGGTTGGAAGACAGGGAAGGGTATTTTATATTTTTAGACATTGATCTGGCTGCCTGCACCGCCCCATAGCTTTGGGGAGCTGATAAGCCGACCTGAAGCAGCATCAGGCTGAGAGCAGACGCGAATCTGCACTTAAACTAATTTACTGAGCAGCCCGGTGACGCTCCAGCTCGGCACCAGAAGGGGCAGAATCCGCCACCTTTAGCACTCCTCACTGACTAACATCAGAGCTTCAGCTAACCTGGGGAATCCGGAAAGTGGGACGTGCTTGATTAATTTCCACCGGCCCAACTAGGGGGTTGGTCTAGAGGAGGAATTATTTTGGGTCCTGCATTTGGCTAAAAAAAAAAAAAAGTGAGGTCACCTCAACAAATGAAAAATAAATTCTTTTTAATTTAGTTTAATAGCTAAAAGCTGCTTCAGGACCTGCATATAGAACCCTGTGGGGAAATTCATTGATAAACACAAGTAGGAAGGAAGGATCCACGTGGACCCTAGGGGAATCATTGACCCCCCTTAGCTCTGTTTGACTGCTTGCCTTTGGTTTCTCTCTGTAACTTTCTGGTCTATTGCTATTATTCCCGCTTTCCTCCCCCCTTCCTTTTTTCTTCTATTTTTTTTTTTAAATAGGTGCTGCCAGCTGGTCGCTTCTTTACTGGGCTTCTTATTCAGTAATTTCCCACTCGCTGTATATATTGATTCTGTATTACAAACTATCGCTTATCCTTCCTGCATGTTTCTGCCTTCTGTTTTCTGTTGTGGCTCTTAGAGACAATATTTTTTCATAGGCCCACAACTTAAGGGTGTCAATTTCTATCCCATCTATTTTGTTTTCTTCTTCTTCTTTTTTCTTTTCTTTTTTTTTTTTT
>JAKSZT010018658.1:6087678-6242697 GCA_026826555.1 Tolypeutes matacus | reverse complement strand
GGCTTCTTTGGGAGTTGGAGGTTATCCTGAGTACTGTTGTGGCAACGGATGTAGGCCATTTTAAATCAGCACACACCACTCAGAACTGAGTGGGAGAGAGTGTGGTCTACAGTGTGAACTGTGGTCTATGTTTGGTGGCAAGGCTCCAGGTTATGTAAGTCCATTGAGGGTGGTGGGCCACACTTGTGGGAGACGTTTGTGTGGGATGTTGTGGGAGGTGTGGGAGGTGTGGAACATGGGAATCCCAGTGGATTCCGTGTAATATTTTGGGTAATCTAAGCACCTCTTAAAATATATGTATATATATATATGTATAAATAACATTTTTGTAAGCAAATACACATATATATGCATATATATTTATATATCATTTTGCAAATGTTTGTATGTATTGTGAGAATTTTGATTTTTACCCATAATAAAAAAAAAAAAAATTATAGCTAAAAGTCCATATTAAATAACCTCATATCAGGAAAAAAAAAATTTAATAGCTAAAAGTCCATATTAAATAACCCCATATGAGGAAAAAAAAAAAAAAAGAATATATACACCTGTTTTAATTCCATCTCTGTTATCAAAATTATGTGTCTGGATATGTCCACTCTCACTCTAAAACAAAGTGAATTATTATAAATGGGAAGTTAATTCTTTCTATAAAATACCTATTTCCTAATATATCCCATTAAAATTTTTCAGGATAGTGTAGGAAACAAACATAAAAGCAAATAATCACAATGCAGTTCATGAATTGCCCTACGAGAGTCTTGCCTATGAGGAGAAAAATGCCTAAGTCAATTAACTTACCCCGGATTTCCATCTACTAGCTACCTCTACAGCTGAGACAGATGGCTTCTGATGCATGACACTTGGGTTTGATGAAGCCATGAGCTCTGTTTAAGTAGCTGCAGAGGCTTTCCTCCATTGTGGGTTGAGTTGTAGATAAGTGATTAGCAGTATTCAAAGCCAAAGTGTGATGAATCTCAGGAAAAGCTTGGTGTGTATCTATCTCTATGTCATCTAGTGAGCTAGGATTCTGTGGAGGGGCAAAATATTGCATTAAAATTTCTGTGAGTGTCCCAGGGCTCCTTGATTCTTATAAAGCCAGGGAATAACTGAAAAAGTGAACTGAGTTTTCCAACTCCAGATGTTGCAAGTGGGTTGCAAGTCTAGAGAATAGAAAAGATTCGTAGCCTGCCTTGTGAGGTGGTTGGGAGATCATCCTTATGTATCAGGCAGATAGGCCAAGAGAACATGCTTTTTTTTTTTTTTTTTTTTTTTTTTTGAGGTACTAGGACCAGGGATTAAACTTGGGACCTAACTTCCTGGGAAGCCTGTGCCCAACTATTGAGGCCCATGGGTTCCCCTGAGTTTTTTGTTTGCTTATTGTTTGTTTTTAGGAGGTACAGGGGTCAAACCTGGACTTTATATGTGGGAAGCAGGCACTCAACTACTTGAGCTACATCAGTTCCCTGGAACATGCTTCCTTATATGTTTTCTTCACAATTCTACCCTGAAGAAAAAAAAAAACAACACCCAAATTGACTTCCACTGAGCTCCAGTGATGGAGGAAGCTAACTTTTCAGCTGAGGAAAAACAGCAAGAAAAGGCTGTTCCCTTCCATTCATTACACCATCATTCTTGCCTCAAGGAAACCTTCATTTTAATGCTATAAATTAGTTCTGCCTATTTTTTACTTTTTATAAAATGCATCACAAAGTATGGATTCTTTGTATCTGGCTTAATTTGTTCAATAGTGCTTATAAGCCCCATTGATTTAATCAACAGTTTGCTCATTTTCATTGCTACATAATATTACATTGTATGAATATAACAAAATTAGCTATTCTTCTGTTGATGGGAATTTGTGTTGTTTACAAGTTTTGCCATTATAAAGAGTGCTTCTGTTAACTTGTGTATGTATTTCATGAATGAACATATACATTTCCATTTTCTATAAATTAGGATGAGAATTACTGGGTCATAGGATTAGTATATATTTTCCCAAACAGGTTTTCAAAGTTGTTATAGTTTTCCAGTCCTTAACAATATTTTACATTTGAGTCTTTAAAATTTATTATGTTGGGTGATGTCTCATTTTGATTCTAATTTTTATTTCTCTAATGAATAATGAAGTTGAATGCTTTTTCATATGCATTTTGGAAGTTCGGGTATCCTTTTCTGACAAAATACATTTTGAACTATTTTGCTCATTTTTCCATTGGATACACTATCTTGTTATTATTAATTTGTCAGTATTCTTAATGTACTTTGGATTCAAGTTCTTTCTCATGAATATACATATTGTAACGTCTTCTTCCTATTTGTGGCTTACCTTTTCATTCTCTTAATGACAAATTTGACGAACACAGATTTCTCATTTTAATTTATTCTAATATTTTCCTATCCCAGAGTTATAAAAATATTCATCAATTTATCTTCTAGAAACTTTATGTATTTTTAATCACTCAAACTTAGGTGTAAAACCTTGAGTTTTGTGTATTATGTAAGGGAGGGGTCAAGATTAATTGTTACCCCTATGGCTACCAATTACAAAAAAAAACTTTATTTCCCCATTGCTATGTATATTAGTCAGCCAAAAGGGGTGCTGATGCAAAATACCAGAAATCTGTTGGCTTTTATAAAGGCTATTTATTTTGGGGTAGAAGTCTACAGTTATCAGGCCATAAAGCATAAGTTATTTCCCTCACCAAAGTCTGTTGCCACATTTTGGAGCAAGATAGCTGCTGACCTCTGCAAGTGTTCACACTTCCTGGGTTCCTCTCTTCCTAAGGCTCATATCTCTCCAGGCTCAGCTGCTTTGCAGTCTCCACAAGGCCAGCTGTAGACTATCAGGCAAATGGCTCATCTCTCTTCCAAAGGTCTCTGCCTCTAATGGAGCCTTCTCTCTTTCCTCACATATCTGCTTCTCTGTGTGTTTACTTCCTGGTGCTCCAATTTCAAAACTCCAACCTCCCTTCTCTGCCATGTGGTTTCTCTGTGAGTCCCCGCCCACCAAGAGGGGAGGTGACTCAACGTCCTATTGACGTGGCCCAGTAAAAGCCTTAATCATTATTTAATCAAGTAAAAATGAAACCTCTGAATACAATATAATCTAATATGCCCCGAAGAACAGGCCAGTTTACAGACATAATCCAATATCTATTTTTGGAATTCATAAAAAATATCAAACTGCTACACTCTGCAATGATAGCTTTGTCACAAATCAAACATTTGTATATATGGGTCTGTTTATATATATGCTATTTTGATGTATCATTTTTCTGATGCCACAATGTTTAGTTAGTGTTTCTTTATAAGAAGTTAAGTCTCAATATATGATGGTATGATACCTCCATTTTGTCCTTCTTCAAGTTTGTCTTAGCTTTTTTTTTTTTTTTCCCAAATAAATTTTAAAATCACCTAGCCAATTTCCAGAATAACCTTCTGGGAATTTCACTGTGATTGGATTGACTGTACAAGTCAATTTGAAGATAATTTTAATGTCGGCTATCTTCAAATTGACTTGTACAGTCAATTCAATCACAGTGAAATTAGCCTTTCAGTTCATTAATATGGTATATTTTTCTGCGTGTTTGATGCTCTTTGATTTTCCTCATTGATGTTTTAAATATTCTCTGTATAATTGTTATAGAGAAATAGTGAGGTTTAGGATTACGCTATTTTCTTCCAGAAGGGTTACCTTAAATTTTTTCAAACATTTTAAGGTAGGGGCAGTTCACTTTTAAGATGGGATTAAATTGATGTGAAGCTCATCTTCATTTTTTTCTTTTATCCTTATTTACAGCATATGTTATCTAATGCATGAATTGTTAGTGTAAAGAAAACAAATCCAAGCAGCATTAAGCATCTAGGTTGGTGACTAGTTAGACACTGAGAGTGAGAATGAGCAGGTTAGAAAAGGCTGATCCTAAAATATCTAACAATAGTTGATTGGGCAGATGGTGATTTCATTAGCTAAAATGGAAAATATGTGTGGAGCTGGAGCTTAAAAGTCAAGAAAATGATTTCAGTTTCTCTCTTTATGGGGGACAGGGTAACATCTGTGTGTTTTTATCCAGTATATTGTTTAACCTGTCCCTGAGAGCTTAATTGAGATATTAAGTCCAGAAATACTGATTTGGACTAAACCAAAAAGGTTTAAGAGATCCCCCTATTACTACAAGGTTATCTTCTAGGAGCTTTATTGTCCTGGTTTTTATGTTTGGGTCTTTGATACTTTCAGAGTTCATTCTTTTGGTTATGGATATTCAGTTCTCCCAGCACTATTTGTTGAAGAGACTGTTCTGTCCCAGAAAAGTGGACTGGGTAAGCTTATTGAAAATCAGTTGACCACAGAAGTGATGGTCTATTTCTGAACTCTCAATTTTGTTTCCATTCATCAATATGTCCATCTTTATGCCAATATCATGGTTTTTTTTTTTGACAACTGTAGCTTTATAATATATTTCAAGTTCAGGAAGCTTGAGTCGCCTGACTTTGCTTTTCTTTTTTTACGATATTTTTGGCTATTTGGTACCCCTTTCCCTTCCAAATAAATTTGGTAATTGACTTTTCTACTTCTGTAAAGTAGGCTTTTGGAATTTTGATTGGTATTGTAGAGAATCTATAAATCAATTTGGGTAGAATTGACATCTTCACGATGTTTAGTCTTCCAATCCATGAACACAGAATGTTATTCCATTTGTTTAGGTCTTCTTTGATTTCTTTTAGCCATGTTTTATAGTTTCCTGAATACAGATCCTTTATATTCTTGGTTAAATTGATTACTAGATATTTAACTCTTTATGTTGCTATTGTAAATGGTATTTTTTTCTTGATTTCCTCTTCAGCTTGCTCATTACTAGTGTATAGAAATGCTCTTGATTTTTGCATGTTGATCTTGTACCTTACCACTTTGCTGAACTCATTTATTAGCTTGGCTGTAGATGTTTCAGGATTAAAAAAAAAAAAAAAGGATCATATCAGCTGTGAATAGTGAATGTTTCATTTCCTCTTTTCCAATTTGCATTCCTTTTATTTTTTGTCTTGCCTAATTACTCTAGGTATAACTTCTAGCACAATGTTGATAACAGTGGTGACAATGGGCTTCCTTGTCTTGTTCCTGATCTTAGAGGAAAGCTTACAACCTCTCCCCATTGAGTATGATATTGGCTGTGGGATTTTCATATATGCCTTTTATTATGTTGAGGAACTTTTGTTCTATTATATCTTTTGAAGTATTTTTATCAGTAAAAGATGCTGGATTTTTCTGCATTAATCGAGATGATCATGTGGTTTTGTCCCTTTGATTTGTTAATGTGTTGTATTATGTTAACTAATTTTCTTGTGTTGAACCACCCTTGTATACTAGGAATAAAATCCACTTTACCAAGATGTATAATTGTTTTTATATGCCATTTTATTCGATTTTTAAGAATTTTGTTGAGAATTTTTGCATCTCTGTTTATTAGAGAGATTGGTCTGTAATTTTCTTTTCTTGTAGTACCTTTACCTGGCTTTGGTATTAGGATGATGTTGGCTTCATAAAATGTGCTGGGGAATTTTCCCTCCTTTCAATATTTTGGAAGAGTTTAAGCAGGATTGGTATTAATTCTTTTCAAAATGTTTGGTAGAATTCACCTCTGAAGCACTCTGGTCCTGGACTTTTCTTTGTTGGAAGATTTTTGATGACTGACTCAATCTCTTTGCTTGTGAATAGTTTGCTCAGTTCCGGTATTTCTTATAGATTCAGTTTAGGTTGTTTGTGCATTTCTAGGAACTTGTCCATTTCATCTAGGTTGTCTAATGTGTTGGCATACAGTTTCTCATAATATCCTTCTATGACCCTTTTTATTTCTGTGGGGTCAGTCATAATGTCCCCCTTTCGTTCCTAATTTTATGTTTGCTTCTTCTGTCTTTTTTCCTTTGCTAGTCTTGCTAAGAGTTTGTTGATTTTATTGTTCTTCTGAAAGTACCAGCTTTTTATTTTGTTGATTTTTCTCTATTGTTTTTTGTTCTCCATTTCATTTATTTCTGCTGTAATCATTATTTCTTCCTTTATGCTTTCTTTGTGATTGGTTTGCTGTTCTTTTTCTAGTTTCTCCTGTTGTTCAGTTAGATATTTAATTTTTGTTCTTCTTTTTTAATATAGGCACTTAGGACTCTAAATTTCCCTCTCGGCACTGTCTTCGCTATATCCTATAAGTTTTCATAAGTCATGTTCTCATTTTCTTTCATCTCAAGATATCTACTAATTTCTTTTGCAATTTTTTCTTTGACCCACTGATTGTTTAGGAGTGTGCTGTTTAGCCTCCACCACCTATTGTTGATTTCCAGCTCCATTCCAGTATGATCAGATAAGATGCTTTGTATAATTTCAGTCTTCTTAAATTTATTGAGAGCTGATGTTGTAGCCCCACATGTGTTCTATCCTAGAGAAAGATCCATGGGAACTTGAGAAGAATGAGTATCCTAATGATTTGGGGTGCAGTGTTCTGTACATAACTCTTAGGTCCAGACTGTATATCTATTGTTCAATTTCTCTGTTTCCTTGTTGACCTTCTCTCTAGTTGTTCTGTCTATTGACCTGAGTGGCATGTTGAAGTCTCCAACTCTTATTGTAGAGATGTCTATTTGTTATTTCAGTTTTGCCAGTTTGCCTCATGTATTTTGGGGCACCTTGGTTAGGTATATATATATTTATGACTCTTACACCTTCCTGGAAGATTGTCCCTTTTACTAATATATGATGCCCTTCTGCATCTATTACGACTTTTTTTTTGCATTTAAAGTCTCTTTTTTTCTGATACCAGTAAAGCTGCCCCTGCTCTCTTTTGGTTACTATTTGCTTGAAATATATTTTCCCAACCTTTCACTTTCAGTCTATTTGCATCTTTGGGTCTAAGGTGAGTCTCCTGCAGACTGAATACAGAAGGCTCATGTTTTCTTATCCATTCTATCAGCCTATGTCTTTTGATTGGAGAGTTTAATCCATTAACACTCAGTGTTATTACTGTAAAGTCATTATTTATTTCAGCCATTTTATCCTTTGGCTTTCATATGTCAAATCTTATTTTTGTCCATTGTTTTACATTTTTGATTACCCTTTCTGATAGTCTTCACTTCTACACTTTCCTCCAAGCCTCTCTTTCTTGTCTTTCATTTTCTGGCTGCAGAACTCCCTTTAGTGTTCCCTGCTGAGCTGGATTCTTGTTTACGAGCTCTCTTAGTTTCTGTTTATCTATGAATATTTTAAGTTTGCCATCACTGTTGAAGGACAGTTTTGCTAGATAAAGAATTCTTGGCTGGCAGTTTGACAGTTTTTCTCTTTCAGTATCTTAAGTATATCATACAACTGCCTTCTCACCTCCACGGTTTCTGAGAGAAATCAGCACTAAGTGTTATTGGGTATCCCTTTAATGTGAAGTTTCATTTTTCCCTTACTGCTTTCAGAATTTTCTCTTTATCTCTGGCATTCTGTATATTATGTGTCTTGGGGTAGGTCTATTTGGATTTATTCTATTTGGAGTATGCTGTTCTTCCTAGACACATATATTCATGTATTTCATGACAATTGTGAAATTTTTGGCGATTATTTCCTCAGATACACTTTCTGCCCCTTTCCCCTTCTCATCCCATTTTGGAACTCCCATTACATGTATATTGGTGTGCTTCATGTTCTCATTCAACTTCGGGAGCCCCTGCCCAATTTTTTCCATTCTTTTCTCTCTCTGTTCTTCTCCTTCTTCAATTTCAGTTGTTCTTTCCTCTATGTCACTGATTCTTTCTTCCATGATTTCAAATTTGCTGTTGTGTGCCTCTATTGTATTTTTAATCTCACTTATTGTATGTATCATTTCCATAAGCTCTGTTATTTTTTTCTATGCAAGATTTCAAATTTTTCTTTGTTCTCATCCAGTCTCTTCTTAATGACTTTTACTTCTTTAACCATGTTGTCCTTCAACTCCATGATTTGATTTAGGAGATTTATATGAACCTCATTGATTAGCTACTTCAAGTCCTGTGTCTCATCTGGAGCATTGATTTGTTCCTTTGTCATAGTCATAGCATCCTTTTTCTTTGTATAGCTTGCAAATTTTTGCTACTATCTAGGCATCTGATTCTGATGCTGTGTTTACTCTGATATTTAGATTCTATCTATTGCCTAGGGATTTACTGTTAAGTAGCTGTGTGCTACCACTGTTCTTTGACTCTTGGTTCTATTTGTTCTAGATATTTAGGGTTGCCCCTGTTTAACTGCTCAACCCAGGGCAAAAGACAGTTTCCAAGGTCTTTATAGAGGGTGGCAGTAAGAGTACCTGCTTGCCTCTTTTATTTATTATTATTTTTCCTTTTTCATGCACTTTTCTGGTATGGCCAGCTGATGGTGCTCTTAGGCAGACCTCTCAGCTCAGACCCCAGGTTCTAGGGGGCGTGCATTCAGAGTAACTCCTCAGGTGTGTGGGTAGAGCAGAAGCAATGTCTTCAGGGCTGGCTAAGCCTCACAAACAAACTTTCTCAAACACTGTTCTCCATCCTTGGCCAGCCACACCCTTCCTCCCTCTGCCTCCTCAGAAACCAGCCCAGGGTAGTACAGAAGGTGTTTGAGAAGGTAAATTATCTTTAGCTCTCTGTTAGCTCTCAGTGCAAACAATGTCACAGCCCCACTTGGCCTGGAAGTATAAGACCCCTCCAATGCAGCAGACCACATTCACTGGTCAAAATCTGAATTTGCTATAGGCTGTGTCCCTCTTTCTCTGCCCTTTATTGAGGAAGAGAACCCTTGCAACCCCCTTAGTCCACAGCCACTGCAGTCCACAGCGGCTGTAGTCCTCAAACTGCTATTTGCTCCATAGGTGTGGGGATGGGTGCCCACTACTGCATTTGCAATTCTACTTACAGGATTTTTCAGGCAGCTAAGACTTTTTTGCTTTTCTCCTCTCTCTTCTGGGTGGTGTTTCATCTTTCCTCTGGTGTCCTGAGCTCCAAATCAGCCCTCCAGACAGTCTCTGCCTGTCTTTTAGCTATTTTTTTCTGGGAGAGAAGTGATTCCTCCACCACTCTAATCTTCCATCTTTCCAGAAGTTGACAATATATTATTTTAGGTGGTTCATTGGGGACAGTCAGAAGTTTTAGAGAGACCAAGAGACAAAGATTGTACCATGCTATATACACAAATATATATATTCATAAGGTTATATCAGTAAAAAAATCTGATGATAACACTCATATCATTGATGAACTATAAAAGATAAGTCTGTGGTCCAATATGAACCATTTAAGGTGCGGTTATATAAGTTGAGTTGAAAATCATACACATCCTAAAATATACAAAATGATGATTACTAAAGTGCCATGATACAAATGATTACTGTTTGACATAATCTTCATGTATTTGATATGCTCAACTAAGAAAATCTTTGAGGCCACAATGGATCATTTGTGATTCAGTATTATCCTCTGTGATCTCTCTGGCAATTTATCAAAAGGCATTTTGAGAAGAGGTTTCATTAAGTTCAAGGAATATTGTACACTCAACAAAAGCTTGAAAAGTAAAGAAGACTAATATAAATCAGCTTCAACAATAAAAGAAATTTGTGGTTTTTATTGTAACACCATTGAAATTTTCGGTGAGAGTTGGTGAGATTTATTAAGAGAGAAAGGCAAGATAATTTTGAATGTTAAACATATGGGTCTATAGAAGGAAAAATATTGTTTACAAACAGTATAGGAAACCAAGAGAATCATTTCCTTTAGCAAGAAATTGTCTTTCATATCATAAGTATATTTCATATAAGTTTTAGCCTTTATTTTCCCCTAAAGATTTCAAGTTTATGTTCTGAAGATCCATGGAATGATAAAATTTAAAACTATAACTCTACTTTTCCATTTCTTTTCCTCTAGTTCATATAAAGGAAACTATTTGACTATACTCTTTATTTTATTCAAGGTGGGCAAATAAAAGGAGCTCACAAAACATTTTTTGAGGAAAAATAGGTTAAATATACCCAGGTTTTTAAGAAAGCTTAAAGCTTTGAAATAACAACAACAAATTAGAGTATTTAAACAAAATCATTCCAGCATTTTCTCTCTATGCAATAATTGCTTTGTGATCTGTAAATTATTCTGAAGTTATTGTAATTGTGTCACTTTCCCCTATTTTCTTAAATGGACCAGGTGAAAAGGAGGCATATGCCTAACTAATACAGTAGCTTCAGTACTTCAAAAGAATGAAAATGGAAAAAAAAATTATGAGAAAAACAAAGCAAAACAACCACAAACAACAAATCTTTTTAAGTATAGAATTAAAATTCCATTGAGATTATTCTGGACCCTACAAGCAATTAAGGATATGAGTAAGGCATATAATGGAATAAACATGTTACCCTAAAAATAGTATTTATGTCCTTTCCCCCACCTATATTCTTTTTGACTCACAAAAATTGCAAAGGAGTTCTTAAATGATTTATAGAAAAAAAAGAAATATAGAATAATATGCACACACACATGGCAGGAGATAATCAGAGGAGAACAGGAATAAGGAAAAGAGGGAAAAGGCAAAGACCTATAGACACTTAGGACAGTAGGTAGAGGTGGGATTTGGGAAATGAAGGAATGAAGGTGTGTATATGTGTGTGTGTGTGTGTGTGTAGACTTGTTTGGGAAACATAAAGAGGTAGCATAAGGGTGTTCCATTGTGGTGAAGGGAGAGTTATGTATCTTGATTTAGTGGTGGTTACATGAAACTGTGCATGAATAAAATTTGCATAAAACTTACATACACACACAAATGAAGCATGTAAAAAATGGTAAAAACTGACTATGGTTGTGGTCTAGTTAATAATATTGTGCCAATATCAATTTCCTGTTTTTGACATTGTATTACAAGTATATAAGATGTGACCATTGGGATAAGTTGCATGAAGGATACAAAGGACTCTATGTACTATTTTTGTAACTTTTTATTTCAAATAGAAAGTTAAGAAGAAGAAGAATGTTGGGAAGGAAGGAATAATTAGCAATGTTCAACAAAATAAAGAAGGAAACAAATAAGCGATAAAATTTTGTTCATTAGATTTAGCCTCAAGCAGGTCTTTGATTATCTATGAAAGAGTCTTTTAAGTGGTGTAGTGGAGAGGAAATTACATTGTATGGGTAGAATAGTGTTAGAGGTGAGCAAATGTAGACAATTAAAATGGGCAACTTTGTTCAAGAGTTTTAGAGATTTTTGAAGGCGTTAACATGAAAATTAACTTTGAGGCTAAGTGTGGTCAAGGGAGGACGTTTTAAAATTTTAAGATTTGAGCATATGTTTCCTCATTTTCCCACTGGGGTTTTCATTTCTGGTCTTGTTAACATGGAAGAGCAATTCTTGAGTATATTTTTAGCCTTTTGACTGACATTTTCATTATAAATTTTTTTTTCAAAATTTTTTGTCAACTTAATGGAGTTTTTGCAAATAATATTTTAATTATTATAGGGTCTATTAAGCTTCTATTTTATTTCTTAGCCTGTAGTTTCATAATCTTGGTTTAGGATATTTCCTCCATACCTTTATGGTCCATATACTCTCCTTAGATTTCTTGCAGGTTTTTATGGTTTATATTTATGTGTTTAAGTCTGTCTGAAGTATATTTTTGTATGGGATAGAATAATGGTGGTTTCAAGGTCTTAAAACTTATTTATTCACTACCCATATTCATCCACTTTCTTCCAGATCTATTTTTATAATAATGGCTGGAAAGCTGTAGATAGAGTCTTCCAGTAGCCTTCCTTGTAGTCAGAAATATCCATTTGATCAAGTTCTGGCCAAAGAGTTATAGGCAGATGTCTTGAAACACACTCATTTCTTTACAAAAATGGAAAATCCTAGTAGGGAAAGCCCTTTTCCCTTTTGCTCTTTTCCACTTTATCTTGCCTGGATAACTAGAGTAGCAGCAGCCATCTTGCAACCAAGAAGATAAAGCAATTATGACATGCTAGAGCATCTACATCAACTTACATAATACTAACGTCTAAACTTTATGTTGAGTGAGACAGATCAACACCTATATTTTGTTTTCTGTTACTTCTGGTCAAAAACAATTCTGACATAGGATAATACTTAATTTTCTTCAGTAGACATAGTCAGTTGTGTCATAATGATGTATTAATTATACATTCCTTTCCTGATTAAATTAAAACAACATCTTTTACATAGATTACTGTCTCATGTACATTGGTATCTATTCTAGAATTCTCTTCTGAATATTTGTTCATTATTTCTATGCTAATACCCTAACAATTTGATTCTTATAGTTTGTTCTGATATAAGGTGAACAATTCTCCTCTTATAGTTTCTATTAGTATACATTTCTGGGTTGTTCTTGAGCATTTATTTTTCTATATGAGTTTTAAATCATTTATATAATAATTTAAAAAACACTTGATCAATTTGCCATTGAATTAAAACAATATATTGAGTTTGTAAGATGATGAATTTGTAATTTTATGACATTAACATTGATTTTTAGACTTTGAATCTTCAGTCTTAGAACCCAAGAATGTGTTATTGTTCCCTTTACTTGGTTCATATTCTTTGCTCTATGAGAGAAATTCTTATTATTTTCTTTATATTAATCTAATACCTTCTTTAATCACGATTAAATATTTTTTAGTGTGCCCATATTCTGAGCAGAGTTTTCCCCAAATTTCCATATAAATTTCTTACTCTTATTAATAGATAGGTAGCTGGATGGATGGATGGAAAGATAAATTGATTTTAAAATATGCATTTGCCAGACTCTGTTGACTTTTCTATATACCCCTTCATATGGTCAATGCAAAAATAGATAACTATTTGTTTTGCAATATGTGACAGTTATTTAATGTTTTACCTTATTATACTCACTGAAACCTCTAACAAAATGTTGGACAACAGTTGTGCTACTTGACATATAGTTTAGAACATAATTTTAACTGAAATAAGTTTTCTTTAGTTTTTTTTTTTAGAAGATCTTCTTTAATTGTTTTAAAAATCATTATATTTAAATAATTAGGAGTAGACTATTAAACATTTTATTCTATTTATATTTTATTTAGAATAAGTAACAGGATGAATTTTGTCAACTAATTTTCAGTCTTTGACAAGTCTCCATTCCTCAATATGATAAAAAAATAGAGAGCAAAATAGATTATGCCATTATGTGTGCAAAATGTAGGCAACATTGAGAGAAAAAGTGAATGATATGTGGCCATAAATTTGAAACACTAGAGGAAACAGATATTTTGAAAATATTATCAAAATATTGCTTAAGAACATGTATCATACTTAAAAATTCAATTTTTTATTGGAGATTATCAAAATGTTGAAAGTTCTCCAAAAGAAAAATAGAACACTAGACTTTGAAGAGATCACATATGAATTCTAACTTTTAAAGAATAGATATTTACATTCTTATTTCAAGTGTTTCTTATCATGAGATAAATGGAAATCTTTCCAATAATTTTATATGATCAGAATAAATTTAATGTCAAAATCTGACAACTGTCAAAAAATATGTAGTAAAAAATATTAATATGAAAGAATAATCTAAATAAAATTCTAACAAATGGAATCAAATAATGTGGCACAAATATTATGCTAGAAACTAATTAGGCTTACCCTAGAAAAAAGGAATCACTCTGAATCTAGAAAGATTATTATTCATCATAATTACAAATAGAAAAATTATTTGTATTCTATGTTAATAAAATCAAGGGGACCTATGAGCTTTAGCAGGTATGTAACTAGAGACTTTACCTCTTTCTCAGATAAAATGTTTTGTAAAATATGCCACAAGCCATTAAAATTTAATGATAATTTGGAGATACTGCAAATATTTCTTTTTATTGTGAATATCCCTAAAATGGATAATTATTAGTGTAGTTCCAAATCTGTTTGGAAGGGTTGCCCATTTGAAGGTACAGGGTATGTTTTCAAAATGAATTGATAATAATTCTATTCTAGTAGTGGTAAATATTTTCTTCTGAAGCAGCTAAGTATAGGTGCTAGAGTTCGAGGATTTGAAACCCAGTTTCTTCACTAAGAAGCTGAATGAACCTTTGCAATTTAATCAACATATAGGATTGTTTGCAAGGATTGAATGAATTAATGCATGTAAGATGTTTACAATAGTGTCTAGGACATAGTAAGTAAATAAAGGTATTAGTAATTCTACCATTGCTACTACCACCACCACCAATACCACCACTAAACCAGTGATTTTCAACTTGTGATCATGTCTGGGTACGTTAGTGTATAAGAAGGGCATAGAGCAACTAGCAGAATTTGAGTAATAATATATTCCTTAAAAATTCAATTTTTAATTTTCTTAAAATGTCTCTCCATAGCTGAGAATGGGTCTAGAAAATTACAACTTGAAAATGAAAAAAAACAAAATAGTTATTGGAAGGTATAAGAGATGGTTTTTGGTTCAACATATACCCAGTTTTGGTACATTGAATTTATGTGCCCTAACAAACACATAATCTTAATTCACATGCCTGTGGGTGTGAGTTCATTGTAAATAGGCTCTCTTAAAAATGTTATTTTTAGTTGAGGTGTGGCCAACTCAAGCAGGGTGGGTGTGGTAATTTGAGATTATTTATGAATCCCAAAAAGAGAATGATTATGTTTGTAAACTAATCTCTTCCTCTGGGTGTGATATCCTTTGATTGCATTAAATTCAGCTGAGGGGTCTTTGATTAGATTACTTGATAAGATTGCTGTAGGGTTTTTTTATTGGACTATATTAGTGAGGCATGACTCTGGTTGAGTCCCTGTCCCCCTGCTGGGTCTGATATAAATGACCATTGACTCAAGAAGACACAGAAGAGAGAACTTTATCATTTTTTTAAATGTATATATATAAATATATTTTAAGAGGTGCTTAGATACCCAAAATATTACACGGAACCCACTGGGATTCCCATGTTGCCACCTCCCACACCTCCCACCACATCCCACACAAACATCTCTCACAAGTGTGGCCCACCACCCTCAATGGACACACCACTCAGACCTGTGTGTGAGAGAGTGTGGTCTACGATGTGAACCTTATCATTTTTGATCCTGCCATATGACAGATAGGAGAAGGCTCAAACAATTAAAGCCCTGGGGAGAGATGAACCATTTTGCCTGATAACTTAAGCTGACCTTGGTAAAAGAGCCGAGACTGATATAGGAAGCCCTGAAAGACAAGCCCTATGCCAGCCAGCAGCTGAGATCGGGAAGAAGCTGTGCTCATGGAGAGGAAGAGGAAGCCCAGAGGGGAAGGCTAAAACCTGGTAGACATCACTTGCCATCTTGCTTCAACACCTGGCAGCTGACTTTGGTGAGAAAGTACCTCTTAAAGTATTTTGAGTTGAGTTTTCCATGGCTTTGGGAAAGTAAGCTTTTACCCCAATAAATATCCTTTATAAAAGTCATCAGATTTCTGGTACTTTGCATCGGCACCCCTTTGGCAGAATGATACAGTGGGCTTTAATACAAATTACTAGAAGCCTTATAAGGAGAACCCTGAAGTCACAGAAGCAAGAACTGGAGGATATCACCATGTGACAGGAAGTAGAAATATAAGCCAAGGAACCCCAAGGATTACCACCATCCAACACTAGAATGCTAATGTTTGGGGAGACAGCAAGCCCTGTTGATATATTGATTTTGGACTTCTTCTATTCTTAAAACTATGAGCCAATAAATTCCTGTTGTTTAAGCCAATCCATTGTGTGGTCTTTGACATAGCAGCCTGACAAACTAAAACATTATTTATTTTAATTAATTATGTTGCTGGCAAGAACTAAGACTTGGTTTTAGGGAAACCAACCTCAGGCCAACAATCTTTTTGTCTAGGACATTAAACAGATTATCAGTCACATTATTACTCAAGACTAATTTGCCTTACTGCATTGCATCATGATCCCTAAATACCATATCCCTTACTAAGCATCCCTTAGTGACATTTCTTAAACTCGTAAAACTCTTGCTATTGCTCCAACATGCCGTTTACTCATTCCAAGCCTTATACATTATTACTCAACTCTTATATCACAGCTAGCCAAGGTGATTTACTATTGGTGGCACTCTTGCCTTTTTCTAAGTATATTTATATCACCCCTCCAACAAATTAATTTGAAGGAAAATTGTCCTGTTTGGATTTTAACTCAGGTGGAGATTGGAAAGAAATTTAGACTGGTCCTGTATACATATTAAGGTTTCTTGTGATGACAACAATTGCATTTAAAAATACATGAACAGTTTAAAATCTCACAGCATAATAAACACATTGTGTTTGTGGGTATGTCTTATCTGTTGGATTCTTTTGATATTATCATGGAGTGGAACACAGGCAAAGAATCAAATCTTGGCTCTACCACTTACTAGTTTTAGGATAAGAGTCAAACTACTCAACCTGCTCAAGCCCCAGATTTCTCAACTATATTGAATATATACTAACATCCTTGTATGACATTCCTTAGGATAAAGCAAGTCAAGTACCTGATACTGTTCCTGCACAATACATATGCTTGGCTACAGCTCCATCTGCTCTGTTTTAGCAGTTTCCACCCCTGTATTTACTTTCACTTCTTCTAGAATGATACTGATCTCCTCATCTGCTGATAACATCTCATTCTTAATTGTTGTTGAATATTTATCACTTTTTATTCTATTATTTTTTTTAATGGGGTCACAAGTAGAAGAGGCTATAAATATGTATGCTCAGTATGACACCTTGGATGTTAAGCTGTTCAATGTCATCTTAATGTTACCATAATAATTACTTAAAGGTAATCTTTGCTTAATCTATGAATGGTCTATAGCTAATCCTTATAACAGTCCTATAAACTGGATATTATAATTCCCATTTTATAGTTAAAACTGAATCACTGGATGGTTACAATATTTGGCTATTTAACTAAGCTAATAATTTCAAGAATGATGATGCAAGCCTAGGTTTTAACCGGGTACAGTCCATGTTATTTTTAGTCTCTCAAACAGTAGATACATTGATTGCCTAATTGGAATGCAAGATTTTCTAAGCAATTAGTAACCCATAGCAATAAAATGCATTCCCCAAATTATGACTGTATTTTTTTGTACTTTAGTTTATCAGAACAGAATACCTGTAAGCATATATATAATTTGTATAGAAATATCAGGTGTTTTGTTTATTCAAGCAATGAGTTTCCAATTAATAATCTGAGTTGATTTTCAGTTTTCATTTTATTTGTCCTAACAGCAACATTTGAAACAGATGATTATTCCCTCCATCAGAAATCCATTTGTTACTTGGCTTCTAAACATCCACATTCCCTTCATTTTCCTCCTTTCTCCTCCATCTCTATTATCAGTGGAGGCACTTTGGAATCAGTCTTCAGACCACTTTTCTTCTGCTCCTGAAGTCAATTCCTTTGAGGCCTCATCTCATACCCTGGCTTTGAATATGATTTCTTGCTGGTGATCTTCAAATTTATCTTTCCAGCTTTTACTTTTCCCCTGAAAGTCATATTTCTTTATCCAACTGCCTATTCAACATCTCCTCTTGTTTCTAATAGAAAGTCTGCAGACATCTAGACATCTCAAATGTAATGTGTTCAAACCAAATCCTCATAATATTATCTCCTGACCCTGTTTTAATCTTAATCTTTCCCATATGAGTTATTGGCAACTCCATCCTCCAGTTGCTCAAGTCAAAAATCTTCCTCTCTGTCTCTCACATGCTACACTCACTTTATCATCATTTGACTTTACCTTGAATTATTTACTTATCACCACCTCCAACACCCCTACAGTGTAATTGCTGGTATTGATTATTGCAATAGACCCCCGACTTGTCTTTCTTATCCAACCCTGGTCTCTGTAGTGTCTATTCTCAAAATAGCCCATTAAAAATATATGTTAGATATTGCCACATCCCTGCTCAAAACCCTCCATGGACATACCATTTCTTTCAGAGTAAATGTCAAATCCCCATAATGGTCATGGTATCTTTGGCAATATTTACTACTGTTCTGTTTCTACTCACTCTGTTCCAGCCTCACTGATCCTTGAAGTTGCCAGACACCCTCCTACTCTTGGAGCTTAGCACTAGCATTCCCTCTGCCTGGAATGCCCTTCCTCCAGATATCTGCAAGATATCACCCTCTTCCCCTTCGAATCTCTGTTCAGAGTGTCACCCAGCCCATTCTATTTACAACAGCAGTGTCTTCCAAAGATCTTCTAATATCTCTTATTTGGGTGCCATTTCTTTCTTTAGTACTTAAATATTTCCTGTTTTACTATATAATGACATTATCTACTATATTTCTTGTCTTTTTAGCCCCAAAAGCATGGCCTTGAGGTTAATGAACTTGTTGACCTATTCTGGAGGTTTTTTTGTTTGTTTGTTTGTTTTTTATGTATCCAGAACACTAGCCTCTTCTGTGAGGTGAAAGAAAAAATGATCATGCCTAGTATTTAGTTTCATGAAGGCATGACTTTTTGCCTGGTCCCCTGCAACCCCCACTCCACGAACATATTCTCAATGCTTAAAACAGTGCATGAATGAATGAGCATCATGACATGACCACAGATTTTTGAAAGAATGACTGATTGGGATTTATTACTTGAAATCTTACAGTACAGTGGCCTAAAAAATCTTTCCGTATACAAGCAAGAATATCCCTAAAATATAAGGATCCTCATACTACTCTTTTTCCTTAAAATCATACACTTACAAGGGTGAAGTTTGAAGAAAGACCTTTGCTATGTATGTTAAAGTAGTTTCAAAAAAGGTAAAGTTGACAATGTGCAAATCAAGGAGTAAAATAATAGACTAACCACATTTGGTTTAAATTTGTGGAAAATACTAGACATGACCTTTTTTTCCTTTTTTTTTCACCTCATAGAAGAGTCTATTCATAGAAGAGTATAGAAGAATACTATTCTGCAAACATTAAAAAAACAAAACAACAACAACAACAAAAACCTCCAGAATACGTCAACAAGTTCATTGACCTTTAAGGCCATTCTTTAGTTAATGTTCCAGCCCTTAAAACTGGTTGTTCAGTTTGCTCCTTTAAGAAGTGCTAACATCTGTGTGCTTAATATTTTCCCTCACTCCAGCAGGTGAGCTGGCTTCCTAAACAGCAATATTTGCTCTAATGAACACAAGTTATATCCCCCAAGATGTTCATTTGGCAAGATGATTGGACAGTTCAGCAATTCTCCAAACTTGCATTTCACACTTCTGTAGTTCTGAAGAAGAAAAGTTAAAAACAAAACTATAAACAAACAAAAACAGAAAACACGTTTTTAAAAAGCAGAAAAGAAAATGCCACAGGATTAAGTGGTTCTAAAATGGAATTTCTAAAAGCTCTCTTGCTACCTTACTGTAATAAATCATCCATGATGATACTACTTTGAATTTTATATATGGTTAAGTATCTTCAGTTTTCCTTGAGGTTTAGGTTACCTTAAAAGGGGGTCCTTTTTTGGCCTTTGTGTTGATTCAGAGTTATTTTGGTGAATCTGGTTCTGCTTGGATGAATTCTTAGATTTTTACTCAGAGATGAAGTGTCTTGCTGCTGCTGCTACTTGGTATGTTTTAGGTTTTGATTAAACAAGACATATATATATGTCTTGTTTTAGTCTGCTAGGCTGCCGAAAGCAATATATCAGATATGGGTTGGCTCTTACAATGGGGACTTATTATATTACAATCTTACAGTTTCCAGGCTGAGAAAATGTCCAAATAAGGCATCATCAAGGCGATGCTTTCTTCCTGAAGACTGGCTGGCAGTGATCCTGGACTCCTCTGTCACATGGCAAGGCACAAGGCAGCAGCTACTGGTCTTTCCCTTCTCTTCTGGGTTTTGTTCCTTCAGCTTCTTGCTTCTGTGTCTCTCTTTCCTCTCTCTCTGAATTACATTCTGTTATATAGAACTCCAGTAAAAGGAGTAAGACTCACCCTGGGCCATGCCTTGATATTACCCAATCAAAAGGCCCTACTTAAATGAGTTACACTCACAAGAACGGATTAACTTTAAGAACATGGTTTTTATGGGGTTCATGTAGCTTCAAATCATCACATACATATTTTAAATTAATCTTTCATTTAACTTTGATTTCTTCAAAAGTTCTTTGATAAAGCAACGTTTGTTTTCTTTGTGAAAAAGCTGTTATTTAATGGTCACCTTTTTGTTATATGAGTAAAGAAAACAATGACAAGTGAGAAAAAAATAGTACAATCCAGTGTGAGAAGTGCTAAAGTACAGGTGCTGGAAAGGAGGGCTGAAGAAGTTACTGTTATGGAAGCACAAAAAGGGGAGTCACCTAAGCTTGATATTATGGAAGGATTCCAAGAAGAGATAATCATTGCCCTGAGTCTTACATGTTACTAGCCATTAATAGGAATGGAGAGCACAGAAGTTCAGGCATTTAGGAGGGCATTAATCAAGGCAAAGATGAATCAAATGGCATGTATTAGGTTTCCAATGGTGGATGAAGCTACATCTGAGCCAGTTTCGTGAGTACAATTAACTTTGAAAATATATGTGCATTTTTATTATTAATTCAATTGTTCAGACTACACTTATTCTTTTTATTTCCCCTCAAAGTCTCATTTTCCTTACATATGGATCAAATAAACTTCTTGGGTATGTAGACAGTATACATTGGCCATAATATTTAAAACTGGAGAGTTTGTATTTTTCTTGTATTCAAAACTTTTTCTTCTAAAGCTCTCCTCTGGCAATATTGCTAAAGTAGAGCAGAAATAAAATATCCTTACATTGTAATGGCTCTATTATTAATACTATATTACAGATATTGACAATATCAAAACATTCTTATTGGCATGCTAGGCAAATTGTGGTAGTTTGGACCTATGTACCCCAGAAAAACTTAATCCATATCTGTGAGTATAAAGCCTTGAAAACGGGATCTTTCTATAAGGCTATTCAGTTAAGGTGTGGCCCATCTAACTCAGGATGTATCTTAATCCTATTATTGAAGGCCTTATGGGGAAGGCCACAGAGAGAAAGCCAGAAGTAGCAGCCAGAAGCTGAAAGTCAGTGGAACCTGGAAGAGAAGGGAGAAGCCAGGAAAGGCTGCCATATACACTGCTGTGTGACAGAAAAGCTAAAGGCCAAGGATCACTGGCAGCCAGTCCCAGAATGCCACAGTCTTCTGGGGGAAAACATTGCCTTGATGACACCTCAAACTGTGAGTCTATTAATTCCTTATTGTTCAAGCCAATCCATTGCATGGCATTTGTTTTAGCATCCAGGAAACTAAAACAGAGGCATTACTTTAAAGTCTTTTTAATATATTTTGACTTTTCAAAATATTTTGACTTTTCTTCTTGCTGCACACTCATTTTATATTCAACTGATGAGATCTGCAATGTCTGTAAAGTCAATGCAAGAAAAAATATGTAAAGAAGAACTGAAATAACACTATAGCAATTACTTGGGGAAAGACAAAAGTGATATTATTGCCTTTGTGGGAAACAACAACACAGCTTTACAGCAGAATTATACTAGTTTCAACTGAGAGGCTCACTAAACTGTCTATGGATATCCAAGCATGTAACAGTAATGAGCAAGGAGGGCTCACAACAATTGCTTTCATTCTTTTTTTTTTCCTCATAGGCAACTACAGATGTATTTCTTTATATTTCCTGGGCAGTCTGCAGAAGGTAGAAAGAGCCTTAGTATAGGGGAAGACAAACTAAAGGAGATTAAGCTGAAAGAACAGATGTCTATAGTCTGCTCAGCTACACAAAGGTGAAGGACTAACAGGAAGCTTTCACACTACATGCAGGACCCAACCAGACCTATGATTGTGTGATAACCAGTCACCTACAGTAAGCTGCAGTTGGACCAAGCACAGATGGAGGAGCTGACAAGAACAGGAGCCGTCCGATGGAGTCCACTAGGGCAAACTGCAGGGGTCCTGGCTACACTCTGAGGCACAACAGGGCTTCACAGATCAGAAGGCCACATGCATTGTAGGCTGAAAGGTAGAGCACAGACTTTATGCGGATGTTGGCTGAAGACTTTGGGGAGGTTTTCTAAGGGGTGTCAAGCACAGTACTCCAACATTCTTTGGAAATCTTTCAAAAATTGCTGCAGTTTCTTTTCAAACAGGTTTCTTATCCCATTGTTCTTAAAAGACTTCTCCTTACACCTTCCCATGCTGGTTGGCCATGCTGGATCAACTGGGATGGACAGCAGGCCAGCAATGTGCCCATCAATTTGGAGAATATGATTTCAAATTCCCTGCCATGGATGATTCCTATGTTAGTCTCCATGAAATTGGGAAACAGATCATAAAACCCTTGTGGTTTACTTTGGTCGTGCCACAGTCAGATTTTGTAGACCCTGGGGACTACAATCAGTTTCATTCATGCAGCAACTAGGGGGAATGCCATGTGAGGCAAGATGTAGGGGCTTGTGCTCCAGTTGGTGTAGTTCTGAATATCATAGAAGCCCAGGCTGTGCTGCATGTGATACAGCCTGACTCCTCTCATCATTCCAGTTGTAATTCTTCATTGCATCGTTCTAAGTCCTCAGGGTGATGACAAAATATAAACCCTGATATGCCAGCTGTGAGCTCAGTCAGGAACACCAGGGACGAAAATATGGCATACAGTTTCAGCATCCATGGGCTACCACTGGCCTGTAGCAAATCACCCAAACAGGGCAAAAATGACAATAATGGTGCCAGCTCTTATGAGAATGTAGGAAGCATTGGTGGAGTTCTCAGCAATGAGGGAGATACAGGTGCCCAGAGTGAGTATTTCCCTGACTCAAACAGCCAGCAGGATCTCCCTAGTAGTGGTCCTGAAGATGAACGGGTAGATTATAATTCAAGTTTTCCTCTCTCTTTTGGACAGTGTCCAAACTTTGCCTGTTGTCCTAAACCCTAGAAGATTTTTTCCACGATGTTTCAGCCTGTCCTCTAGCTATTTTTCTGGAGGAGAAGAGAGTCCCATGTCTTTCTAGTCTGCCATCTTCCTGATGCAAGTTTTGAGACAGGTTATCATAGGTTTGAACCCCATTGTCTTCAATGTCACAATACAGAGCTCCAGTGGCAGCAGCTGACTGTGGGTGGGCACTCAGGAAGGGGAAAGAGGTGAGACTAGAAATAAAATATTTTTGAAATTAAAAACTATATAACTAATAGTCAAAGTCATCATTTCTAAAAAAAAATATACTAAAACAGATAATATCATACCCCGAGATAATGGTCCCTCATCTTGAGTGTTTTGAGTCTTTAATCTTGGGGGTCATTTGAGAAATTCCTTAAAGTCCTTGATAATTTAGTATACATTTAATTATAAGATTTGACTTTGATTGATGAAAAAGCTTTATTTGTCATGGGGAGAAATCAAGATCATTAAGTTAAGGCAATATAGTCACTATATACAGTCTATGTATTTATCCAGAAGGGTGTGTTTAGGAGAAGACACTTGCTTAGATTATGTGATAATAGAGCCAGAGGAATTAAAAAAAAAACACTTTCGAATAACCAGAATTGTTCCTTTAATATATATTCCACCAAGGAAAATATAAATACCTCATTTAATTTTTAAAATCTATTACTATATGAGATATAAGATTAAGTATTTTCCCCTTCATTTTCTTCATTAACAAGGAGACCTTGGTCATGTCATTTAACCAATCTCTGCTCATCTGTGTGTCTTTCTGAGAACTGAAGGAACAATTGAGTTTGTTTTTAGGATTAGATGAGGTAAATGTGTCTGGACAGAATTTTCTGGAGTGATGCTTCTGTAATTTGTTAAGCTGCCTTTTGTCTGTTATTTTATTATTTGAAGTTGAAACAAATTTATTTATTTAAACAAAAATCAATTATTCCTTTCAGTGAATGATTGAATCAGATTCTTTGACAAAAAATAATTTGGGGTAAGAGAGGAAGTAAAAATCGCTTAAGTACTACATACTTGGGCATCAGATAGCACAGAAAATGTCCCAGAAAACAAAATTCATGTAGGATGACAAACTAGGGTCAAACCAACAATTATGACTCCAAATTCTGGAGCATCATTGTGCTTCAGTTTAAATGTTTTCAAATCAATTCTATAAACTTTATCAACAGTTAGGATAGTGCTTAGTACATTTTTAGTGCTCAATAAGGGTCAACTCTATTATTAAATGAGTATCACATAATTCTAGTGGCTTGATGGATTACTCTAAGAAGTAGTGGATATTAATAATTGTACCTATGGAAATATGGCCAATGTGGGAACTGGGAGAAATTTGGCCAGCTGGGGCTCACTGAGGATCTCAAAAAGTGATCAGTTCTTCTTTCTTCTGTTTCAGCAGGTCGTCTATATAAATTAACCGAGTCATCTAGTCCACTAGATATATCCATTCTGTGTATGCTTATGTGTTTGTATGTGCTTGCATGTATATGTGTTTGAGAGAGATGGAGAATGCTGTGTAGGTAATAGATTATAGGAGAGAAATTTAGAAAAAGATGAGAGTTACAGGCTGAGAGGTGAAATAAAAGTTTTCAATATATGATTTGTCTTAATTCTTTATTTCACTTATATATTCATTAATGTGAATTTCCATCATCCCAAAAAATTTATTTGTGCTCCTCTGCAATCAATACCCTTCCCATTATCCTAGCTCCTGACAATCAGTGATCGATTTTTCTGTGTAGTTTTAACATTTTTAGACCTTCTTATTAATGAAATTATACAGTATATATCTTTTTGTTTCTGGCTTCTTTCAGTTGGCATAATGCTTTTGAAATTCATCCATGTTGATTTTATCGGTAGTTCTGCCTTTTTTATTGCTGAATAGTATTTCATTGTATGCATGAAGCACAATATATCCATTCACTAGCTGATGGAAATTTCAGTTGTTTCCAGGTTTTTGCTATTATGAATAAAGCTGCTCTAAACATTCAAATAAAAAACTTTGTGTAAACATCTGCTCATTTTTGGTGGGTAATTATGGGAAAGGCATTGCTGAATAATAGGGTAAGTTATATTTTACTTTTTTAGAAACTTCCAAATTGTCTTCTAAAGTGGTTGTATATTTTGCTTTCCTACAAGTGATATATAAGACAAACACTTGATACTGTCAATCTATTTAACTTTATTTGGTTTTATATTTTAATTCTTTGATGAATATTGATATTGAGTGTCATTTTATGCATTTACCATTCACAATTTTGCTGAAATAACTATTCAAATTTTATCCATTACTTTAATGGAATTCTTTTGTTACTGTTTTATGTCATAAGGCTTCTTAATATTCTAGAACTAACAGATACAGTTATATCCTTAACAGATACATGTTTTGCAAATGTTTTCTCTTGCTCTGTTGCTTGCCTATTTATTCTCTTAATGTTATCTATTTTTAAGAGCAAAATATTTTCATTTTGATTAAGTTAACTTCATCTTTTTAAAAAATTGATGGTTTTGTTTCCTATCTGAGTATTCCTGTGCTTAGGGTCACAATGATTTGCATACATATTTTTTACTAGATTTATAGTTTTGGCTACTACATGTAGGTGTATTGCTCATTTTGAGTTAATTTTTTGAGTATGGTATGAGGTAAAAGTTGTGGTTTATATTTATGTGTAAGTGTATATTTTTCAATGGGAATAAGATAATCTTTTCAGCATATGAACTAAAAAAGGAAACTTGCTGTTACCATAAATGAAAAAAGCATTTCAACCAAATGCAGCAAGTGCAAGAAATATATGGTTACATGACATGAAGTTAATTACTAGAATGTAGTACATAAACTTTGCGGTGATGCTTGCTTCTCTAAGTTTCACTCTGCTAGCAACCTCACCATGAACTGTTGTGAGGAGGGTGGGTCTTACCATTAAGCATAAAATGTTGTGAAACAAGTGTCAACCATGTAATTGTCCTTTTCCCACAAAACCTGAACTTGACTGTAAGGATAAAATGTTTCAGTTCTGTGGCAATACTAGTTCTGATGAATATAAGAAGGTAAATAATATAATGGCAATGTGTGGATATTGTAAAATTGAGAAAATTGTAAAGGAGATGGTATGGTTCCCAGGTGCTGACCAGTCATTCTGTAGTGAAGGTTGCAAATTTCCGTATAAACATGACTTGGTGAAACCTGGGGAAATCACTGTAAAATGTTTAGGTATTGTTTACACAGCCTTCTCCCAAATTGGTGCAGAATATTTTTGGGTGTGGGATGGGGAGATGGAAGAGTTCTATTGTGAAGAAAGCATGTCCAAATAAGCAGTTTTTTTTTAATTCAGAAGACCAAATATGATGGTGGTAAGTGCTAGGATAAACTCAGTGAGTCCTTGAAATGGTGAGCAGAAATAACACGTTTTTGTTACCTTCTTTGTGTCTTGACACAAAGTACTTGTGACCCACTTTCACAAAACAATGCGGCAAGTATTTCCATGGTATGAGTTGCTTCAGCAGGACCCTCATCTCCAAGAAAAGATTCAACTCCATTTATAACTAATGTAGTATCATTGGTAAGTACTCCTGCTGCCCTGCCCATAGTGAATTCTGTGTCTAACAAGGTACAGTTGTGATGGTTATAGCAAAAACCACTGGGGATGCAAGTATACAAACAGATGCCCTGAAACTACCACCTTCTGAAACTCCAAGGCTTTTGAAGAACAAAGCTTTACCGTACAAACCCATCACACATACTACAACCATCTCTTGTAAACCACATGCCAAAAACTAAGAATGCCCAGACAGAAGACAACCCCAAGTCAATTCCAAATGACTGTGGTGCCAGTGCCTATACCAGTGTTTGGGTCCATAACTCTTCAACTTTATACTCATTAGGTAATGGTCAAATTTGGAAGTCCAGTTCAAATACCTGTCCCCAGGTTTATTCTATTTTCACTGGATAATGAAGATAAAGCACTGAGAGTATTGAAGACATTAAGGAAAAGCTTCCCATATATCCATTTGAAAATGATCCTCTTGAGATGGCAGAAAGTATTGCAGAAGATCAAAAGAAGACTCTAAGGAGAATCCCAAGTGTTCTGGATAGGAACACTTTCTAGACACCAATATAGTTGAAAAAGACTAAGGAAATATATACAGTGGTGACTTTGAATCAGAGGAAGTATCTGCTGTATATAGCTAGGAAGAAGAACTGAATTATTATGCCTTAAAGCCAAATGCTGTGAAAGAGGCTAATTCAGAATTGAAACAGTTCTCAAAAGGAGAAATTGAACGGGATTCCATTAGAACCCTTTGACCATTTAATAAAGGACAAGAAATCCAGGCATATTACTGAAAAAGACAACAACACAGAGATAGCTTCCCCAGCCCAGATGAGGAATACAGAGGTCTACAGTGACTGTGGAGCCAAAGAGTCATATTAAAGGATCCTTTCAAGGGTGCATAGTATCTGGGATAACACCAAAACACATGTATGGGATAAATGCCTGGAAGAATTGGGTTCAGTGGAAAAATGCCAAGAAAGAACAACGGGAAATGAAAGGTGAAGGAGTTGAACATGCCTCATCTAGCTTTGTTCTAACCTCTTATAAAGTGCTTGAGACCACACACTCTCTGAAGAATTCTGAGAGTCAAGTTGTGGAGTAAGCGCTATCAAGCTGAAGGAAGAAGTTTTATCCTGCTCTTTTGCTGAGTTGAGTTTGGGCTTATGCCAGTTTATCCAAAAGGTACAGAAACCAAGTGGTGACAAATACAATCCAGACAGTATTGTACACTTACAGAATTCAGCAGTACCTTTTTGAAAATGATATAATAGATAGAATTTTTACTGAACCTTATTCCAGTTTATGACTGAACATATCAAACTCTTGAAAATATAGGAAACTACAGTACTTTCTAATGGTTACATGTTCTCTTGCATTGAGCATTTGTGTGAGTGCAAACATTTGGGTGCTTATTCCCTAATGTCCTCTTGAACACCCTCCTTTTCTTTAATACAAAATATTTCCAACTGAAAAATGTTACTAAGCATTTGGAAGCTTTCTTTCTCTCATGTGAGGAGATGGACTAGGACTCTGAAGTATAGTGCCAAGGTGATATATTTGAGGTTATTCCCATCCTAACAAAAGCAGGAATAATGTATCAGAGTTAGACTTATTTATAATTTTCCTATACATGGTTCTTCTGCCCCTTTCATTTGAACCTATAGTTAGCACTATATCCATTAAGTATATGTCCCAGAGACTTAAATCTTCAGTCTGTTCATATGTCAGTTGAGCCCTGAATCTCAGCAGAATTGTAGCCAACACCTACTTTCCAGTTCATTGAACTTACCCAGGGCAACTAACAAAAGGATGATGATGGACAACATCCATCCCAAACAACAGAGAGTGTCTACAATTGCAAGAAAGATAGTTCCATCCTACTGCCCCATGAGATCTAAATCCCCTCTCATTCAGAAGCAGTAGGCATCACTATCCCCAAATCCTCAAGATAGAGGAATGAAAAAACATAACAGGGTAATGCAATTATGGACTAAAGCAGACTTATTATTATTCTAGTAATGGAAGAACTTGTAACATTGATATAAAGACAGTGGTCACCAGAGGTTCTGAGGGGAAGGAGAGGGAAGAATTGCTATAACATGGGGCATTTTTGGGACATGGAATTGTTCTGCATGATATTGCAATGGTGGATACAAGCCATTATACTTTTTGTCAAAACCTATAAAATTATGCAGTGCAAAGTATAAACCATAATATAAACTATAGACCATGGTTGGTAACAATGCTTCAATATGTGTTCATCAATTGTAAAAAATGTACTACACTAATGAAAGATGTTGTTAATGGGGCATAGTGTGTGTGGGGGAGGAGTTGATATATAGAAATCCCCTATATTTTTTATGTAAAATTTGTGTAATCTAAAACTTCTTTAAAAATAAAGGAAAATAAAAAGCAGGAATAAAAAACAGATTAACTGTTGGCAAGAAGCAACAAAATGAAGAAGTTGAGTTTCCAGTGAGTATGGGGATGGTAGGGAATACTGAGAACACACTAAGATGTCCAGTCCAACTTCATGAGTTTTACCTCTCAAAATATTCTGAAAGCTTGAAACAGAGAAGTGATGTATTTTGACTTTCTGAATAACCACAGGTGGTACTGCACATTCCCAGTCAACTCTGAAACTCTGGACATCATGTTAACACATATTCACATGGTGATGGAAGTACATGTAGTACTTGCCATAGTCAACATCAGGATCTGATGTTGAAATATCCATTTAAAATGGAAGTGAAATTCCTATTTTCATACATTTCAGTATGCACCAAACTGTGAATGCATATACTTGTAGGAAAATGATGCATAAACCTAAGTCCTCTTGACTTTGATTATAAGGTAGTGGAAAATAGACAACTTATGAGCTACAGTGAGATGTACAAATGAAAATTGAAGGAAAGAATATGAATTTGGAAATGATGTTATTTGGCAGTGATACCATACTTGGACATCTTCAGAAGGACTAACCAATTTCTCTAAGTGGTGAACAATCTTATTTTGCTTGGGAATGACAAATTATGGAATATTTTTAAGGAAAACTTGTATAAAACTCTACCATAGTAACCTTATACCATAGAGAGGAAGCTTTCGAGTGAAACCTTGGCTGTAATAGATAACTTGGGAAAGCCTTACATAAAAGTCAGAGAAGTCAGTACAGAACTAAAAGTGACATGAGTTGAGACTTAGACTTGAAAAACCAATAAAAATACTCATTTTTTTAAACGGAAGAGAGTAAGGTGGTCTTGATTTTGATTTTCATTACCATAACAAATATGTGAAGGATAGAAGACTTTGCTGCATTTGACTTGACCCCTCATATCAGAGAAAAACTCTTCATTGCTGTTAACACAGTAATGTGTCCCTTTTACATTTTGAGTCTAGTATTATCAGCTATCAGTCTGGATGTGGGTAAATTCAGATAAAGAAGATGAAATCTGCAAACTAATTTTGCACACAGAAAATCTGTGGAGTCCACTAGACCCCAAGTGTCTTGAGCTTTTGTAGAACACTCAATCAAATACCCATTTCTCTGACTGCTGGCCCTTATTGCTGCTGCCTCATTGCATGATTTGTGATATATTGAAATGAAGTTTCTCCTTTGTTTTTTCATATTCTCCCCCACAAATGGAAGCTTTTCTCCCATTTCATTGCCTTCCTATTTTCCAAATAATTCCTTAATTTTGTCTTTTGCACCAGTTTCTGCAGGCCCTTGTCGTTTCAAAATTAATAGTATCTCTCCTTACTATGACAAACTTATGAGGGATTCCACGTAAACATTTATTACTTAGCTATACGAATTATGGCCTAAAAGGTCCTATTATGTTACTATATAAACAATTTGGAAGATGACCTTGTTACCCTAACAAACATGGAAATAGGAATCCTAGGGTTAGGATACAAACACATTGACTGTCTCGTATATCCATAATCAGGTCTTATGGAATTACTCCAAATTCTAGCTGTTTTAGTAGTTCCATGAAGACTGCAAGTAATAGGTGTTTTTGGCATATCATTCCATCACTCTCATGTTCATTCTCAGTTTCTTACCTATACTATTTTGAATCAAAGATTTTATGATATTGGTCAATCACAGAATTTTTTAGCTGAAATTAAATTGATCCTATGATAGAAATGTGAGGGAAGTCCAAAAAGCCTGTTAGAAATATGAACCTTTTCAATATGCCCCATTTTTAGTTGGGGGTGCCAGGTATATTTACTTAACAGCAAATAAGTCATTTCATTATAACATAAACTAAAAGTTGGTCTTTCAACATTGTGTACTTAATGGTTCTGTCTTTCTACTTAAAGCAAACTTCATTTTTACTACCAAGAACAGTGTTAAAGAAGTAAATCAGCCCTGGTTCTGTACAGTCACTTACCTCTTGTTTGTCATTTTTGACTGGAAAACTTCCTTAGTTCTAGACTTTTTTTTTATATGGAAGAAAAACAATTGGTTTGTCCAAATCTACCAATGAACTATCCACAAATATCAGCTATATTAGTCCCCACTATAAGAATTTTATGGTTTGTGTAAAAACTAGCATTTTCCCTTCTGTGGCTGTAGGAATAACAAATATTTTAATATAGTAGATAAATTGTTATAAAATACCGGAAGGAAAAAACCTGTACCTTTAAACTTAGGTCAACCAATACATAGATAAATGACCGTTTCAGGATTTCAATTGCAGAATTGCCCAGAATCCTAAATTAATTCATGAGAAAATAATTATGAGTCATTTCTCATAAGTACTGCTATTGATATATATGTCAGATTGTTTGATTTTCCATTTTATTAAAATGAAATTTCCATGGGAAAAAAAAATCAAGAAACAAAAGAGAAACACTTAAATCATCCTTTCTGTTCTTTTTAAAAATTTTTTTTCTGTAATTCACATTTGGGTTTTCCCCTTGCCAAATCACAGAAATGTTCCCTTAGAATAAAATAGTATATTTGTAAAAAAAGGATTTGTATAGGTACAGGTACAGATGTGTTTGTATAAGCAGTATATTTCTTGGAAGTAAAAATAAAAAAGTTAACAGTAGTGACTTCCAGGCAGAGAGCTTAGAGTCTGGAGTAGAAGGGACAGTTAATTTTCATGATGTATCTTTTTTTCTGTTTATATTCTTTATCAAGTGCAGTTATTACTTTTCTTTTTCAATAGAACTATCTAACAAGAAAAGATTGCCTTTTAAAATAAAAAGAAAAATGTGTGTCCAAGCAACATTCCGCAGTGCATGTGGTAGTGCATGTGGTGGTGAAGAAGGGGGGATTAATTCAAATATTCAAAATAAAGGACAGTCAAAAATACTTGATATAGGCAATGGTTAAATAACTCACACAGGGATTTCAGGGGAAGGAGAAATCATGCTTTTTAATTAGAGAATTAGAAGCAACTTTCTTAAGGTGGCGTTTAAGGTAGATCTTTATGTTGGAGATAGGGAAAGCATGCTGGATAGTGGAAACAATAAGAGGTAATGGAGATTATGGGAAGACCTAGAGATATGGAGCAGGAAGTTAAGGAGTAGGAAACAAAATCCCAGATTTTTCCCCATTTACAAAGTTTAATTTTATTCTACAATGATGAATTTGGGAATGATTTTTAAATTAGATTGCTGGGGGGAAATTAGGAGGAAAAAGCTAGAAAACAAACTTTTACATTAGATCAAATTTTCACGTGAGATCATCAGCCAGCAAACAAGACCTTTTGCTGAATATGACAGGGCAGATGCTTCAGATGAGGTGAACCTCCAAAATAGTTGAGAAGAACACTGAGTAGGAATATGAAGGGAAATCTATAATCAAATTATTTTTGAGTCATATCTTTCCTGGGGCATGACATAGGCTCAGACTTCAGTCACCCTGTTATTTTGCTTGGCTTTTGAGATTAGTGCTTTGGAGTGAGTAGGAAAATCTAGACCTCCATATTGGAGTCTATGAAGCAAGACCTGCTCTTCTGTTAATTCAGTAGTTAGAGAACATTGGCAATCAGTAGAACTGTCCCAAGGCTACCATAGCAGTCATTTCCTACTCAATCTTGGAGGTACTGCTGACTCTGTGACTGTTATCTTTGTTCAAGGTATGCTTTGGGGAGTGCTAAGGCAAACACACAAGCCTATGGAAATCACTGTAATCTAAGTAAGCACACAGATGCTGAGCACATTACTGGATGGCACAGGGGAAATGAAAGGCATGCTGTATGACTTACTCTAGGAGGTACAAATAAGATTGACTCCAACATTAAACTGAGAGCATGCAATTCCTACAGAGGTTGGCTTTGTTAACTATTAACTGGGAAATTGTAGGAGCTAGGAGATAATAGTGCTGGTAATTCGGCAAAGGATATCCATTTTTTAATTATATGACACATTAAAGCATACACTAAAAAACAGGTTTAGTTAAAACAATTTGGTGCTTGGTTCTAGATGTGACAAAATTCTTTATGGAATGTTTTGCAAACATTTTAGTTAGATCAGTTGTTTATATAATGAATCTTATAAAAAGAGACATCTCACTATATGATTTCAGTTATTTCAAAGTATGAACTTAAGTGTCAAACTATTTGCAAGTTCTAAGGCATGAGTATGGTAAATCTTGGCAGTATTTCCATCTGTTTTTAAAATTCTACAGTTTATTTAGCCTTTGGCCACATTGTCCTCCTGAGACTTACATGCAAATTGGTTTAGTTTCCTGCCCCTTAAGAGGAGAGGCCTTAATACAGAGAGGCAAGACTTCACAGCCATCTTTAAAACCCTTAAAACATCTACTTGAGGCTTCCAGTTGACCAAGATAGCAGCACAAGACACTCCAGGGTGTTGTTCCCTCACAGATTCTTTGAATAACTAGCAAACTGGCAGAACCATCTTCCTCAAAATTCTAGAAAACAGTTAAAAGGTGGAAGTAACTGGGCAAATGCCAAATGAAGAAAACACAGTTTTAAAAATGGTAGGAGAAGCTTGTGCACACTTGCTGGCCCCTCTTGCGACCCCTCCCTGACACAGCATGGAGATAACCTGCACTTCCATTATGGGTTCCTGGCCCTGTAGTGGAGGTAGTATAGTAATCCCTATGTGCATACTGGCATGCCAGTCTATCTAGTGGTAGCTAGAAAGACTGAACCAAGAAACTCATTTCAATCACTCTCCCAGGACTTGCCCTACAGGCAGAAACAGCTTGTGTAGAGCTAAAGCAGTGTGGGAAACAACTAAGTCAAAGCGGCCTGGCACAAAAAATAACCTGCTTTAAGGAATACCATAGAGCAACCAGAAAGGGAGAAAAAGGGGCATTGGAATTGCATTGGAGTTACTGTGAATGGAATAATTCCAAGACCACAAAGGAACACAAGTTTAGGAAAAGACAGTCTCAGAAAAGACTGAACACCTGTGAGGGCTAAACTCAAAAGAAGAGCACTAGCCAAAGCAAAGTGAATTTTCAAAGAATGAGAAAAGTGTTTTTAATTTTTTGCTTTGGCATTTTTGGTGGTGTTATTGGCACTCAAGAAAATCTCAGCCATATTACTAGCTGGACACTTCAATGGACAGACACGCCAGAGATTAAATCCCCAAATCAATACTTTATAATAGTTTACAGTGTGCAATAAAAGATTATGAAATAACAAAGAAACAGGAAATGATGATCCAGTCAAAGGAAAAAGACAAAAATCCAAAAATCATTAATGAAGTTGGACTTAAAAAATGATCTTTGATATACTCAATGAGGTAAATTAATGAAGGATGTTTATGTGGGAGGTTGTGGAAGGTGTGGGAGGTGGGGCATATGGGAATCCCTATATTTTTTGTGTAACATTTATGTAATCTAAGTATCTTTTTAAAAAATTTTAAAAATTATAAGAAGAAAAGAAGCAAAATAAATAAAAATAATTTAGGAGAAAAAAACATAAGGGGGGAATGCAACCATGGACTAAAGTAAACTTATTATTATTCTAGTAATAGAAATCTTGTAACATTGCTATAAAGGCAGTGGTCACCAGAGGTTCTGAGGGGAAGGAGAGGGAAGAATAGGTATAACATGGGGCATTTTTGGGTCATTGGAATTCTCCTGCATGACATTGCAAAGACAGATACACAGCACTAAAAGCAAATTACAGTTGTAGACTCTCTTGGTTCTTGGGATGCTCTTGTTCAGGACTTGGGAATTGCCCTGAATGACATTACAATGACAGATACAGAACATTACATATCTTGCCATCACCTACAGAATTGTGCGGGAGACAGTGTAAATTACAAAGTAAGCTATAATCCATGCTTAATGGCAATGTGCCAAAATGTTTTCATCAATTGTAATGAATGTACTCCACTAATGAAGGATGTTGTTAATGTGGGAAAATATAGGACATGTAGGGAGAGGGACATATGGGAATCCCCTATGTTTTTATGTAACATTTATGTAATCTAAATATCTTTAAAAATATATATATATATTAAAAAAAAAGAAAGAAAACACTAAGAAAGTGCTAAGGGATATCAGGAAATGGTTGAAAAAACAATATGAGAATCATGATAAAGAGATAGAAATTTAAAAAGGAATCAAGCAGAAGTATTGTAGGTGAAGGCCACAATAACAGAAATGAAAAATTCCCTAGTGGGTTTCAACAGCAGATTGAAGTTGGCAGAAGAAAGAATCAATGAATTAAAAGATAAAATGTTTGAAATGATTTAGACTGAGGTACAGAAATAAACAAAAATGCTGCCTTGTGTGTCCTAATTGATGAACTGAATGAAAGATCATGAGGGATGCTCCTTTTTCATTTCTTGCTTTTCTCCTTTCAGTAAATAGCATCGTATGTTAGTTTATTTTCTTGTAGACAGTCTTAAAAGAAGTATAACTAAAATTCATGTCAATGGATTTTAAGCTGACTCTCCAACTTTGTCAATTATGCAAAAGAATGAAATGGACTCCTACCTCATATCACAGGCAGTCATTTCACTTTATAGCAATCATAGGTAAATGAACACCCCTACATTAAGAGTAATCACCTTAAAAAACAAAGTGTTTGTGCTATTGTGGGGGATATGCTATTTTTTAAATTGCAATAAACATTTGACGATATCTTCAATAATAGCAAGCTGTCATCCTTGAAATGTATATTTGTCATTTGCATTATATGTAATAGATAAATGAAGACCATTAAGCTGTATAAATGTTGAATTATGAAATCTTTAAACTTATTTCACTTAAAAATTTGCTTAACATCTCTAACATGTAGTGTAACAAGTTAAAAGAGAAGAACCCAGTAAATTTGATAAAATGGCAAAAAAAAAAAAAAATTAGGCTGAGGTGCAGAAAGAAACAAAAATGAAAAAAGTGAACAAAACCTAAGAGACCAGTTGGATACAACCAAACATACCTATATACACATTATGGGAGTCACAGTAGGAGAGAAAGGAGTAGAGGGAATATTCAAACAAATAGTGGCAGAAAAGTTGCAGATTTAATGAAAATATGTGAGTATAAATACTCAAGAATCCCAATGAAACCCAAACAGGATAAACTTGAAAATAACCATGTTCAGACACATAGTAGGTAAACTTTCAAATACCAAGGAAAAGGAGTGATTTCAGAAAGCTGCAAGAGAAAAGCAGCATTTTAGGTACAAGGGAATTCCAATAAGATTAACTGCTGATTATGCATCAGAAACCATGGAGGCAAGAAGGCAGAAGGATGAAATATTTAAAGTGCTGAAAGAAAATAATTGCCAAGCAAGAATTTTATATCTGATTAAACTTTCTGTCAAAAATGAGGGGGAGAGTAAACATTCTCAGATAAATAAAAGCTGAGGGAAAAAAAAAAAAAAAGCTGAGGGAGTTCATAACCACTAGACCTGCCCTGCCAGCAGTACGGAAGGGAGTTCTTCAGATTGTAAGGAAAGGAGAAGAGCCAGGGGACCAAAGTGGTATGAAGACATCCAATAAAGGTAAACATATGGGTAATTTTAAATGCCAGTTCTATTGTATTTTATATTTTGGTATGTAACTCCACTTTTTACTTCTTACAGATTCTAAAGTGCAAATGCAAAAAAAGTTATGAAAAATCTATGGTTTTGGATATACAATGTATAAATATATAATGTGTAATGAGTAAAACAAAATGGTGGAGGGATGGAAGAGTATAAGAACAGTATATGGGTATGCTAATGAAGTTAATTAGGCATCAAATCAAACATTGTTACACATTTAAGATATTAAATTCAACCCAATGGTAACTATAAAGAAAATATTTGAAAAACCATACACAGAAATAAGAAGGGACTAAAAATAGTGCAATACAAAACAAATTCACACAAATATGAGTGTAGGAAATAACGGAAGAATTGAGAGACAAAAAAGGTATAAGACCTACAAAGTCCAAATATCAACATAGTAGAAAGAAGCTCTACATTATCAGTAGGTACTTTGAATGGAAATGGATTAAACTCTTCAGTGAAAAAGCAGAGATTGTCAGAATGGATAAAAAAAAAAAAAAAAAAAAAAAAAACATGATCCAATTCTATGCTGTTTACAAGAGACTCATCATAAATTCAGAAACACAAGTAGGTTGAAAATGAAAAGATGGAAAGAAAATACATATTATGCAAAGAGTAACCAAAAGAGAACTGGAGTAGCTATAATAATATCAGGAAAATTAAGTTAAAAATTTTATGAGGGACAAAAAGGTCACTATATATGCTGCTATTGGGGTCAATCATACAAGCAGACATAACAATTATAAATATATATGCACCTAATACTAGAGCCCCAAAACAGGGGAAGAAATTATTAACAAATATGCAGGGAGAAATGGATGGTTCTAAACTCTAATAGTAGGAAAATTCAATATGCCACTTTTGATAATGGATACAACATCTAGAAAGATGATCAGTAATGAAATAGAAGATTGGAATGATATTATAAACCAAATAGATCTAATTGATATACATAGAACACTTCACTCAACAGAAGCAGAATGCACATTCTTCTCTAGTGCATATGGTCATTTTTCAGGGTAGACCATATTTTACACAACAAAACAAGCCTTAATAAAATATTTTTAAAGAAATAATGAAATCATAAAATATAGCTCTCTGACCACAATGGAATGATACTAAAAATCTATAACATATCAAGTACTGGAAAATTCACAAATACATGGAAATTAAACAACACTCTCTTAAGCAATGAGTTTAAGAAGAAATCGCAAGGAAAATTAGATAATGTCTTGAGGTGAATAAAAATGAAAATGCAACATACCAAAACTTTTGGGATGAAGCAAAGATAGAACAGAGAGGGAAATTTGTTGCTCTAAATACTTACATTAAAAAAGAAGATATCTCTCAAATCAGAGACTTAAATTCACAACTGGAGGAACTAGATAATGAAGGGCAAAGTAAACACAAAATGAGCAGAAGAAAGGAAATAAGGAGTAAAGCAGAGATAAATAAAATAGAGAATAAAAAATTAGAGAATCAATAAAAGCAAATGTTGTTCCTTTAGAAAGATCAATAAAATTAGCAAACTTTTAATTAGACTGACAAAGGAAAAGAGAGAATACAAATAATTAAAATAAAAAATGAAATGGGGGTATTACTACTGACCCCACAGAAAGAAAATAGTTTATAGGAGGATATTGTGAACAACTGTATGCCAACAAATTAGATAACTTAGATGAAATGGACAAATCCTAGAAATACACTACCTACCTACACTGACTCAAGAAGTAATAGAATATCTCAACAGAACAATGACAAGAGATTACATCTGTAATTTAAAAAACCTCCCAACAAAGAAAAGCCCAGAATAAGATGGCTTAACTAGTGAATCTTCCCAAACATTCAATTAACCCCAATCATTCTCAAACTCTTCTAAAAAATTGAAGATGGAGGAGATATTTCTTAACGCCTTGTATGAAGCCAGCAGCACCCTAATACCAAAGCCAGATAAAGATACCAGAAGTAAAGAAAATTACAGACCAATATCCTTTAAGAAGACAGATGCAAACACTAAAAATACTAGCAAACTGAACCTAACAGCACAGTGAAAAGAATTAGCAATATGTTCAAATTGGATTTTCTGCAGGTATGCAAGAGTTTTTCAATGTAAGAAAATGAAATCACTTAATGTAGTAGATCACTTTAATAGAAAGAAGGGGGGGGGAAGCACATGATAATATTAATTCATGTGGAAAAAGCATTTGACACAGCACACCTGCTTGATAAAACACTCAGAAAATTAGGAAAGAGGGTTATTCCCTCAATATGATAAAGGGCATATGCATTTATGCAAAACCTACAGCTAACATTATGCTCAATAGTAAAAAGACTGAAGTCCTTCCCTCTAAGACAAGGAAGAAATCAGGTATGCCATCACCACTAATATTCAACATTGTACTCGAAATTTTGCTCAGAGCAATTAGGCAAGAAAAGAAATAAAAGGCCATCATATAAGAAAGTAAGGAGAAAAACTTTCTCTATTTGACATGATCCTATATAAAGAATATCCTGAGAATTCTCCAACAAAATTACTAGAGCTAATAAATGAATTAAGTAAATTAGTAGGATACAAAATCAACATGCAAAAATCAGTAGTGTTCTTTACAATAGAAATTTTCAACACAGAGAGGATATCAAGAAAAAAATTCATTTACAATAGCAACTAAAAGAATCAAATATTTAAGAATAAATTGAACTAATGATTCAATGGATTTGTACATGGAAAACTAAAAAAACATTGCTGAAAGAAACCAAAGAATGCTAAATAAATGAAAGGTCATTCTGTGTACAAGGATTAGAACACTAAATATTGTTAATATGTCAGTTCTTCCCGAAGTGATTTATAGATTCAATGTAATCTCACTCAAACTTCTGATAGCCTTTTCTGCAGAAATGCAAAAGCAAATCATCAAATTTATATGAATGAGTAAGGGGCCCTAAATAACCAAAACCATGTTGAATAAGAAGAACAAATTTGGAGAACTCACTTTCTTATTTTAAAACTTATGACAGTGCTACAGTAATCAAAACAGCATGGAGTTGGCACAAGTGTAGACATATGGATCAATGGAATTGACTTGAGAGTTCAGAAATAAGCCCTCACTTCTAGGTCAATTTATTTTAGATAAGGGTTTCAAGCCCACTCCGTGGGGACAGAATAGACTCTTCCACAAATCCTGCTGGAAAAACTGGATATCTCTATGCAAAAGAATGAAAATGGACTCCTACTTCATATCATATATAAAAATCAACTCAAAATGGACCAAACACCTAAATATGAGAACCAAAACTATAAAACTGCTAGAAGAACACATAGGGCAGTATCTTCAGACAAGAGTTTCTTAGACTTTATACCCACAGCAAGAGCAACAACAACAAAAATTGACAATGGGATTTCAACAAAATAAAAAAATTTGTGTATCAAAGGACTTTATCATAAAAGTCAAAAGACAACCTACAGAATACGAGAAAATATTTGCAAACCACAAATCAAATGAGTTTTTTTTTTTAAACCAGAACATTTATTGCACAACTAATCAGTGAAATCCTTAAGGTGAACTGGATGCTGCAACAGCTGCTCTCTTGGGTTTAGGTGTAGTTCCTTCATGGAATCCATGCCTGAATCTGCGATATACAATTTTTAGGTGCCTCATTCAACCCCTCCTCATGGTATTTCGTCTTTTAGCCTTGGCACTCCAGTTATACTTTCTCTTGCACTTGGCAGGGTAGCCACATTTGCCACAGGTCAACTTCTCAAGGTGGTAGACCTTAGAGCCACAGCGGCAGCACAAGGTGTGTGTCTTATTGCGGCGCTTTCCCAATGGTGATGTTCCCTTCATCATCCTGTTTCTGTGGCAGAGACCAAAGAGCTCAAGTGAGTATTTAATATACAGAATCTCAAAGGAAATTCTGCAACTCAACAACAAAAAATCAAACAACCCTATTTAAAAATGGGTAAAAGACTTAAACAGACATTTCTCCAAATAAGATATAAAAATGGCCGATAAACACATAAAAAGATGCTAAACATCGTTAGCCATTAGGGAAATATAAATCAGAACTGCACAACGATGTTCATAGCGGCATTATTCACAATTGCCAAAATTTGGAAGCAAGCAAAATGTCCATCAACTGATGAATGGATTAAAAAAATGTGATATATACATACAATGCAATATTTTTTTACTGTACAAAGGAATGAAGTCCTGAAACATACAACAACACAGGTGAACCTTGAAGACATCAGGTTTAGTGAAATAAACCAGACACAAAAAGGATAAATATTGTGTAATATCACTATTATGAAATAATTAGAGTAAGCAAATTTATAGAGTCAGAAGCTAGAATACAGGTTATCAGGGTCTAGGATGGGTATAGAAATGAGGAGATAACACTTAATTGGTGTACCATTTTTCTTTTGTGTGTTTAAAACGTTTTGATAATGGATGGTGATGATGGTAGTACAACGTTGTGAATGTCATTAACAGCTCTCAGCTATGTATTTGAATGTGGTGGTTATGGGGAAATTTTAGGTTGTGTTTATGTTACTATAATTAAATTTTTAAAATTTAGAACTGAACTACACAGTGTACCCTAAGTTAAACTATGGACTATAGTTAATAGTATAATTACAGTATTGCTTCATAATTTCTAACAAGGTACCATACCATACTAAAATAAAATTTTAGTAATAGGAAAAACTGTTTGAGTTGGGGGTATATGGGAAAATTGTATTTTATAAATGATTTTTCTGTAAACCTATAATTTGTCTAATAAAAACATAGAAAAAAGTCTTTTTGCATTGAAGATCTAATATAACAACTGTGATACATTAAAGAATATTATAAATTATTATCCACTCCTTGCATTCAGAGCTAGAATTTAATGCCACCTTCATACTGACCCTCATTTGTATCTGGGCTAGAAATGGTGACATGCTTGACCAATAGAATGTGGGAGAAGTGAAGTTCTGTTCCTTCTAAGGCTAGTTTATAAGAAGCTTTCAGCTTTCACCCAGGCCTTCAGGAACACTCTCTCTGAGAGCCTTGGGAACACTATCTGAGAAACCATGTTGAATCATCTAATGCCCCTGAGAAAGCCATGTTGAAGTAGCCATTAAATTCTTCTCCATTTGTTATTTACTGTTTAGTACAGCTGTTCAGCAATCTCAACCAAGGAGCTGCAAATATGAGTAAAGTTATTTTGGATTCTCAAGCCAGCAAGCACTCAGTTGAATAATACTGACTGACTTCAACTGATGCAGAAGAATTACCCAGCTGTGCCTTGCCTGGATTCCTAGCTCACAAAATCTTGAGATATAATACAATCTCAGACATTGTTGTTTTAAGCCACTAGTTTTTGGATAGTTTGTAATACAGAAATAGATAATTTAGATAATAGCTCTAATGTCTGTGTGTTCGTATTTACAAATCAACTCTAACAATCATCTGCCAATATGCCAATGTGATATTACTGACCAGGTAGTTGAGTGAAATTGTGAAGTGAATCAGACTTAGCTGTGTGTTCTTTTCTCATTTCTTGTGGTATACACTTTCAGTAGCCTATTGTCCCCAAATTACTTACCTGTTCTCTTTGAAGTCTATAACACAGCCACTTCCATCATAATTTGATGGGTTGTATGAGATTTTTCTAGAAGAAGCAATTACCTTTTTTCCTTTATTTTTAAAGAAGCTTTAGATTACATAAATGTTACATCAAAAATATAGAAGATTCCCATATACCCCACCCTCTTCTCCTCCCACACTTTCCCCCATTAACATCTTTCATTAGTGTGGTACATTTGTTACAATTGATGAACACATATTGAAGCATTGCCAATAACCATAGTCTATAGTTTACTTTATGGTTTACACTGTGCACTACACAATTTTATAGGTTTTGATGAAATGTATAATGGCTTATATCTGTCATTGCAATATCATGCAGAACAGTTCCAATGTCCTAAAAAGGCCCATGTTACAGTGATTCTTCCCTCTCCCTCCCCTCAGAATCTCTGGTGACCACTGTCTTTATATCAATGTTACAAGTTCTTCCATTACCAGAATAATAGTAAGTCTACTTTAGTCCATAGTTGCATTGCCCCCTTATGTTTGTTCATTCCTCAATCTTGAGGATTTTGGGGATAGTGATGCCTACTCTGCTTCTAATTGAGAGGGGGCTTAGATCACATGGGGCAGATGAATGGAACTATCTTGCTTGCAATTGTAGATATTCTCTGTTTTTTGGGAAGGGTGTTGTCCATCATCATCCTTTTTTTAGTTTTCTTGGGTGAGTCCGATGAACTGGAGAGAAGGTGTTGGCTGCAACTCTGCTGAGATTCAGGGCTCAACCGACATATGAACAACCTGAAGATTTACGTCTCTCGGACATATATTTAATGGCTATAGTGCTAATTATAGGTTCAAATAAATGGGGCAGAAGAACCATGTGTAGGAAAATTATAATTGAGTCTAACTCTGATATATTGGGGTGATTGGTTATCACACATGGGGTGCCAATTTCCTGGAGTTGTCTCCCCTGCCTATTTCTCTAAAGACAGCAGGAGCACCCCTGCTTGAGACACTGTATACTGTGGCAGTCAGTGAGATACTTCTAAGATGTGTATAAGTGTAACCTCTGGAATAACCTCTCAACTAACTTTGAAATCTCCTAGCCATAAAAACTCAATTGTAGTTACCATTTCCCCCTTTTGGTCAAGGTGTTTTTCCAAGCACATCACTAGTTGGTACTTGGTAGTAATCCCTTGTTGCCAGGTAAGTTTCATCCCTGAGAGTCATATCCCATGCCGGGGGGGAAGGTAATAAGTTTATATGCTGAGTTTGGCTTAGAAAGAGACCACATTTGAGCAACAAGGAGGCTTTCAGATGGTAATTCCCTGGAAATATATATTACTAGGCTAAGTTTCAATTTTACAAGAACAAAGTTCATAAGTACAAGTGTCAATATCAAAGGCCTGGTGTCTTGGTCTGTCCTGCTTCACTGGGCACTGCCCATGTACTCTAGAGATTCCTTCCACTCTATGAGAGCATGTAGCTGGACCCCCCAGGATGGGAATCCAGCATTCTGTTAGCTATTCTGTGTGTCTCCACTGACCAAGACAACACTCCACGACCACATGAACACATTCATATTCCATAGAGGCATGCCCCAGGTGTACCCCTCTCCACACATCCCCCAACCACTGATACCCCATATCAGTAATCCTTCCCTACCATAGTTGCAACCCTTCTGCAATCCAACCCCCCCCAAACAAAGCCCATCAAAAATAATAAAATAAAAAATTAAACAATAAAATGTTTTTTTGCATTGTGCTTTTCTTTTTTTTTATTCTAAAATAAAGATAACATTTATTATCACAAGTTGCATAAAAACACAGACAGCTTTTACAAAAATGATTTTTGATAGAAAAATATTTGAATACATTGTGATATTTGTAGGAACACCACACTATTGCTGTACCTCCAGCTAAAGCTTCAAAGAAACTATATTTTTCAAAATATCCGATATTTACCACAACCCATCTTTGGAAAGAAGTTCCTCGTGTTTCTGAACAAACCAAAGCATTTAGTCATTTAAGTTACATTCCCGTGCCTGGTGGCCACTTTTACATGTGTGTTTAGCACAATTACACTTTATGATTATAAGATGGCAGCACTGGAAAAGGGACCTTGTAGATCAGTTAGCCTCCCTCATTTTACAGATGAGCAAACTAAGGCCAGGGAGTTTAAGGAATTTCCTCAGGGTGCCTGAATGCTACTCCAGTGCTCTTCTTTTTCAATAATTTTTAAGTAAACCCAAAGGTTTACTTAAACCTTTGTGTTTAAACCTTTGCATTATGCTTTTCATCACTGTAAGATTTGTTATCTTTTATGTATATTGACAATTTCTTCTGTATGTTCCCCCATTGTCTTATTTTTTTTCACTTTATTTTCCAAAAAGCTCTAGGTTACAGACAAGTCACATAGACAATATAGAGAATTTCTATATACTCCACTCCCCAATAACATCCTACATGTGTGTGGTACATTTGTTACAATTGATGAAAAAATATCAAAGCATTGCTACTAACCATGGTCAATAGTTTACATTATGGTTTACCTTTTGCACTGTATATAGATTCTGACAAAATGTATAATGGCCTGTATCTGTCATTGCAAGATCATGCAGACCAATTCCAATGCCCCAAAGCATTCACCTTTTGAACTTTTATCTTTGATTTAGGATAAATAAAAGTCATTGTTTCCCCTGAAGGGAATTTTAAGTATCAGCCGAAAAGACTTTTCAAGGAAAGACCCATCCAGTAATTATAAGAGAGCTTTGGTTCCCAAAAGGTACACTTTGCAACACTCCCAGTTCACTCACAACTCTTGGAGTGGGGGGTGGGGTCTTAATTTCATCTTGTGCTGCCTATGTCTTACCTTAGATTGCAACACCCACTTTTTCCTCATTTTCCTCCAGAGTATTCTCTGATACTGTGGGATACTGCTGTCGCTGTATGTCAGAAAGTCCAGAGGTGCAGGGGAGTTAAGGCTCTCAAGGATGACTCTGAACATTGGGGTCGGGGGGCTGGATGAATATTGCAGCCTCCTGTTCCACAGAAGAACAGTTCTGGGTGGCATTCTATACACTTTTCAGAGGACTAACAGAATCGAGGACCCATTGGCTGGAGGAGGAACCTTATTGATGCAGTCCTCTTCCCTCCTTCCTCTCTCTCATTTTGTTTGACTTTTCCATATTATTCTCTCAGACGTCTTACTTCCTGGGATCACATCCCAAAATAACCTTCATCGAACCAAGCTCTTAGCTCCACTCTGTTTTGGGGGAAATCCAAACAAAGACAGTATCCTGAAATGACATCACTTAGGAAATATTTTCCATTTATGCTAAAATCCAGTTCTTCTACTGATCCTCCATATATAGGGCTTACAGTGCAGTACTTTTTTAGGTAACAGTGAGAGATATTCGTGTAGCTATTAATAATATGTCCTGGCTCCAAATGGCAAGGTACCTGAATTTTGGATTTCTGGCTGAGGTTAAGGCAGCAATACATTTGGACCACAACTGACTAAATTTCATTAGCCTCATTAACACTGTATTGAAAATACCTGAAAGAAGCATGGATTTCTATACCCCCAAACCATGCTTCAACCCTACTCTTATGTTTCAAGATTTAGAATACTGGCTAAAGACACAACTAATCTTGATACACTAAAGAAATTAGATTAAAATCCAAATGTTTTCCAGCTTCTTAGTTTTTGTTCTTTTTTTCCACATTACACTACCTTTACTAAATTAAGGCAAATCAATTTCCACATGACAGATATTTTTCAGCTGTGTGGCACCATTTCCATAAAGCAAAGATTTTTAGCTGAGCTACAGTTCTTTATAAGTTAATAAGCACTATCTATATTCTAAGGAAGTATATGGAAAATTAAACTGTAAGGAGAGCAAAAGTTGCTCTTTTCTATTCTTACATTGTAACAGTCACAGCTTTCGAATGAGGAAACATTGCAAGAAGAAAATGGAGTAAGCAAGAAATCAGTGAGAAGATGAGAGAGAAAGGGGGCTTGAAGAAGAGAGCGAATATTCTTTCTCTGTTTTTCTCCTTGATTAGAATTTAAGTTATCCATAGATCTCTTGAATCCTTGTTCAAAGCAAGATAACTGACACTATGTTTAGCCTACAAGCTCTTTACTGTTATTTACAGATCATTAAAAATACTTAACTTACAAGGGATATGGTCCTTCTAGATAAAATTTGCTAAGAAGACAGGGCATTTGAGTTTTTCTTTGCATTTCTCCTCCAAATTACTACACGACCTTTCATCAGCCGCCAATCTACTTCTTTCTGGATCATTTTCTTTGTTCAGTCTCGAAAATGGGGATTCTAATGTCTGCCCTTTCTTCTCCCGCCAGCCTAAGTCTATTAGCAATCTATTCCTAAATAACAAACTACCACAAAATTAATGGTTCCAAATACACATTTTAATCTCACAGTTTGTGGGCCAGGATTCTGTCCACAGCTTTCACAGGTCCTCTGTTTCAAGGTCTGTCATAAGACGTTAATTAAGGTGTAAGCCAGGGTTTAGGTTTTTTTTTTTTTTTTCAATAATAACTTAAAAAAATTTTTTTTAAAGATACTTAGATCACATAAATGTTACACAAAAAATATAGGAATTCCCATATGCCCCACTCCCCACATCTCCCACATAAACATCCTTCATTAGTGTGTCACATTCATTGCAGTGGATAAACGCATCCTGGGGCTTTGCCATTAAGCATGGGCCATGGCTTAGGTTTTATTGAAGGCATGACTGGCGAAGGAACTGCTTTGAAGCTTATGTGATTTTTGACAAAATTCGGCTTCACATGGGCTGTTGGTCTGAGGGCCTTAGTTCATTACTGGTTTCTGGCCAGAGGTCATCCTCAGTTTCTTGATGCATTGGCCTCTCTGATGTAGTAGTTTGCTTCATCAAAGTGTGCAAACCTAAAAAGAGATAGAGTCTGCTAGCAAGATGGGATTCAGAATCTCTGGTAATGTAATCCTGGAGTGACATCCAATCATCTTTGTTTTAGTCCATTGGTTAGAAGCATGTTGCTAGGCCAGTCATACTCAAGGGAGTGGATTACATCAGGGCATGAATACGAGAAATTTGGAATCACTGGGAGCCATCTGAGAAATCTTTCCTCCATATCAAGCAATTAAAAAAATTCACTGCTCATTTGGCCTAAGTAAATAGTTCGATATTTTATTGACTACCCTAATAGTTGTTCATATCCTGAAAGCTTAACAACCTTAGACGTGACAGAAGGATTAAAGGGAATAACATATGCTTTAAAGTTCTGTGAAGAAAGAAGCATCCATGATTCTAAATATTATTTATCTGGAGTTTTATTCGAAGAGAACTTATAAACTCAAAGAGATATCATCAATAGTTCTTTCACGTTCGCATGTGGTATGGATTCATTTTAACAATCAATATTTATAAATTATATTTTAGGCATAATGCAAGTGAGTTAAAGGATACACTTGTAAGATTAAAATCTTTACCTTGAGGAACTAATAATATAATAGGAGAAAAACACATAAAAATACCATAATGAAAGACAAGACATATAAAAGTGCTATGTAGTTACAGAAAGAAGAGGCAAGTATTCAGAGGATTCAGCAAAGGCCAAAATATAGTGGTTCAAATTCAAATAGCACAAATTGAGGAAAATGAGAACACCAGGCTGGAGGAATAGGAATTGTTTTGGACGTAATAATTGCTTATATTTACTTAGCCCTTTCTCTGAGCCAGATACTTCTTTAAATGAAATCGTGTTTGTTGGCTCAAAGAAAGTCTGACAATAAAAGATACTAGCTAAAAAAATATATATATATACTTATCTACCTTAACTCACTTAATCCTCACAATAAAATTTTAGGATAGGCAATAATATTATCAGTCATGTTACCAGTTTGCAAAAGAGGAAAGTGGATACAGAGCATGTGAATGGCTTCCCATGTTTCTAAAACTAGGAACTGACAGAAATGGGATAAATGGGATTCCAGCCAGATATTCTGGCTCCATAACCCAAGTTCATAAAGTAGGTTAAAGCCAGTTTATGTAGTGCCAAGAATGTAGTATCTTCTCTAATTTTCCCTCTTCTGTTGTTAGTTATTAGTCATGTGACCATGGAGAAAACATAGAACTGATGGATTTGAATTTTCTTTTCTATAAATTAATATTTTGGAATAGATTATCCCTAATGACCCTCCAAGTTTGAATATTCTATGGTTCCAGTATTTACAAATAAAGGATTTTACCCTGCAGACAGCATGGAAGACTTTTGACAGAAAAGAGTTGTGGTCAAAGGAACAATTTAGGAAATTTTTTTGGCAAGAAGTGCTAGGCAGTCTGGAATAGAGAAAGAATATAGTTAGAAGAGCCAGATAGGAGACCATTGCCAATGTAGTAGCAGTGGGAATAAGAAGAGATGGATGAGAGAAATATCAGAGGATGGCGCAAAAGGATTAGTGGGGAGTGAGATGGATGAAAGAAATATCAGAGGATGGAGCAAAAGGATTAGTGGGGAGTGAGATGATGTAGTTGGAATTCCAAGGCCATGTCAGCAAGATTTGTGTCAATACCTGTGTCAATATCTTACTAACTGTGATCCAAGGAAAGTTACCTTAATACTCTAGGTTTCAGTAACATGGGAATAATAAGATAGCTTTGCCACAGTGTGTGTCTATGCCACAGTGAAAAGCAGTCCTCAAATATCAGTGAATAACTTAATACAATAAGCTTTTATTCCTTTTTGCTTAAAATCTGCTGCAACTCTATGTAATTTTCCAGAGCAGTTGCCCAATATGAGATGTTTAGTAACCCAAACTCCACATCCCAACACAAGATCTCCTAGTAAACATAGCAGAAGAATGAACAGACAGGTTATGCAGGGCCTTTTGATTGCCACCTCTTGTAAGATACTTCCTCTGATTTCCCATTGGCCAGAAGCAGTCATATGACCCTGCCTAATATAAGGGATTGGGAAGTGAAGTCTTCTGTATGCCCAGGAAGAAGAGAACAGACATTGGTGTTCATTAAATGATGTCTACAAAACCCTCCCAGTTTATCTTAGTGTCTTAGTTTGCCAAGGCTGCTATGAAAAATATCACACAATGGTTTGATTTAAGCAATAGAAATTTATCGTCCCACACTTTTGGAGGCTAGCAGTCCAATACCAAGGTCTCACTGGGCGATGCTTTGTTCCCGAGTTGCAGTGTTGGGGTGCTGGGGCTTGCCCCCATTCATTGGGGTTTCTTTGCTTGTATTTGCATCTCTGCCTCCACATGGTGATCTCTGTCTTCTTCTCTGGCTTCTATTGACTGACCTCATCCGAATTTCCTTTGCCTATAAGGACTTCAGTAATATGGATTAAGGTCCACCCTCATTCAGTTCATCATACCTTACCTGATAACATCTTCAAAAGTCCTATTTTGGTTCATGTTCACACCCTGACTCAATAACATTATCAAAGATTCTTTTTACGAATGGGTTCACACCCATAGGGCGACTGAGATTTGGGTTTGAACATGTCTCTGAGGGGAACATGATCTCACTACCACAATTAGCATAGTATTGCTAATTGTGATTAAATAAATAAATCGATTAAGATTCCTAGTTCAAGATACATAAATTGGTAACATTTTTTCACTTTTCACTTTATTCATGACATGATTAGTGCTGTAGGTGTGGGGAATAAGGAAAGTTTTAAAAAGTGCTCCCAAGTATTTAAAGATATGTTTTTTTCTTTTAAGTTTCTTTCTGTCATTCTCTCTCTACATTTTTCTCTTTATCTCCCTCATGCACACATATATGCATGTACCAGAGCTTAATCACGGAAAACAGAAGTATCCTAAGCACATTGAATTAAACTGAATTAAATATTCACAGATCTAGTTATTAAGATTTTCAGGAGGGATAAATCCAGTAGACTCCTAAGGTCAAACCCTGAGTTATCATTTCTTTAATTCTTTTTCTTCCTTCTGGTATTTTTGGGAGTCATAAAATCTGACTTTAGGTCCAGGCCTCCTGAAAATCATTTCTAATATTCCAAATCTGTGGTTCTCAATAGGGGGCTGTTGGCATTTTAGGTGGGAAGGTTCTTTGTTGTGCTGACATATATTTTCAGTATTTTATTATGCCTGATTCATGTATCTAAATGCTTCAAGAACCTCTTAATCATTGAAACAAACAAATCTGCCCTACACATTTCCAAATACCCCTGGCTTTGCAGTTCTCTCATGGTTGGGGAAACACTGTCTAAGTCTATGAATTAGATTCTTCGTATCTCAGATACTCTGTTAATAGAATGAATAGTGAGGGTAAGAGTGATGGCAGAAAACAAATAGCAAATAAGAATCATTAGATATTATAGTCTTGGTATGCTGGGACCTTCTAAATTTTAAATAAATCAGAAAAGTGACTCTTTTCTTACAATCAAGGAGAGGAGGTCTTCAATGATTGGAATATAAGCCAATTTTTAGAAATTTATCATAGATATTTTGGCCTGGGTCTGTTAATTTAATAATTCACTCATTCAACAAATACTTAACACTTTCTACTCTGAGAGATGCTGGAGTAACAAAGATGAAAAATCAACAGTCAGGCATAATTATTCAAAAGCTTCCTTTGAACCTAGATTCCTTCTGAGGGGGAAGACATGGTGAGTTTAGACTAATAGACTTAAAATGTCTTATAAATTACTGAATTTGAGTTACCTATAACTGATGAGTTTATTGTTTTTTGTGTCAGATCTAGTGGTATCTAATATAGTAAGAAGATATAGTTATAGATATAAAATAGAGCAATATGTTTGCACTTGAGTTTGTGGACTAAGTCTTTTGATTATAAAATGCATTCCTTCTCCATAGAATTTCCCGTCGTCTGATTCTGTGATCCCTGAGATCCCTGGTTGTATGGCCTCCCATTACATTACATTGGATGGAGCAAGGAATAGAAATGCTAGATTATTTAATATACTTGATAGGTCTTTCCCCAGATTTATACATTTATATTCTTTTTTTTTACACTGGCTTTCTTGTACTTTTGTTACTGTGTCAGCATTGTTTAGTCTCATCAATCCTGGGACCCTGAAGAAATTTCATCTCTGGGCCGTTGATACTGAGGCTCAGACATCAAACGATGATGAATTCAGTAGAGAGCTGCCATCTGAGGAGGTGCATACTCTCTTCATTTTTAGTCACAGCTGCCTGAAGGCTTCTTATTTTAGAATGCCTATATCTTTACTAGTTAAGAATTGCTATGGAGCAAAGTATCTAAGAGCCCACTTGAATACCTGTCCAAAATTGGTTCATCCCTTATTTCTCCTAACTTGCTTTTCCCTTAGTATCCCATATATTAGTTATAACCCCACTCTAAGGCAGACATTTGAGAAATAACGTAGTCTCCTCTTGCTAACTTATTTCCCAATATCTAATTAATCAACTAATCCATCAAAGATCTGTTGCTGAATCTACTCCTAAATATATCTAGAATAAATCTCATTCACTGCAACTCAGCCACCAGTGCTGTAATTCAGGCTGTCACTATTACCATTGGGACGGCTTGTCAACTGGGCCCTGAGCCTCCAGACTTGCTTCCCTCTAATTCACTCTCCTTACTACAAGCAAAGTAGTTTTTTTCTTAACCCAAACAGGAGCATGGTATTTTCCAGCTTTCAATGCCTTAATAATCCTCAAAGCTATCAGCAAAAAAATTGGAACATTTTAGCTTAGTACCTTTTATGATCTGGCCACTGCTTTCTCAACATTTTTTCTGCCATTCCCCACACACAACTGTTTCTGCATGTACGTGGGTCCTTAGCCTGAATGCTATGCTGATGTGATGGGTGTCATCCAGAGGATGGCCTCCGTTGCCACTGCACTTGCTGAGGTGTCCATTGCCTCTGGTCATGTAGTCCGTGAATTCTGGGTCCTTTTCTTTTCCTGCTCTCTGTGAGGACCACTGGAAGCTACAACAGTCTTAGAATCTCATAATTCTGCTGTCTTTTCCTCATGTTGGAGTGCACAGGACAATGTGAGGCTGCCCTCAGGCCCATCATTAGCCTCTTTTTCTGGGCTGAAGGACCAAGAGGTCAACTGGAGCATCAATAACACAAAACAGACCTAATATTTCAGAACAGATCATGAGCTCCTAAAAAACTGAAAATAAAGTGTATGAAAAGATGGAATTAACTAATTTCTAGTTCATTTGCTTTGAACTGACTTGGCAAAGAAAAAGGAAAACAGAAAATATTTATATTTTAAGAACTTAAGAAACACTTTCAAAAATATCAGTGAGTTTCTTTTTAAGAATTTCTTGGTCCTGTGTAGCCTCTTTCACGATACAGAGACCTAAAAGATTCTCTTCTGTGAGACAGAAAAGTTGAGCCTGAAAGTCTTTATGGTTTGGAATAGACATTTTATTAAAATAAAGATAAAGGAACATTCCAATGAGAGGATTTCTAAAGGAGCAGTCCAGGTGCTTTCCAAGGAGTCGGGGTTGCCAAGATTGTAAAAAAATTGCTTTGGAGTTTTTAACTGAATGTAAGAAAAATCCAGAATAGTCAAGTCTGTAAAAACAAAAGCTGCAGCAAGAGGGATTGTTGTCAATGCAGGACAAAAAAGACAACCAGAGTTAGTGAGGAAATCTTCCTGTTTTTGTGTTTCCCAAGGAGCTAATATTTTATGCAGATGATCAGTCAACACATGTACAAGTGTTGACTTTGTACACTCCCTATGGGTTTGCCTTCAAGCTCAAAATTTTGATTACTGCTCCAAATAAGGATGTGGTCACTGAATCTGCAGGTGCAGTCAAGCCTCCGTGTTGTGTGGCTATTGTGATTTGTCACAGAAATACTCAATCCTGCCGCTTTGGTGTAATAGACGAATTCCTTCTCCAAGTTTCCGAGCAAAGCCAGGGGAAGGCTTTAGGAAGGAAACAAGTTGTAGTTACTCTTCTTCCAACTACAAAAGAATAACAAAAGGAAGGAGAAAAAAGAATAAAGAAAATGTTTAGTTTTTGAACAGTCATTTCAACAGGAAAATACAACTGTCTCCTCAGAGTCTAGTTTACTGTGTTCCTGGGATTGGTGTGCATTGCAGTCCTAACCTACCTCCACTTAAGTGTGAGTCAACAATTAGTGTCTGCTTACAATTTTAGATCTTACTTAGGACACGAGCCAGGATTTCAACTGACTTCTGAAGTAATTTTATCTTCAAAATATGATGTATGTAGCCTCCCTTTATCTCTATCTCACTCCATTAACATGCTATAAACTATTGAGTGGTTTTATCATGCAAAGATATAATATTTATTTAAGTTACCTTATAATTTTTTTAAGGACTTTAACACATTATTTTACAGACAGCATGGATGCTTCTGAGTGATACCTATGATATTATTTAAAGAAATTCTTTATATATCTCTACCTATTCACAAAAGACTTTAATTGAAATATGTTGTTTTGCCATCTTTCTCTAGATCACTTGGATTGTTAAGTCATGTATCCTTCAAAGTTAAAGGCCTGACAGAACAAACTGACCAGCTTGAAAATAAAAACTCCATTTATTTCTTGACTAAAAGTATCAATGTTAGTATGTAAATTATACCTTCTCCTCTAGCACCATAAACAGTTGCCATGATGTTTCTAATAAGAATTTTACATTTAATATGTGAAGGTTTTAAAAAAAACATAAGGTACTGATCATGCTTATCCTAGGGTCTCACAGAAGATATAGGACATATTTGATTCCTCTGGCAAACTGCGAAATAGATTGTGGTCCAGATGCCAAACATGTGAGTTTTTTTTCTTAAATAAGAACCCACTAGAAATAGGACAATCATATTTGGTCTAAGAGATCTAGAGGAAGGAATGCATTTGTTTAGCTAATAGGGTCACCCTGGCTTTAACCATGGATGATGCTTTATGTTAACGGGGGAAAACAATTTTATCTTTTCTCTCAAGCCCCTTTGCTTGATGGACTTTGATGACTTGTCCAAATTGGGATTACTAGATGTTGTGTTGTTCACATGGAGATAATTTCTCCTTTAAACCCTAAGCCAAGTATAGAAAATCCTTGATATCTGTATCTATTTTGTATCAGAGACTTGAGTTTTTATTTATTATTAAAACAACTTTCAAAAAAGTCTCCTAAGCACAACTATTTGCATTTCTTTATAGCCTCTTCTGATCTCTGATATAAATATGCAGCTTTAACTGTTATTATCTTTTGAATTGGGATTTTTTATCTGAGAGCACAATGCATTACAAAGAGTCTCTTGAAAACCATCTATCAGATCTTTTTATAGAATGAACTTGTGCACTGCTACTGTAGTATTCTCAAGGACTAAACTATGTAAATACAATTTGCATGCCTGAGATTTATTTTTGTAGGAAACAGGACTTTGCTTCTAAAAAGCTTTTATGTATACTCTTTCACGGAAAATATGCATTGTTTAACCATTTGGGGAGCGTAAGTCATTAAATGGATAATGTCTCTACATTGTGTAATGACTGAACAGCATATAAATGTAATCTACTTTGAATTTTGTAAAACAAAACAAAAACCAAAACTGTAGACTCTCCTTGTTTTTCTGCCCACATTTTCTATGTTGTGTAAGTGTGCACATGGGTGTGTATGTGTGTGTGTCAAGGCATTGTAAAGAACAGAAATAACTTTAAAAAATAAAATAAAATGGGAATCTCCCCAAAAAGATTTATACCAATTTTTTTAAATCTAAAATTGTCTAAAGTCCTGGAGTTCATTCAATTGCCATGATATTTGAGTATTTTCTAGAAAATCAGTCATTTAAAAGAAAATGATGTAGTCCTATAGTGTACAAAGCATAGATCCTTTTATCTCTATAGAAATTACTACAGTGTTCTTGTGTACTTAATTTGGTTAGGCAGACCCTTTTCTACTAACATATTAGCTTTGTGGAAGAAACATAGGCTTTGAATATGGGCTCAAATCGTGAATTACCTACTTACCAGCTGACTAATTTTGGAGCATACTATTAGCTTTTCTGAGCCCAATTTCTTCACAGGTGTGGAAGAATAATCCTACTTGTATGAAAGTCCCTGATTGACTGTTGGGTTCAGTGATGTATTCTATTACAGTGCCTGGCTCAGTAAGTATTTACTGAAGAAATGTAAGAATGAGTTATAAGTTAAGTTTGGGGTTTGCATGTGAAGTAGCCCCTGCACCCTCAGATTTGCAATGCTGGTCATCTTGAAATTTTATTTGGGTTCTTTATTAAAGGAAAGAGCTTCAGTTGCTACACAGAGACTAGAGTTCATGGATAATTGCTCTGCTCTCATAGGATACTTTTTATGTCTGTGCTCTGAGAGCAGGAAGCAGCCAAACTCTATCCAAAGTCATTTCCATAATTTTGTGAAGTGAATGGAAATTCCTTTGTAATATGAACATTTTTGAAGGCTTTATTTGGCTTATTCCTGATTTCTTTGCTTTTTTTAAACTTTTTTACTGAAGTGTATCATTCATACATGAATATCCATAAACAGCAAGTGTGTAGTATAAGTTGTGAACTCACAAAATGAATATGCATATCATCATACAGGGCTCCCATACATTACCCCACCACCAACACCTTGCATTGTCGTGAAACAGTTGTTAAAAACTATGAAAGATCAGCATCAAAACATTACTACTCCAATATCTCACATTTGGTGTATTTACCCCTCAACCCACCTGGTTAATAACAGCTTGTATTAATATTATATACTTGTTATAGTTCATGAGAGAATGTTCTCGTATTTTTCTGTTAACAACAGTCCATCTTCCACCACTAGATTCCCTGTGTTATACAGTCCTGTGCTTTGTACAATCCATTGTAAGTATACCCTCAGTGGCTCTCATATTCATCATAGAGTTGATTAGGTTGTGTCCAAGATTAGGTGCTCAAAATCTTTCTGAGTCTGTTGATTCACTAATATTGGCTCTGTGTTTAACTAGCTAATCTACCTCATGTAATCTTTTATATAACCTCCTCTTATATCATCATGATAATTTTATGTAATTTGCTTGTTGTGGTCCTAGTGTCTTATGGACTGATGGACAATTGGAATGGTCAAGTTGTCCCTGGATATCTTAGGAAAAAGACCCTTTGCTGTCTGCTAGTGAGGAGAAACATTCGTTGCCTACTATTCCAAAATGTTTTAAAAATTTAACAGGCACTGTGTATTCCCAGCCATCTGCTATATTTACATACATATAAACATACCCAATAATGGGCCTCTGTGGGATTTCAAAATCACAGAAAGTCTAAAACTCTGCATCTTATTTTTATGGTAATGTTTTAATTCATTCTCCAGCTTTTAGAGTTCTGCTGCTTTTTATTTGTTCAGTTATGAATGATAGGCTCTCTGTGCTGTACGTGTCTGTGTTTTCTATGTGATAGTGTAAGTGAATATGCTTATCTGCTACAAACATATTTTTTCCATTATGTGCTGACCCATAAAGAGGAGATAGTGTCATAACACAGCTGTGGTCCACAGAGATGCTCGGAATATATGCCGAAAAAGTGTAGAATGGCCCTCCTGCTGGCAAAGAACAACTACCAGGGAATGACAGATAAGTAAAAAAGGTGCAATGTTGGGTTTTTCTGATATATATGCCAAATATGCCAAAGAGTGCGGTCACGTCCCTGCCCTGTAGCTGTGAGCTAATGAGAAAGACAAGAAGCCCTGAAACAGAGGAGTAACTTCTGTTATAGGCTATTTTGAGGACAGTTTGTTATTAAGACAATTGCCAGCCTTGACTATTCTGAAGACATTTAATTTAACTGTGGTTGTGTCAAAGTGGCTACAGCATAGAATTAAGACCCAAAGAGAGAAGGTTTTCTATTTGTTTCAGGGACAGCTAAGGAAGAAACCTGTCACAGTAAGAATAGTGGAAAAAAGAAACCAAAGTTCTGTATGAACCTAAGAATGTTTTGGCAATTTCCCAAACTAGGGTAGTGTTTTAAAAGTAGTAGAGCTGAATAGAAACAGTTTATGAATTTGAATATTTTGAAAATCCCCATTTAATTCTTGTATTCTTGTTTATATAAAGCAGACTTGTGTAGGGTAAAACAGACTTGAGAAAATTTCCCTCAATGTTTTACTGCAGATCAAAATGAGTATTTTGTTAATTACTCTCCAGTTCTTGGGACTTAATCCTGAATTCTGATTCCGCTTTAAGAGTAAAGGACCCCCAAGAATTGGAGTAATTCTGGGAATTATGGGAAGTGTTTATGCTAAAGCACATTTGTAAGAAAACGTCTATAAGGTATAATAAAGTAGTACAAACTGATAGAAATTAAAGGGAAGGAAACTTGGCTCTCATTTATTCATAGGAGTGAGTATAATTACTGTTGACATAGTGCTTTATGGTTTACAGAGTTATTGCCCCTGTGAATTATTTTTTAAATCTTCACAATAAATCTGTGAGGTAAAAAGAATAAATTCTGTTCATACTTTGGGAATTGGGACCCAGAGGCCTTAGGAGACTTTGCAGAAGGAACCCATTGTGTATACCCTGAAGCCCATATTTGAACCTTGACTGATCCTTGTCCAAACCTTGTTAACTACCCGCCAGGGTCATTAACCCATAATGAAGTTTGAGGCAATTCGTTGTTTCATTAGGCCAAATGCCTTAGCCATGTCTTAAAGAGAATGTCACCCAGTGTGTAGGAAACTCCTGAAGCAGGACAAACCTGTCTCTTATTTCAGGTATCAAGCCAGGTGCTCACGAAGGAAGAAACTGACATCAATAACTGTAACTGGCTGCCTGCCCTAGACTGAACAACACATGCCATTACTGCAATTAAATTATCCATACTATCTTGGGTTAGTGATGAATAGAAAAAGAGATGCTGTTTTAGCAATTAACAATAATTATTTAATAAATAGGCAGAAAGTGACATATATGCATATGAAAGCATTAGATATTTTCTGATTTAGTTTACAACCACAGTGAGGCAGTCTAGTTGTCCTTATTGCACAATGAGTAAATCTGTAGGGGGCGGAGGCAGGAATGAACCCCAAAGTCCTGAGCCCTCTGGTTTCCATAGTTCATCACCCACCAGATCTCTCTTGAATTTCACCGAAAGCAATTTATTCACAGCAAGAGCCTTCTCTTGCTACCACGTTCATTCTTCATTCTCATCTTATTTTGTGGTTGTGCTCATGTTTTGTCTCTAATTTTTCAAGAAATATCTTTCCTCCCTCTACCTATGGAAACCCTACTCTTCCTTTAAGGCTGAGTTTAAAATTCCCTCCATTTAAAATACTTCAACCCACATTGATATCTTTTTTTTTTTCTCCTTAGAAATTTAATTGTGCTTCTAGCCCATAAGATTTAGTGTTTGGTGACTACGCACACATATATACATACGTTATTGTTTTACTTATTAGTGTTTTGCTTGTCTTGCTGTACTTCCAGAATAAATTATTAAATCTCTAAAGGACAGATAATTTAGTTTCTGAGTATTGAATGCCTGGCTCAATACCAGGCACATCAAAGAGCAACAAATGAATCTTTGTTTCTAAATCATTTGCATGTTTTATCTATTTGAAGGAGATACATCTTTGAATTCCTCACTGGGCCAACACATAAAGGTTGCTTAATATATATTCTTTGAATTAGATTGAATATATCTTTCTAGTCTCTTAATATTAACTTCGTGGTAGTAGGGAAGTTGCCCCAGAGTCTTTATATAGATCTACCATTAAACTTCACTACTTTGTGCATATTTTACATAGTATGAAACTCTATAAAAATATGATTTTGGTACAATATTGGTGTAATAATAAAAATCACCTTCTTAAGCTGATTAAGTATTAATTTTTCTCCTTTTAGGTCATAGAATGTGGTGCAAACACATTCTGTCACTGTCTTTCTAATTATGTTATATATATTTAAATATGTTTTTATTTTTATTTTTTTTAAAAAAAGTATTTAGATTACATAAATGTTAAATAAAAATATAGGGGATTCCCATATGCCCTGCTTCCTACACCTCCCATAGTTTACCACATTAAGAACATCTTTCATTAGTGTGGTACATTTATTGCAACTGATGAAAACATTTTAGAGCATTGCCACTAAGCATGGATTATAGTTTACATTGTAGTTTACACTCTCTCCCGCACAATTTTGTAGGTTATGGCAAGATATGTAATGGCCTGTATCTGTCATTGAAATGTCATTCAGGAAAATCCCCCAGTCCCCCAAATGACCCTGTATATCACCTATATTTCCTTCTCCCTGCCCTCAGAACCTCTAGTGGCCCCTACCTCCACGTGAATGATATCACAATAACTCTATAGTAGAATACCAGTAAGTCTATTTTAGTCCATAGTTTATTCCCCAATCCTGAGGATTCTGGGATGGTATTGCCTACTCCACCTCTAATTGAGAGGAAGCTTTGATCCCTTGGGGTAGATGGATAGACCTGTCTTGCTTGCAGTTATAGACTCTCTCAGTTCCTTAAGATGGTCATTGTCCATCATCATCTCCTTGTTAGTCCTGGGTGAGTCCAGTGAACTGGAGAGTAGGTATTGCAACTCCATTAAATTTCAGGGCTCTGCTGGCACATGGACAGCCTAGAAATTAAAGTCTTTTGGACGTATACCTACTAACTCCAGCACCAACTATAGGTTCAAAGAAAAGGGACAGTAGAGGCGTGTGTAGAGAAGTCACATCTAGTCCAACTCTGTCATACTTGGGAGTACACACTCCAAAGTAGGGCCACTGGCAAGGCACCAAACTCCGGAGCTATCTGTCATGACCATAGGTCCTGGGTGTCTTCAGAGCTCTCAGGAGCCTTACTATTGGGGTAGTATCTACTTTGGCCATCTATGAGATCCTGCTGAGACATGCATAAGTATTACCTCTCTCATGATCTCCCGACTCACTTTGAAGTCTCTTAGCCATATACACTCATTTGTTTTTACCTTTTCCCCCTTTTATTCAAGCTCTTTTTCCAGTTGTTATATTGTTATAATATTCCCATTGTGATTATTTAAGATCAGAGAGTAAATTAGAGATATATTGTATTCATGTGTACCATAATTTCAAAAAAGCATTAAACATCTCCCTGCTACTTCAGCCATGATGCTGAATCAGAGAAAAGAGAGTTCAAAAAGGTCTATGAGCACATGGCCTTATCTTCTTTGTCACCATAAGAACATTCACTGTGATATATTTTCTAATGAATGTGATGAGGAAATGAGTCAGCACTCTTAAACAGAGGGAAATGTCTCAGGTCTGCTTTTCTTGGTGATTTACTGTCAGCTTCTATTTGAATTAGACTTTGGGCTGAATACAAAACTGAACTTTATTCATTCCTATAATGAATGTTTCTAGGAGCTCTGGCAGGCTTCTTACTGCTCAGGGTGAGAGATGACAAAGGTAATAGAAAAATGGCAGAAAGGATCCCCCCAGCACATACACAACACACCAAAGTCTGCAGATTTGAAAGATACAATGAAAAATTTCAGGGGTGTAAAGTGTAGTGATACTTAATGTAACAATGAAAGAAAGGGAATGTTTGCATTATGGTTCCATTCCAAGATCCTAGGCTACTAAGTGCACTTATTTTCCAAAATGGCATAGTATATTTCCACTGACACATGTTCTTCTAGAATTTTATCTTTGTTGCCCTCCTGCAATAGATGAAGTATCTTTCTCATCTCCTTGAAACTGGACAAGATTTTCTAACTGCCTTGATAACTAAAGTGCACCTGAAATAACTAGATCACTTCTTTAGAAGTGGCTTTTTCTAAGCCTTCTAAGGCAAGATTGTAAAATGTGATAGGGCTTTCCCTGAATTGCTTGAGTACCTGTAGGTTCTCTCTCAGTCTCTCTCTTTTTGAGGACACTTATCTTCAGAGCTTAGCCACCATGGCATTTTGATATTGTTGATGAATTCCAACAAGAAATACTGATTATGTTTGTAAACTTCTCTGTACTCTGGGCTAGTGATACCCTTAGATTGTATTGAATTCAGAGGTTTCACTTTTACTTGATTAAATTCTGATTGAGGTTTTGATTGGGTGGGGACTCACAGAGAAAATCATGCAGCAGAGGAGAGAGTTGGAGTTTTGACGCTAGAGCCCCGGGAAGTAAACACACAGGAAAAGAACACAGAGGAAGAGAGATGGTTCCATAGACACGGCAGAGTTCCCAGGAAGAGAGAGAGCCTGATAGTCTACAGCTGACCTTGTGGAGACAACAGAGCAGCTGAGCCCAGAGAGAAAGGAGCCCCAAGAGAGAGATGAGACTTATTCCAGCCTACAGCTAGGACTGGAAGAAGCTGGGACCATGGAGCCTTAAGAGGAAGAGGAAGTCTGAACCTTCACAGAGACTGGCAGCCATCTTGCTCCTACATGTGGCAATAGACTTTGGTGAGGGAAGTAACTTAAGCTTTGTAGCCTGATAACTGTAAGCTTCTACCCCAAATAAATACCCTTTATAAAAGCCAATAGATTTCTAGTACTTTTTATCAGCACCCCTTTGGCTGACTAATACAGCCACCATGCTGTTGCAAAGCCCAAATGGCCCACATGGAAAGAGCCAAGTGGAGATGAAATGATACTCTAACCAAAAGACGGGATTAATTGTCTGACATGAGTGAACAAGCTTTCAAATGATTCCTGCCCTTAACTTTCCAATTTTCCAGCTTAGGTTACAGATAATGGGAAACAGAAACAAAATGTCTCCATTGAATCCTGTCCAAATTCCTGATCAACAGAAGTGGTAACACACACAAAAATAGGTTGTATTGCTCCTCTAAGTTTTAGAGTAACTTATGCAGCCAAAATAAATGAAATGGATTTTTGTACATGGAAGTACAGTATTGTAGTAAAAAAAACCCAAAACATGTGGCTTTGGGACCATATGGTGGATGACCTTGAATGGAGTGTTAGCGATGGCCTTCTAGAAGACTGTCAGGAAAGCCTTAAAAGAATGTCAGGAAAATGTTATTGGAAGATGGAGGAAAAAGGACTCTTGTTATATAGTGGTGGAAAGATATCAAAATTTTGTTTTGCTTGCAGTAACATGGAAAACAGAAAATGTACCTCATGAATCAATGAATCTAGCTGAGGAGATTTTTAAGCAGATTTTAGAAAGTGTCTTCTGGCTGTTTCCCAGTGTCTGACAAAACGAGAGCAGAGGGGAGCTAAAAAAGGAATTGCTCATTTCTCAATAAAATTTTAGAGGACATATGAAGAAGCCAGAACTTGTTTTGTTTGAAAATAATACTGTCTCATTCTCTGGCTCTTAAAATTTAATATATTCAAATGAAGAAAGGGCTTCAGTGTAAAGATAAGATCTAGAGTGTCCTTCTAAGATCTTTTATTAAGACCTTAGAGAGATATAAGGCAATGCTTGAGAGAGCCATTCTGTTAGACACAAGGCCTTTTTAGTATTTTAAGCACATGCCTTACAGACCCTCTCTAAAAATTTATGAGGGCCATGTTCTACAACAGAATTACAGAAAGCTCAATGTAGAGAAAGTTTTTTTAAAAATGGAATGTATCATACATTGATTCATAAGAAACCTTTAATATTTTTAAAAGAATTATATCACCTCATATTAAAAGGGTCAGAGATGGTACAAAATGAAAAGAGGCCTTTAAGGACACCAAACATTGATGGTCAGGAAGCACTATGAGAAAACAGCTTGGCTTTAAACACTGGTCAGTTCTTATGGGAAAGGAAGGATGGAAGGCAAAACCATCAGCCCGAGAGCAACCAACAGCCATAAAAGGCAGTAAGACTGAGCTCGAATTAAGGAACAGGCACCATGAGCATGGCTGGATTTCAAATTTTTCCTTCAGATTGAACAAGAATGTTGGTGTTTCAGATTTTCCCCCTTAGTGAACAGGAGCCTCTGCAGTGATTATCCTATTCCCATCTCACCACTGTAGATTGTTGTGAGTGGCACTTGTGATGACCTTGATCACAGGTCATCAGTTTTGAGGAACTTTATTTCAGAAATCACACCCCAAAAACCTCATCTGTACATGGATCTGACCTAGCCCACAAAATCTGGGACCTTGATCCTGATTCTGATGCTATAATAGAGTGACATTTTGGGAGTTGTTGGGGAGAGGGTGAATTTATTTTACATGTCACTGGGATTGGTATTGTTTTGGACAGAGGGCAGACAATGGCAGATTGGGTTTTCAAAAAATGGCCACAGTAATATTTTTGGAGCCACATTATTTTCCAGTACCTTGACATATCCCACTAAGAGATGAAGTCTACTTCCTCTTCTGGCATCATTGAATAAAATGCAGCAAAATGCTATGCAATTTCTAGGACTAGGTCATAAAAGGTAATATGGCTTCTGCCTGGCTCTTTCTTTCTCTTTGGATGCTTATCCTTGGATCCCACTATGCTTATTAGAAAGCACACGGAGAAGCTTACCTGGAGGGAAATTGAGCATGATAGACCACAGTCAGAATAAACCTCTAGACAAATGAGCTTCAGATTATTCTAGACCCCATACTTTTTGTGTTCCATCTGAGGCTTCAGACATTGTGGGGCAAAGTCAAGCTGTCTCTGCTATTTCTTGCCCAATTTGCTGATCCACTGAATTCATGAGTGTAATGAATGGGTGTCTCATACTGCTAAGCTTTGGGGCCATTTATTACACAGCAATTGCATCTGAAACACCAATGTACCTAGAAGCCATCACAAATCATCCATAACTTCAGGGTGGAGGAGGCTCAAAATCCAATCTGCTCGGTGATCTTCAATATTTGTGTTTTCTTTCAACTTGAGACAGATTTCTAACATACTGTTGCTTCTCTCATAAAAATCTGGGGTACGACAGAAATGTTATTTGTGCTCATGTTTAGAGAATTATTCTTAGAAAATATTACTGGATTGTGGGCCCTTCTGATTTTGGTGACTTCTTATTACACATGTGTTTTCCTGGCCCTAACCACTCTCCAGCCTGCTTATTCTAAGGTGAAGTCTACCTGGCAATACATGCTGTGTCTGCACACAAAACTTGCAGTCAATCATCTCATTCTTGAACTCTCAGGGATAGAAGGACAGCTTAATAAATTTTCAGAGAAACCCCCTCAACCTTTGTATTTATCAGCTTAGTCTTTCATTCATTAATAAGAATTGACCACCAAGTTAATTAGATGTTTAAGCATGGAATGTAGCCCAAAAGAGAAAGGATAGGAAAATAAAGCTAAACATGAACCCTTGAGAGAAATGATAATTAATGTAAAAGAAGAAAGAAAAAAATCTAATTAGTATCCCTTAGAGAACTTTGAGAAAAATGATCCATAAACTTGAAGGAAGGAGCCCATAACATGAAAAATTATGTGAATAGACAAAAAAACAACAGAGATATGGAAAATTAAGAGAAAAAGGAGTAGAAGACCCATACTAAGAGGTATTTCAAGAAGAGAATAGAAAAAAATTCACATGAGGGATATTATCAAAGAAATATTAGAATACAATTGCTCAGGATAGGGTCTAAAGAATGAAAGTTAGAAGAATTTTTTAAAAGTCACACTTATAAATGTTGTCATAAAACTTCTATATTCTAGGACAAAAACAAAGGGGGAGAAGGGCATAGCTTGGGTTTCCAATCAAAAGAAAATCTATTTGGCACTAGACTTCACCACAGCATCATCTGATGCTGGAAGACAATGGAGGGGTGACTTTTAACACTAGAATGCTCTATCCAGTAAAACTACCAAACATTATATGAAGAAAATTACACACACACACACACACACATATATATATATTTATAATACATATATGTGTATATATATATGAATTTTTTTTGAAAAATAATCCCACATGAATATACTCTAGCCATTAAAATTGGTATATGGGAATCTTGTATTTTATGCATAATTGTTCTATAAATCCAGAATTGCTTAAAGAAAAAAAAAAGAAATAGATGTTTTAATATATTATTTAAATTTAAAAGGGTAATTATTAGAATTTTAAAAAATGGAATGATGACAAGGGAAATAGTTTTTTTTAGTATATCAAGTTTCTCATCTTTCATAATGTAGAGTCAATAGATCTTTATTCAACTTGATAGGTCGAGAAAATGATATGTGTATGTATTATTGAAAATAATAAAGGTAATGTGATGTTTAAGTTCATGTGTCAACTTGACCAGGTTATGGTGCCCAGTTGTTTAGCCCAGCAAGTACTGGCCTGAGTGTTGCTGTGAGGATATTTCATGGACTTAAGTCATCAGTAGGTTGATTGCATCTATGGCTGATTACACCTACAATCAACTGTGAAGATTGCCTTCAACAATGAGAGACATCTCATCTAATCACTTGAAATCTTTAGAAGGAGAAGTGATGATTTCAGCAGTCAGAAGAAGAATTTTCATCTCTACTTCAGCTGGCCAACTTCTTCTGGGGAATTCACCCAAAACCATCATTGAATTTTCCAGCTTGTAGCCTGCCCTACAGAATTTGGAGTTGCCCATCCCCGTAGTCATATGAGGCAATTCTTATAAAAATCTCATAATATTTATATTACATATTCTTTTTTGTAAGGGCATGTAGTTGGCCCTTGACCAATATGGGTAGAATAGTCATAAAAAATATATATTTTTAAATGCTTTTATTTCACCAAATATCACCATCATAATGAAGTATAAGGCATCAAACAGTAACTTCCTGTATGCGGGGTATAACTATGTTATGAAGACTTTGATAAGAAATTTTGTTCAAATGAATCTTATTCCTCTTGTAATTGGCAAAGAATCAGATATATTTGATGAAATTATTGCTGCCCTAAACGTAAGCAAATTGTATCTGAAGAATGCTTTACAACTTATAAAGTAAATACAGTACCCAATTTGATTCGTATCTCAATATTGTGGGGTATGCTTTTTTTTTTTTTTTTTCCCCCATTTCCTGGGGTATGGTTTATTATTATGTTATCCCCATGTTTCAGATGAACAAAATGATGATCAGAATGGTTTTATCTTGCTCAATATCATATAGTTTTAAGCAATGAAATTTAATTTTGAACACAGCCTTCTAGTTCCAAAAGTCTTATAATTTCAGATAAACATCCTGGGTACTTTTAGGTAATTATTGTGTACATTCTGCATTGGATCCTAGGGGGTTTACTGTGATACTGAAATGAGAATGTGTTATGGAGACTTATGTTTTCTCTATCTATTTTTTGCTCATTGGTTTGCAGGTGCTATTTACATATTATGGTTAATGGCCCTTGATCATATACAAGGGTCTTTGTTTTCCATATTTCCATAACTGGAGACCATGAAGTTATAAACTAGCATAGGAAAACATAAATCTCCATAACACAAAAATACTCACTCATGGGATGAATGCTTCCCTTCTCCTATAACCCTCTCAATTAATATTAGCATAATTTCTATTCTTCATCAACATATTCGTGGTTCAGTTTATTACTGTTAGCTAATTGTCACAAACATTTTTCAATACAATGGAAGATAATTTCAAATTTTGCAAAAGATGCAAAATTTCCTAGGGTTTGTAAAAGTGATTTTGGAGGGTTATTAGAAATGACATGCAAGTTTACTGGCAAATGACAATACAGCAGAACTCAGTCAGTGAACAATTACAGATGAGAAAACCTACAAGGCTGATGAAATGACAAGCACTTTAGAAGAGAGAGATTTGAATTTTAGAAGATTAAGACAGGCCATTGGGAAAATTGATGACACTTTCAAATATTTTTTGCCAAAATGTCCTCTTTATGATTGTGCTGTGAAAATCAAATGCGAAATCAAGGATGTTGTATCATAGTATCACGTAATTTTGTCAGAAAAATTATGCCCCCCAAATCAACATTTCATTTATTCTTTGTTCATTCAAAAAATTAAAGAAGAGTTGCATTTATAACCTAAAAAAACAAACAAACAAACAAACAAACAAACAAAAACACTACTTCTGGAAGCATTCTTATTTGTGGTACAAAACAATAGCTATTAAACCATCTTTAGCAAAAAGGAAATGGAAGAAAATTATGTTTTTACATATAACTGAAAAAATAACGTCATAACTAGAGAGTCAAGCTGAGAAGCTGACATTTTTCTGCTCTGCCTAATGGCCTAAAATTTTTAAAAGGTTATGTAGCGGATGCTTTAAATGTAAAAATGCTTGGCTTTTATGGGGATCTTTAACTGCACTTCAATTTAATTTAATCGGAATACAGAAATTAGTATGTACTTTTTACAAACTTCCATATTCTTTTTTTTAAATTTTTTTCTTTGTTTGTTGTTTTAATTTTTTCTTTACCTTCCATATTCTTAAGATCCTATTTCTGTTAAGTGATACCGGAATTTCTTTCTGAACGAGTAAGGACCAGGCAAAATCAAGAGAGAAAATAAACTCTTTTGGAGCTACTTTATTTATGTCCAGTCACTACATGAGGTTGTCCCTGAGGTGTAAGCACCAAGGAAAATGTTCTCAACAAATATAATGCTAAAGGCTTGCCTCTCACTTTGTCAGAGATGAATAACATTGTCGGTTCCTCAGCTAAGAGATTATATATTTTTATTTGTAATCCTTGCCAGAACTCTGACAGGTAGTTACAATTCCCCTCATTTTCTAAGCGAAAGAAATGAGGCTGAAATAAGTTATTAACTTCTTCAGGAAGCACAGCAATGTTTGCAACGTGGATGGAAAATACGGTGGCCTCATTGGGACTTTCTATGCTTAGAGTAGTAAGTAGCTGTCCTTGTGTGCTCTGCAGGTTTCCATATAGCACAAGCAAATCCTCCAAAATTTTTTATTTCTTCATACCCATTCAGGTTATTTCTCTCTTCAAATATCTGAAATAGTGCCCCATTTGCTATAAGAAGATGCCCTTAGCTTAATATTTAAAGAATTTCAAGTACTTTCCCCATCCTATGTTTTCAGCATATTACTCAACTTTTCTGATTATCAAACTAGTTTCTGTGGTCCAATTGGGCATGCCCATACTATTTCTCCATTAAATTTTCTTGTTTTCATCTTATAAACCAAAATTATTGACCCTTCAAGTTCCAGCTTAAAAATCATCCTCAGTTCCAATCTTCAGTGTTCTCCTTACCCTGATCCACTTTGGATCTCCACCATTCGGTACCTATGGTATGTTGAATTATTTATCCCAACAAACACATGTTCTTCATGGTAATCCTCATTCCTGCGGCTGTGAACCATTGTAAAAAGAATCTAAGATGTTCTTATTAGTTAAGGTGTGGCCCAACTAAGTGAGAGAGGCCTTATAAAGAGACAGCCGTAAAAAGGAGCAAGAACCTGGAAGTCAGTGAGAATTGGAAGAGAAAGGAGGCCGTCACCATGTTACGGAGGCAGAAATACAAGAAAAGGAACCACAAAGATTTCCAGCAGCCAAAGATTTTTGGGAGAAAGCAAGCCTTGCCAATACCTTGATCTTGGACTCAAAATGTGAGCTAATACATTCCTGTTGTTTAAGACAAAGCCAGTTTGCGGCATTTGTGATTAGCAGCTCTGGCAAACTAAATTTGTATACCATCAAGTTCTCCTGAACAGCTTTTGTTTTTTTGCTTTCTTCTACTGAATTTTAGTATTTTTTTCTCCTGAATGGGAACAGGGTCAAAGTGCTCATAGTCATGGTGGTGGTCTCTAGTTCCCTCTTACTCTGTTTACCACAGTGACCTGCACAAGGCAATTGATCAATAATTCAGACAATTTATTAGTTCATTAATTCATTCATTTATTCAGTGCCGTGAGAAAAGTTTAACCTTGTGCAAAACATTTCTCAGCCACTGAATAAAATTATTTAAATCAAACATAACAATAAAAAAGGAAAAATGTTATATGAAATTAGTAAAATTACAGTAAATGTGACTAAAAATAAACAAATTGGGTTCAAGAGAGAAGTCTTAGTATATCAAGGCTTCAAAAGAGATTGATTCTATAAATGATAAAGGGCTGTTATTGTTATTCATTTATTTTGTGGGGATAAGATAACTCGTTATGCAGAGAACAAAGGTGCCCACACCATTTCTCTAGATGTCAATGACATTCACCACAGTTTACAGTTCAACTAGTGCAACTTGTTCTCTGTAATTAATCACAAAAGTATTCTAAGAAAACAAAAACTTTAAAGTGTTGTGATGCTTGAGTCTTTGGATAAAGGTGTAAAGATGGTGGAAAATGTGTGTAGAACACTTGAATTAGTGTCAGAAGTCTTTATTAATGCCCACTACTAATTTCCACATATTGTGAACTTTAGCAACTTTTGCAGCCTCCTATTAAAAATGAGGATAGCATTAAAATATTAAGCAGCTTACAATTATATGGTAAAACAAAATCTATCATAAAAGGATTAATAGTAATGACATTTATGATTGGATTAACTTTCTCTTTTATTCATTATTTATCAGAACTTTCAACAGTAGTAAAACATTAATTTTGAGATTTTAGTTTTTCCTCTTAACTCTGCCCTTCTTCAAATGGAGCTGCTAATGTCTTTTATTTTATTTTATTATTTTTTTCTTTTTTTGCTAATGTCTTTTAAAGTGATAGAAAAGAATCTTGCTAGTATGAACATAATTAGCCCTGAAGTCATGATATATAGAAAGAAAATCAACTGATAGATTTTTTTCTATTTCCTTTTTTAACTATAAAATTTTATCTTTTTTTCCCTAAATGTAAAGAAAACACTTTCTAAAGACAATTTGGAAAATAAGGTATGAAGTATAAACAAAATCATGTATAATCTCTCACTTGAAGGTGCATTATTTAACACTTTAATTTCTTTACTTCTACATAATGTTTTTATATGCTATATTGAATAAGCACAACTTCTGTCATAATCAAATTGTGATTTTTCTTTTCTTTACTATCACCCTTTTTAATTGTATTCAGTAAAGAAGATTTTCCCCAGCAACTGGATAAAATATAAATTCCATGACATTTGCTCAATCTGAGTTAATAGTCTCTTCAATTTGCCAACATATTCCTATTAATAATTTGAATGGCCCACTCAATATTCTAAATCGTACTACTAATTATTCTCTGCATCCCCAGCTCAGGTCCATTTCATGTAGAATCCTCCTGTGGAAAGTGGAGAGGGGTGTCTTCTCATTCTCCACCCAAAGATCGATTGGGTCTTAAGGCCCTCTGGCGCCAGAACACTGAGAAGGAAGAGGGGAAAAAGAAGAGATAAGGCCCTACAGAAGCATTATCAACAAAAGCAAGCTCTTTGCTTTCTGTTGTGTGGCAGAGACCTTAAGTCAGACCTCTCTCTCTTTTGAGGCACTTTGGGATCCCTGGAGATTTCCCTTGAGTGAATATACATCTATCCTTGGCAGTCACTTGGCAGCCTTCCTCAGGACCTGCTTATTTCACCTGTATTTCTCTTTGCTGGGATCGCTCCACCATTTTAGGCAGCCAAAAATGTTCTCACACTGACTTTTTCCCTATTGCCAGCATCTGGTCCATGGAAAATATACATGTATTTACATCCTTCATGCAGAAAATATGTGGCTCTGAAAGCCAATCCTAACATGGCCACCTTCTCTTGGTTCTGCCCTAAGGCAGGTAGGAGTCCTTTACTTATATGAATTTCAGAGTATTTCTTTAGGATAGGTTCTAAAAAGTGGAAAAACTAGATTATCCTTTTGAAGTCTGTTTTTTTTTTTTTTTTCAATTATATTTTTAAAATATGTTTTTTCTTCCTTGTCCCAAAATGTTGGGATTTGTTTGCTTTTGTATTTGTTTAGATTGCTATCAGCTAGTCAAATCTAGCTATCCTTGATTTCATGACAGATAGTCCTCTATATTCTGGAGCTTGTCTCCTTAAGCATTCTTTTCTCTTTGTTTCAGTGACACCACATTGTCCCTTTTTTCTTTCAACTTTTTTGATTTCTTTAACATTTCTCATCTGTCCTTAATAATGAAATATTGGAGCTCCTTGATGTTCTATTTGAGATGCCCTCTCTGCCTCCTTGGAGTAATCTCACCTATTCCTATGAATTCAGTTGCTCTTCATATATGGATAGCTACCAAATTTATATCTTCATTGCAGAATTTTCTCTTGACTTATAAACCCATGAATTTATTTATTTTTTCTATTTAACACATGCCTGACAAATCACGTCTAAATTTTAAATAATTATCTTCCCCCACAACTTTCTTCTCCTGTACTGTTTGTTAGCTGAACAAATACCTTGTTCCTAGTATAATTGTGATTTGTATTGGCACTTTGCCAAACCTTAGATTCAAACAATCACCTAGTATTCATTTCCTTATCTAAATTTCTTATGTCCATTAATTTTTTCTGCATTTCCTCTGTTATCATATGACAATGGTGAGTTTTACCCTGAACCCCAGGAAAACAGCATAGGTTAAGAAATCCCCTACCTATTGTGTTTACTGGCCAGGGCAGCCTTAACTTCTCCTTAGCTTGAATAAACTTTACACAGGCTTCTTCCTGACCTGAGGCCACTGACCTCTTTCAATATCCTTACAGTATCCACATATAACACGTTCTACCTGGCTTCTTCAGTAAACTCATGACATAACCTCATAAAACGGACAAGCCCCATTGCTTGAGCTCTTCCTGCAGTACTCTTCCATTAGCTCATCCCAGGCCTTAAAAAGTATGCTGCCCTCTGCTTCAGTTGAGCCATTTTTGTTTTGAATCTGAAGTTTTGCCTTTATTTATCCCTAAGGGAATCTAGGAGATAATACAAGAAATTGCTGAATATTTTTTTTCTATTCATGCTAAAATGAATTGGAGGAACAAAAGTTGCTATGCAGATACATAACAGACTGAATAATTGGAGATACTTGCTGTCACAAATTATCACCCTTGAGAAAAAAGTGTGCAGATATGCCAAAAATTCTGTTGTTTTTCAATTATCTATTTTATTAAGATTTTTAATAAAGGTTAAGAGACAGAGACATCTTTAAGTTGCAATGTTACTAAAACTAGAAGGTGAGCTTTCCAATTACATTTAAAAAAAATTAATATCTGCTACCACTAATCATTGAGAAATTTGTAACTCCTAAAAATTAACATGAGTTGCTAAGTTTCAGTTACTTCTGTGAGCTTTGCAATACAAGTACATCTATAAATAAGAAGACAGGAAAACAGTTCTCAAACATTCTCTGCTTTCTTAAGTGAAATCCTGCCAGTCTACATAGAAATTGTCCTCTGGTGGATAATATGATTAACATAAGGGAATATTATCTTAGGATCTGCATGCACAATTTGTATATAAATAGTTTTTAAAATTATGGAAAATGTCAAATAAATCATTAATATTTTCAAGTTAAATCATATTCAAGGATGAACATCATGATGGATATCTGTGGTATTGTTGTTCTGTGTCTGCTCACATTTTCTCTAGGTAAACAATAATCTGATTTGATTATTTTGAGGATAATAACTTCCATCCCCATTTCCAGATGTGCAGCTTTTATAAAATTCATCAATTTGTTTTCTCTAGTGAATCATGATTGGTAAAATAGTCACCTTATGTCATTTCTTGGCCACAGTTGTTGATTCAGGAAAAGGGCAATATAAGACTTTACAAATTAACTCACTATAATCTCCAGAACAGTAGATCCAGTTGTGCACACAAGACCTAAGCATTTTCAATCAGGGTAAACCCGTGGAACTTGGCAGAAAATGCTGAGGAAGAGATTATCAGTCCCTTCCTTGCTGATTATGAACCAGGAAACATGTTGTCCTTGTGAGTGATGACCATTATATTTGCCTTCCAAGGGTAACCATCGTTATGATAAACAAAATTGAGAGAAAAGGCATAAACAGATGGGGACAAATCAGCTTTAGGGTGACATCATGAGCCACCAGGTAGCATCTTGTCTAAAGGCCTACCTCAGGACATACATTTACATGAGCATGTAAACTCCTTTTTTGTAGGCAGTTGAGTAAGGTCACCTGTTACTTGCATCTAAAGCAATCAAGTTGATCAAAGAAAAGAAGTTGTTCTTTTATTTTGGAAATAGTAATTTCATATGGCTAAAATACAAATGTACTGCTAGCCTGAAAAAAATAGGTTGCAACGGTTGTCTATAATGGCATTTTTATTCAGAATACTTCTGTCAGAGTACATATAACTTTAGCAAGATAGGTGGGGTCACCAAGTATTCATCAAATTGAAAATCTTCCAAATAGTGGTCCATAGTTTTTGTCCCTTGGTCTTTTGATTTTAACTTAAAAGGAGACCTAAATTCATGAATTTTCCACTTAAAATATACTGTGTAACTTGAATTTTAATACAACAAATTTCAAAATCTCATAATCTCAAACTCAACTTTTCATTCTGGAACAAACAGTGGCAGCAAATAATAATAATAATAAATTCAATCAATCCACATATAATTTATAGGTATTGAACAAAAGCCAAAAAAAAAAAAAAAAGAAAGAAAAAACGTGATTTCAAATTGAAAGGGGAAAAACTGCAAAAAGAGAGAAAGATAAAGGTCACATGGCACATTCACTTGTTGCTATACACCAGATTTATGCCTGTGGGAAAGCAATATTCAGCAAGAACTGAGTGTTACATCGCAAGACTGAACAAACAAACGACAAACATACTGCTGAGCTTTGAGGTTGTAGTGCACTCATTCAGCCAAAATATTGTCACACACCTAGAGTTAGAACTATCGAGTTATACCATCTCAGAACTAGGTCTCTGAGTAGTGAAGAGGTAAATATAAGTTTAACCCCTCCATCTAAGTCCATATTTGATACAAAGCTCAAATAAATCCCAGTGTCTGTTGGATATCAAATTCACATCATCATAACTAAAGCAGCAGGCATTTTATTTTAGGATTCATCAGCCCACTAAAAATGACTTAGGGAGTGGATGTGGCTCAAGCAGTTGAGCTACAGCCCCCCACATGGGAGGTCCCCAATTCGGTTCCCAGTGCCTCTTGAAAAAACAAAAACAAACAACAAGCAAAACAAACGATAAAATCAACTCAGGGAAGCTGATGTGGCTCAGGGGTTGAGTGCCAGCTTCCCACATAGGAGGTCCCAGTTTCAATCTCCAGTCCCTTGTATCTTTAAAAAAAAAAAAAAAAAAAAAAAGAGGTTTATTAACAGGGAAGTTATCAACAGTATTTAGGGAATAGACTTCCCATATGCATTGTGTCCGTATCTATTTTCTGAATGAAGTAGAAATATATATGGATAAATTGCACAAAGTAGAATGGATTTCCTTGGCACTTATTATACTCCATTTTTTACAGGTTTTCTAATTGCAGATCGTTACACAATTAGAGTAGACAGTGAGGCTTTGTAGTTTCCCTAGAAGGAATATTTCATCATGTGAACTGACACAATGAGCATTGTATTAGAAGTTAGAAAGATGAACAAGATCTATTTCTTTCTTCATGGACTTCATTGCCCTCCAGTGAGAGTTCTTTTTTTTTTTCCTTCTCCTTTTTACTGATTTTAATTTGTTCTCTTTTATACACTGCTCCCAAAAAGACCTGACTAGAAATTAGGTAAAAACATATAATCATGTTTATGAATTATGTTATGCAATGATGGATACGAAACCCCTCCTGTTTTACCTGTAATTGTAGTTATCTATGTAAATCAAAATTACAGCCATTTCTTGTGTGGAGTAGTCACATCTGCTTAAAAGTCAAGGACATGCTATGTAAGTTGACATGACATTGGCAGCACTTCTTGTACAGCTGGGGAATGTGGAAGCCAGCCGTGCAGCTGCATCCTATCACAGTGCTATATCAGCACAGGAGATCATGAATTTTAGCTAATTATTTCTGCCACATAAGTCATTGGTCTACAGACAGTAGCTGTTGACATACAAATAGATGAAATAATTTAGAAGGAACATGCAGTTTGAGAATTAAGCCAGAGTCCTGAAAGCACCAACAGGGTGCAGAGATGAACCAGAGGCCATGGAAGAGAGTTTCAAGAGGAAAGGAGAGATGAACTGTCAAATGCTGTACAGGAGTCAAGTAAAATAGAACTGAAAAGCAGCCTTTAACTGCCAATTAGGAAATAACTGGTGTGGACCTGAGCTTAGTGGCTTAAAACATAAATGGAAGGCAGACAAGTGGAGTAACTGAGAAATGCTTCTCTCTTGAAATTTGTATTTTACAGAAAAGAGAAATATAAACTGGTAGGTAAAGCCAAGGGTTCTTTTCCTTTTTTCTTTTTTTTTTTTTTCCTTTGCTCTGACTGACCTGTTTTTTTTTTTTTCTTAATTGGAAGAGAATTTAATGCAGACAAGAACAAAAATAGAAGAAAGAATAGCAATGCCAAAGTGTCCTAAAGAAAATGTGAAAGGATCATATCAAAGACATGGGTGGAAAACCATCCTTGAGCAGTAGAGGATATACTGCTTTTTTTTGACTTTGCAGCTGATTCATGGTATAACAAATATGTGGAGTTTGTACTTGGTATTATCGATGCTTTCTATGAAGTAGACAATGGAGTCATTTGTTGAGATGGAAGGACACCAGTGCGAGCTGAAGGAAAGTGAGATTTGGTATATTGGATATAGGAGAAGGAAGTGACCAAGACATAAAGAAAGATTATTGGGCAAAGATGAGTATTTGGCTTCGGTGGGAGAGAGTGAGAATGAAAAGAACAAAGAGCAAAGAATTTGAAATCAGAAGACGTGGAATGGAATTTAGTCTCTGTGTGTTGTTAGCCTTTCACCTTGTGTAAATCAGAAAACATCTCTGGGTTTCAGGGTTCACTTAAGTAAAACAGGAACAGTAATATATGTCTTAACTGTTTCATATTGTTATTGAGGTGATTATATACAATGCCATATGAAATTAGATTACAGTCTATGAAAGGATATACAAATGTGTGTATTTATGTATGTATGTATATGTTACTATTTGTTTCAGTTATGTAAAGAATCATAGGATAGAGATTATTATAAATAAGATTAGCTTCCAATCTAATTAGACCTCTGTAAAATAAAACTTAAATGGTGGATATGCTGATGCTCAGATAAAAGGGAAATACACTTAGATAAAATAACTTGTTGGAGAATAAATGTTATCTTGTTTCATTATAATTTGTGATTCCACTTTGATCCACCACCTGTATGTAATAGTCCTATATTTCACAGGATAGAGGGTCTATAAGTGCTAGCAATTTAAATTCATCAGCTACTTGCTAAGTATTACAGAAAAATGTCCCATGAAATTAATTCTCTATTTTGGCAAAGGCTAACACCATGCAAATAGGTGTAATGCAAACTTAATCTGTTCTGTTTATAGTCTCACTGTCACTTCAAGGTCCTTGTGGGATGCCATATGGGCTGGTTTATTGCTTGGTTGCAGTTTACAAATATGAATGAATAAATAAGTTTTGGTGTTTCTGCTGAGTAAAATTAAGTTGGATGCAATGTCAAGGAAACAACACACATCATTATTTCACAAAAGAAGTAAGGATTTATTATCACAGAGGAAACAAATTCCAAAAATATATTTTACTGGCTACACAAAATTACTTGAATCCACTATACTTCAAATCTGCCACTTATTTGAAGAGTCATGCATTTTACTATAATAAATAATTAAAATAAAAATTAATCATTTCCCACTGAGTTATTATGTTTTCTAGTATATGCTAAATGGTCATATTTATACTTTGAATGCTTACTAATAAATACATCCATTCTGCATTTTTATATTTTCCCAAACTAATGTCCTGAAATGGATGAGGTGATCCCTGGAAGGACTAGCTTCCAATGTCTTTAATAGGGAGCTATTTAAGACTCAGTTGAATGGTGCAAAACAGAATTTTTACTTATGGTCAGGCAAGAGTGGATAGCCATCAACTGATGTGAAGTGATGCTTATAAAATTATATCAATATATAAAAATTATATAAAAATATGTAGCTCCAAATGTATTTCTTTAGAAAGCTGGGGGGGGAGGGGAACACAAATCAGGAAATTATTTTACAATGATTAGTGGAATTACTTTTATTAAATTGGAGAATTCATTCAAGAAAAATTCATAATGTTAGGTAGTAGATGGATATCAAATTAAAGCATAAAGATCTGAACTGTGGATAATATTAATAATTGATTTGCTTCTATGCTTTGTCCACCTAATGTTACCAAAAGATAAATGTGTAAGGACTTTCTGATTGACACTAATATGTGAATACAATTTCATCAGTTTCCTTTAAAAATATTTTCTCTTTCTATTTCAGAGAATTACCCAAAGTGATAACTTAGTAGACTTACATCATCACCAAATTATTATTATAATAGTAGTCCTTATTTCTAGAAAAAAATTTTTCAATTTACAGTCTATGTTTAGATATACTGCCTCTTTAGCTTTATAATAGCCCATGAAGTTAATAGAGAAATTATGTTGTCTTCTTTTAAAGATTAGAAAGCTGGAGATGAGAGAGGTGAAATCATTCAGCTTGAACATAGCAGAGTCAGAAACCACAACTTGGCCTTTGAACTCCAAATGTTCTATTCCTCTTGTAGACCACAATTTATAATTACTAATGATTTGCAACCAACAAAATACTTTCTTATACATTATCTCATTCAGCCTTTTGAATAATTATACCTATAAGATAATCAATGCATACATTTTGTAATTGATTACTGTAACATTGACAAGAATTAAATTTCCTGTCCAAGCTAAAACAATTTGTATGTGTCTATGCCAGTATTGAATCAAAATCTATCTAGTATTTAAGCTCTATGATCAGTTCAGGTTATACATTGTTTCACTGCTAATTGTTTTCTTTTCAGTTGGTTTATCTGTGTTTATAGTAATTCCTCAGTTTACAAATTTCCCAGAAATATAGACCTAGAACTATAACCCAGGCCAGTCCTTCCTTGTTGTCAGTTTTGAAGAGTACATTTTGTTATGACAAAATGCATAATTTCCTATATCTGTCATTGAAGTGTCATGCAGGACAATTCCAATGTCCCAAAAAATTTCCCCATGTTACACCATTTCTTCCAGAAAAGTAGAATAATGAAAATGATAGAGCTCTGAGTGTTAGACGCTTAGTCCCTTCCACTCTATTAATTTGATCTTGACTAGTCCACTACCTTTTCTAGAACTCCATTTTCCTTGCCCCCATGAAACAAGGTCTTCCATTAGATGAACTGTCATCATATGTAACACTATATAAATATATATGAATCTAAAAATCCCCTCACCAACAAAACTTATTTAAAGGTATGTTGCTTTTACCTCGACTTATTAAGCCTCAAATAATTGCATGCTTGGTGGAATCTAGTTAAATGTATTAGTTATATTCTGCTATTCCAATCTAAAAAACCAAATGATAGTTATTGGCTTTTATTTTCCATGCATTGGGTGGGAAGACAATAAGGATTTTTCTGGGAGCAAGGAGTAAGATGTAACTGCCTGTGTGCATACTCTATGCATATGCTTTCACATCACTATAAGATCTTAGTTGTGGAAAATCAGCAAGCTGTTATCAATACTGGCACACAAATGACAGGCTACTTTACAATAAAAATTAACAAATAGTTCTGGCAAGCATAAGCAATGCCAAGTACAAAATTACTTTATTATTGAGTAATCAAGTACTTTGTTAAAGAGCTAAGCTGCCTGATTTGTGTCTTGTCTTCTGATAATGGTCCCCAAAGATTTCAGTTCCTAATCTCTGGAACCTGGAATGTTACCTTATTTTGAATAACATTCTTTGCAGTTGTGATTAAGTTAAGGATTTTTGAGAGGCAGGGATTGTTTTGGATTATCTGAGTGGGCCCTAAATACAATCACAAGTGTTCCTATAAGAGAGGGAGATTTTTAAAAATATAATAAACTTTTATTTTTAAAGAGGTTTTAGATTATAGAAAAGTTATGTTGAAAGTATAAGGGAGTCCCTTATCCAACACTCTATTAATAACATCTTACAATTAATAACATCTTACAATTGTGTGGTACATTTGTTGCAATTGATGAGTAAACATTGAAGCATTGTTACTAACCAAGGTCTATAGTTTACATTGTGGTTTATACTTAATTCCAATGCCCTAAAAATGCCCTATGTTCTACCTATTACACCCTCCCCCTCCCCACAGAACCTTTGGTTACCACTAGCTTTATATAAATATTACATGTTCTTCCATTACTACAATATAAATAAGTTTACTTTGCCCATGGTTGCATTCTTTCTTTATGTTTGTTCATTCCTCAACTTTGAGGATTTGGGGATGGTGATGCCTGCTCTGCCTCAGATTGAGAGGGAGTTTACATCTTATGGGGCAGATGGAAGGAACTTTTTGTTTACAGTTGTAAATACTGTCTGTTTTTTGGGGATGGGGGTTGTTCATCAACATCAATTTTTTAAATTTTCCTGGGTGAATCTGATGAACCAGGGGGTAGGTGTTGGCAGCAGCTCTTCTGAGATTTAGGGCTCAACTGACATATGAACAAACATTAAAGTTTAAGTCTCTGAGAGATGCATTTAATTGGGTATAGAGCTAATTATAGGCTCAAATAAAAGGGAGTAGAAGAAACATGTATAGGGAAATTATAAGTGAGTCTAACTCTGTTACATTGGGGAAATAGGTTGTGATTTATTCCAAAGTAAGTCCCACCAACAGGGTGCTGATTTCAAGGGATAGTGTGCCTTGCCTATAGAGTCCTATAGTGTCCAGATGGCTCTAGAGCACTCAGGAGCACCCCTGTTTGAGGCTTGCTCACAGTGGCAGTTAGTGAGATCTGCCTGAGACAAGCATAAGTGTATTCTCTGGAATGACCTCCCGACTCATTTTGAAATCTCCTGGCCATAAAAACCCTTTTGTATTTGATGTTTCCCCTTTTTGATCAAGATATTTTTCCGAATACATCACTGGTTGGTGCTTGGTATTAATCCTTCAGTGCCAAGGAGGCTCATGCCCTACCCTGGGGGGGGGTGGGGGGAAGGCAGTGAATTTATTTGCTGAGTTTGACTTAGATAGAGACAACATTAAGTAACAAGAAGGTTTTCAGGAGGTAACTATAGGTAATAATTATTATTAGGCTAAGTTTCAAATTTCTAAGACTTAAGTTCATAGATGCATGTATTAATATTGGGATTCATCCATGTTGTCGCATGGGTCAATACTTCATTCCTTCTTACAACTGAGTAATATTTATAGCTTTTATATATCACATTTTGCTTATCCATTCATCTGTTGATGGACACTTGGGCTGCTTCCAAAACTTTTGACAATAGTGAATAATGCCACTCTGAACATTGGTGTGCATATATCTGTTTGTGTTTCTGCTTTCAATTCTTCTGGGTATGTACCTTGTAATGGGATTGCTGGATTATACAGCAATTCTATAGTTAGCTCCATGAGGAACTGCCAAACTGTCCAGCAAAATGGCTGCACCATTTTACATTCCCACCAGCTGTGGATGAGTGTTCCCATGCCTCCACATTCTCTCAAACACTTGCAGTTTTCTGTTTTTTAAATAGTAACCTCTGGGGTAGCGGCTGTGGCTCAATCAGTAGGGCTCCCGTTTACCATATGGGAGGCCCCGGGTTCGGCTCCCTGGGCCTCCTGGTGAAGGCAAGCCCGCCCGCACGGCGTGGTTAGCTGACCCAGCGAGCACAAGCAGCAAGGGGGGGGATAAATGAATAAATAAATAAAATCATAAAAAAAAAAAAAAGAAAAAAAAATAGTAACCTCTGTAATAGGTATAAGATAATATCTTGATTTGTAGTTTTGATTTGCATTTTCCTAATAGCTAGTGATGTTGAGCATCTTTTCATGTACTTTTTAGCCATTTGTATCTCCTCTTTGGGAAAATGTCTATTCAAATCTCTTGCCCATTTTTAAAATTGGTTGTCTCTTTTTTTCTTTGAGATGTAGAATTTATTTATATATAATGGCTATTAGACCCCAAATATTGGTTCCCAAATATTTTCTTGAGAGAGGGATCTGACACAAACAGAAGAGGAGAAGGCATTGAGACCATGGGGGCATAAATGAGTGATGTGTTCACAAACCAAAGAATGATGGCAGCCACCAGAAGCTGGGAAAGATAAGGAAAATGGATTCTTCCCTAGTGCTTCCAGGGAAGTGTGGCTCTGCTGACATCTTGATTTCAGCCCATGGATACTGATTTTGGATTTCTGGCCTCTAGAACTATGAGAGAATTAATTTCTCTTGTGTTAAGAAACCAAATTTGTGGTAATTTGTTATGGCATACACAGGAAACGAATGTACTTTCTTTTCATTCATGTTGACCTGGTAATATTAAAGCAACCTTATTTTATATACCCAAATTTATATTTCCTCTTTGGGCATTTTGATGCAGGAAATAGCAATATGAGCTCTTTAAACAGCCATTCCCATGTTCACTTGAAAAGAATCATCTCTATGAATTTTGGAGTCCTTCTCTAAAGGCACTCTCAGGGTATATACTTCATAAATGAATATCAGTCCATGATAGTCTTGGATTATAATTAAAAGAGATTTCCTCCTGCTATCCTTTAATTCCACTAATATTCAGGTTGATTCTAATCTTCTGGATTATGATTCTGATTTAAAATAAAGAGAAATTGATTAACTTGGTCATTTGGAATTATTTTTCAATTGCTCATGGGCAATAGTTTTAATTGCATGGTAGTTGACTAAAGCACTTTTCAAATTTCATAAAAATAAATTCTGATTAGTGACCCTCTTTCTAGATCAGTTGCTGAACCTCATAGCTTTATAAATGATCATTTGCCCTGGAGCCTAGGCAAAAAACCACAGCCTCCAGGGCAGGAGCACAAAGCACCTACCCCATGAGGAGAAGTAACAAACTGCTCATGCTTATCCAGAGCACTGCAATGAATAACAAGCAACAACAGCCTACTGATGGGGGAGGGGCAGAAAATCTTTCTGCCACTGCTCCCAGGTAAAGGGATAATGCTGTGGAGGGAGGAGTGGGATCAAAGTATATGTCTGCCTCTGGGAGTGGAACAGGAAATTGTCACCATCCCAGGATCCTACGTGGACAAGAAGCTGAAGTCTGTAACCACTGAGGGAGAGGAAGAGCAAAAAACCACTCTTATGTTAAAGAGATCTACTCAGACAAGCAGGGCTTGAATGCCATGATGACAGTAAACCAAAACACTTGAGAAAACCCAACGCCAAGGACAATACTCAAGGCCTGAAAACTGAGGCTGGAGCAAGAGAACTGAGAAACGCCCACGCATAAAGTAAGAAAAGACAGCAGTCTACAGGTAGGGGTGAAGTAGGAGTGTCAGAGAGCCCTTCTGTTGTAGACCAGGCATGATGGGACTCCTAAAATCTGAATTTGGAACAGGAACACTGAAAAAAATTGTCCAGTATTCCAGTCTTCACACTAAGGTCAAGGAAATATCAATGCAATGCCGGAGGAATTTAAATTGTGTAAATTGTGTGTGTAATGCAAATGATTATCACAACATCAAAATCAAAACAGATTCAACTACTGACTAGATTGACAAAGCTCCCACGATGGTAGTCTGACAAGGGAAAATCCATGACTGTTTCCAAATGCAAATGCTATTTACCTCAGTGTCTACTATTATTTTACATATGTCTGCCAGTAAATTATATAACACACACACAAACACAAACAGGAAAATTATGAACGATTGACAAGAGTAAAAGTGGTTGATAAAACCAGACCCAGTGGTGACTTAGATGTTGAAACAATCAAAAGGAACTTAAAATAACTATGATTAAAATGTTAAATAACAGTGTGAAATGTGGGCAACATACCTGAACAGGCAGGGAATTTCAAAAGAGAGATGGAAATTATGAAAAAAAAATAGTCAAAAGGATATGTGTTGGTTTTTTTTCTAGTGGTTTTCAAGATATATTCTTTTTTTTTTTTTTGTGATTTGTTTTTAGTTTTATTTAAAATTTTTAAGAATTCAAATTTATTGTTGCAATATTTTGTGTTTCCCTTTCACTCTTTACATTTCCCACATTGTTTTTTTTTTTTTTTTTTTTTTTTATTGTGGGTAAAAATCAATAGTTTTCAGCAGTTTGATTAAGATGTATCTAGCTGTGGCTTTCTTTTGGGGGTTCATTTGATTCTATAAAGTTATGTCTTTCTCCAAATTTGGGAAGTTTTTGACTATTATTTCCCCAATTTTTTCCTGCCCCAATCTCTTTGTCTGCTCCTCCTAGGATTTTAATGATGCATATTTTATCCTTTTGATAATTTTTCACTAGTCTCTGAGGATCTGATCTTTACTTTATATGTTCTCTCTGTTCTTCAGGATAATTTCTATTATTATATCTTTAAATTTAATGATTCTTTCTTTGGTTTGTTTATTCATCCTTTAAAATAGTTTTTATTTCACTGCTGAGACTTTCTGTCTTTCCTTTCATATGTGTTTAGTTTTGTCTCAGGGATCATCACTGTAACAGCAGCTTAAAAATAATTGTCTGAGATTAACATTTGTTGAATATCATTTCTTTTGAAAATTAGTCATAGTTTTTCTGGTTCTTAATATGTTGAAAAATTGTGGATAATAACCTGGATGTTCTGAGTACTTGTTTGTATATACTTTGGATCTTGTTATACTTCTAATGAGAATGTTAATTTGCTGCTGTGGTTTATTAGACTATCAATTTGATTAGGTTCTGGCCCCAAATTCTGTTGGCAGTGGTTCTAACATCAGTTAAGTTTTCAAAACCTTTGCTCTGTTGCTTTGGGTCTCTCCTTCACACTGAGGTATTAGACAGAGACTTGGGCTGTAGCTTAATATTATTTTAATTCTCAAATTATATGTGGTATTGATTTGGGTCTTTCTTCTGCTAGATCAGCTGAGCAGTGAGTCAGAGATTTTTGCATATCTCTATACAGAATTAAGTCCTTTTCTTCTCCAGCTCTCTCATTCCTGGAATCCTTACCCTTCCCCAGCAAGCCTGCACATACACATACACACTAGCTTACAGATTCCACCTTTCCCTGGTTCCTAGCGCCACACCTCTATGACCTTAGGGGTGAGCTATAATAGAAATGGGGGGAAAAATGAATCTCAACCCTCCACGCAGCTACTTCTCCAAGTTTTGACTACATTCCACAATGTGTCTGCTTTTATTGACTTTTTCAGGTTCTTGTAATAGTTTCTATTTGTATCTTGTCCAGGGCTTTTACTTGCAATTAGTGGAAGACATAGACTTTACCGAGCACATTCCATCACAGTGGAACTGGAATTCCCCTTAATAAAAACAGTTACCTAAGATTCAACATTTAAGACTAGAGAAAAAAGTGAAAACACAAAGTGTGTAGAAAGAAGTAAATAATAAAGGCAAAAGCAGAAATTAAAAAAAAAAAAAAAAAGAAAGAAACAAAAAAATAGATGCAAATCAAACCAAAAGCTGGTTATTTTAAAAGTTCCAGGGGAGTGGCTGTAGGTCAGTTAATTGAGCACCTGCTTCCCATGTACGAGGGCCAGGGTTCAATCCTAAGTATCTACTAAAAAAAAAAAAAAAAAAATTCCAAAAAATCAATTAACCTTTTCCCAGACTGATAAGGAAAACAAGGGTGGACATAAATTATCAATTTCAGGATAAATGAAGGGTAATTAACACAGATCTTAGAGATTAAAAGGAAATAAGGTAATATTATTAAAAAATACTATGAAATAAATTTAATAACTTGCATGGAACAGACAAATTCTTTGAAGGACACAAAAAAATTCTCTTAACAGGTGCATAATCTGAATAATGGAATATCTATTACAGACTAATTTTGTAGTTCAAATTTTCCCACAAAGAAATCTGTAGGCCCAGATGGCTTCATAGGCAAATTCTACCAAATGTGTAAAGGAAAAAAAAAAAAAATCAGTTTAGCACCTACACTTTCTGAAAATAGATTAGGGAAGAATATTGCCCAAATTCTTTTATGAGGCTGCAAATGACCTTGATACAAAAACCGTGAAAATAGATATAACTAATTACTGGCTAATTAATTCAGCAATATTTAAAAAGGACAATACAACATGACTAATTTTGATTTATCATGGGAAGGCAAGTCTATTATAACATTTCAGAAATGATCAAAGAATTTTACCAAATAGCATACCAGAAGAAAAATAAAAAGATAGATGCAGAAAAAGCAATTTACAAAATTCAACTTCCATTAATGATTTAAAAACAAACAAACAAACAAACAAACAAAAAACCACAAAAAAGCCTCTCAACACAGCACACAAGAATACAGGGGGACTTCCTTAACTAAGTAAAGGACTTTAAAAAAAAATCCACACCTATTACTTCATTAATGATACAAACCTGAATGATTCGTTCTGTACTGCAGAACAAGAAAAACAAATGCCTCATTTTTCTGCCTCTGAAGAATATGTTTTGGATCAGTTAATGTGCTTCTTCTGGGGTAAAATTGATATAAAGGATTGCTCTTTTGCTTGGCAATGAGTTCCAAAAGCATATCTCCCATCTCCTCCTTCCCTAAGCAGGATGGAACTGTGATAGATGACTAAACAAATAAAGAATATGGAAACATGAGAATATTAGGAATAATATCTTAACAACTTTGACCTAGGCTCTGGTGTGTCACCTTCTCATTTCCATAAAATTTAATCACATATTGAAGCTGTTCAGAAGCATTGTGAAAATGATTTATAACTGGCCTCATTCTCAAAATGCACATGGATAGAGCATTTCATTTCAGCTCATAAGTGCTTGGTGATCCTTTTTATTTGATTCTATTTGATCCAGGATACCTGAGTTTATGTCACCTCTGTGTTCCCTGCCTTGCCAGGTGTCTGAAGCACAGTCATGCACACTTTTGATCTTTGTCTCCCCTTCTATACATGCTTAGGTCATGTACAAAAACTGAATGCAGCCAGGCCCCATTAGCTCTCAGAAGACTTCCAAGTAAAACTGGGACAGGCAGGCTTTTCAGCTCCTTTCTGAGCTTGGAGAAAGTGTGAATGCAATTTATCTTAACATAAGTAAACTGTGGAGATCTAAATAAAGTTAAAAGAACTATATTACACAAATTACTTGCTACCTGCAAAAATTTTTCCAGTTTCCTACTATTTTCCCTTTGTAGTCTTGCATGTAGTTTATTTAGATTGATTGCATGGAGAGGAATTATGACTTTCACATCACATGGCTGCATTGCAATAGAACTACCCAAGAAACACAGGCACTCCCAGACTTCATGCCCTACAGATAAAAACTTCGCCCATATACTCTTATATACTAGAAATTTGCAAAATTGTAAATACTAAGTCCCAATCCCTCATAGAGGAAGAGAAATAGAAGGGATCTTCTATTACAGAAAGATCCTATGATTTTGAATCTGGAAAAATTGAAAGGACAAAGGGAGAATGAGCATTTATTGAGTATCTTCCAGGCACTCAGTACAATTCCAGGACATTTTTTGGGTCACATTATTGATTCCATACAGAAATCCTACTAGACTTTTTTTCCCCCCTGTGGTTCAAATAAAATATAGCTAGATTATGTATCCCTGTTATGTAACCAAATTGGCTTCAGTAAGAAAACTGATGTACAGGAAGAAAAGGAGAAGGAAACTCACAATTATTTAGTGAAGCTTTGCATTGCCAAGCAGTTTCCCCACAGAAACAGTGAGGTCAGCATCATCACACTAATGTAGTAGAGGAGAAAACTTTGGCTTCAAGAGACTATCTTGCCCAACAAGAAGCAAAATAAATACCTGTGGGGTCTGTGGTGTGGGAGAAGGAGAGTTCTTCAATATTACTGCCTGAGGAGTTTCTTTTTCTTAGGGGCTTCATCTGACATTTATTTGTTAGTGATGAAAACAATATTTTTATCATTTTTGAAACTGGGTAAATCATCAACCTTAGATTTATAATTGATTATGCCTGCTTTGAAGGCACATGCTTTGTTTCTTTTAGTTTTTTGTTTTGTTTTGTTTTTTGCTTCCTCTTTCAAGTATATAGAAGATCAGGGTTTTCTTTTTTTTAAATTAGTTGCATTACATATGCAAATTTCTCGATTTTATTTTAACTGAGTGTCTTTATTTCCACTGATTGTAAGAGAGAGGGTTATAAAATGAGAAGGAAGTGAGACAGGAGAGGTTTTAAATAACATATTATTTAAATCTGATTATTTTAATCAGATCAAAATAAAGTATGTATACCCCTTCTCTTCAAAATAATCTTGTAGAGAAAATACCAAACACTTTCACTATTTGCATTACTTCAGAAATCAATATTAGCAAAAAAAAAAACCTACCTATTTATTTTAAAAGTTTAAATGGCAAGCCAATCCATGTTCCAAAATACAATGAATATTAAAATGTGTGTTTATGTATTTTTTACTCCAAGAATATAATGATGATTTTTTATTTTTATATGAAATTGATTAAACACTTAAATGCAACATACTAAGCTTTAAGCAAAGGTCTCCCCCCAAAATTGACATTTTTTCCCTTCTTTTGTTGAAGTTGAAAGTAAACCTTTGAAACTGTTAATTTTCTTTGGAGACAGTGTCAAACACTTTCTTATTCCATCAAGATTTGTGATGTTTAAGAATATGTCCATTAGCTGTTGGAAATACTACAAGGTCATAAGTTCTAAGTTAATTGTATTATTTAATAAACCATAGCAGATCAGCTGTTGGGGTCAGTGGTCTAGGCCAGCACATCTTGAATTTTAAGGTGAATAGGACTCATCTGGGGATATGGTTATAATGCAGATTTCCACTCATTGTAAGAGAGATATATAAGAATATAAGCGAATAAAAATAGCATATAGGGAAGGTTTTGCTGTTTAAGTGGTTTCACAATTTTTCGTTTTGGCAGGCTCTATTTATTTTGCATAGAAAATATTTTATAATCCTAAATTGATTATTTTTACTACTGTCTTCCCTCTAGCCAGTTGGAATTTGTGAAGTAATCTGTAGAGCTACACAAACCACTGAGGATTTGAGTGGGATCATTTATCATAATTTATCAATTTAAAGGCATAAATATTTTTATGTTTAAATACCTCTGAAATTATGCTGAGACTTAAAAATGATGGCATATCATGATTTAATTGGCATGCATGATTTTTCTTTAGTTTTACAAGAATCACAGTGCCTGTTAGAATCCATGGGATCTCAGTTTTCAAGAAGTTAGTTGCTGAATGACTATGTCTTGTATGTTGTGAAAAGTTTCCTTCTCTGCAGAGATGTAGTGAGGTCTCCTTTAGCTTGCAGTGGCAGATGCTGCCATGGATTCTGCTATAAGCAGTAGCTGAGTGGGACTAAACTCATGCAGGATATAAAACGGCAAAAGGACAGAGATCTTATTTCGGCATTCTGAGCACACTTCCTTTCTGGGGCCATAAGGAACAATCATGGACATGCAAAATCAGAGAGGGTTTTCCTCCTGCTGATCCTACTTGAGGCTCCAAAGGCATCTTGCATTCTGTGGAGAAGCAAATCAATGGCCAACATTTCTGTCTGGGAGTAGCTGGTGGTTATTCCTCTTCTGAGCACATATTTGCTAAATGTTTAAGGACATTTTTGGGCTTCTATAGTAAGGTCCTCTTTGTTAGGCTGGGAGGCTCATGTCTCCCTCCATCAACTACTATAGGTAGAGGAGAGCAACAGTTACATATCTTTATTTTCTTCTTCAAAAACAAACTGGAAACAAAGAATAATTTAAAAATAAATTCCTATAGATAGTATGAGACAAGTTTCCAGAAATAAGATTAATAAAGTTAAATAATTTTAGAAGTTATTTATTGTTCTGACATCACATTAGCCATTTTTATCTCTGCTTATTGAGCATATCTCTGTACTATGAGTAATTACCCCAACTTCAACCCCCCGTTCTCCTGACCATCTATGGTGATACTTTAGCCTTTTTATGTTTTGTACAAGAATGAAAGCATAAGCCTTGAATGACAAATAATATGTTCCTTCCCTCCCAAGAGTATATATAAATAGATGCTCTGAAGGCTCTGAATGACATTGTTTCCTGAGAAGGGCAAACTGTGTGGTTCCTAATCTATAATTTTCAAACTCTTTCAAAGCATCTGTCATTATTGGTCATAAAAATATTTCAACCCACTCTAAATTAAGAAAAATTAAGAGCTAAGTAATCCTGGCACCAAAAAGTGATATTGCAATTTAGGAAGATAAAAAATATTAGAATGATAAACTAGAATTCTATATCCCAAAACGTAAAGAGCTATGGACCTATATTTTAAAATGACAACCAGTAATAAAGGAAAGCAATCAGTAATTCACAATCAAATATAATTGATACTCGGAAACAAACTAAAGTCAGATTTAAAACAATCTGAGACAGCAATTAAAAGTGATTCACTTATCAGATTTTTTTTTTCACTGAGCAGGGTTTTATGCAGTGCTATATGAAGGCTATTTTATTACATGTTTCTCTTACATTATTATTCATATCACAGTCCCCTAAATTTACATACAGGACTTCTTTTGCTGGGGGACACACTCTCTTACTCTCCTCTGGGTAAAAAATGATTGCCCGTAAACACCAATTGCTAAAACATTAAGGAATCTAGTGGTATCTCTGAAACTCAATTTCCAGTTTTGTTTAAGTATGGAGTATTGCAAATGATTAATGCTTTTGCATTTTTCTTGCTGAAGCCCATAATCGGATTCATTAAGATCCTGCTAGTGCTAATTGAGAAACTATCACTCACTTCTTCAAATGTTCCTAATGTGGGCTTCTATTAATTTGTTAATAGGAACACACTGGTGTCTGGATTAGTAGCTCATGGTAGTTGTATGTTGTTTTTGGCAAATAATGTTTCTTTAAAATTAAAAATTTATTTTAAAATTTAAAAAATATAAAATTCTATGTTTCCAGGATAAGACATCAATATGTGTAAATGTACCTGTGTGTATGTACGTGTGCATGTCTAGTTGTTTGCTATTTCCATATTTATTATCAGAGTCTAATTGTGATGAGAACTAGTCAGAAAGAAGAGCCCAATGTAGGAAAAATGTTTTCGTATCTTATTCTTAAAGTCAGCAGGAAAGTTTTCAGATACATAACTACCTCTGGTTTATAAAGAGTATTTGAGAGTGGAAATTGTCTTTTCTCTCAGCTTCAAATCACCAGGATTTCTAGAATGCTAGTGGGTCAATATTGGAAAATTTTCTGCAAAATGCTGGCAAAAGATCCTGCTCAATATCCCTTCCTGTAAAACATGGAGCCATACCAAAGGTAGTGGCCAAATGCTGTGATAAATATATCTGTGATGGTTAATTTCATGTGTGAATGTGACAAAGTTATGGTGTCCAGTTGTTTGGGCAAACAAGCACTAGCTTGATTGTAACTGTGAAGGTATTTTGTAGATGGATTTGTATCTACAATTAGTTGATTACATCTACAATCAACAAAGTAGATTAAGCTCAGCAATTTTTCCAATCTCTTAATTCAAAGAGTTGGAGACAAAACTGTGGGTTTCATAGGTCAGAAGAATTTCTTCCTCAAATTTAGTCAGCCAGTTTTCCCTGGGGAATTTAAACATAATTTCATTATTATATTTATAGGATTTTCCAGTTTGGGGCCTGCCCTATGGAGTTGACTTGCCAGACTTTGTATTCACCTATTATCAGAGTTTTCAGCTTGTGGCCTACCCAATGGAACTGCCAGGATACACACACACATACACACACATACACACATATGCTGTTGGTTCTGTTTCTCTGAAGAACCCTGAATAGAACCATACCCATATCTTACTCAGATAGGTATGAGTCATAGATGGATTTATTTGGAAGTTTATTTCCTTAACAAATTAAACATTTGGACTATCTCTGATTGGTTAAAAGTTTGATTTCTTCCTCACATCCAATTCTTTTCAAAATATATTTATTGCTTTATTTTTCCTATATTTGCTCATTTTCTTTATTCCTAAACCAATTTTACCCCTTTTCTTTGTCAAGTAGATAAATATCAGGAAGCTAATCTGATATGTCCTGAAATTATGTATTATTCAATTCTTGTATTTATCTTGAGGTTTATGTCCTAATATATTAGGTATTTTATCTCCTTGTCCTTCAGGAGTATTCTAAAATTTGACAAAACATGAAAAGTGACATATTGTTTAAGTCATTTATGCTTCCGACACATTGTTCTTTTCAGGTTTTGAAATATTATTCCAGGTGCTTTGAAAATTCATAAACTCATAACTGAGTGATTGAGAACATTTGTGATACATCTGGAAAGTGTTTCATTAAGATAAGGCAAACAAACAAACAAACAAACAAACAAACAAAAAACCCACAAGACATTAACAAGTGACAAAACAGGACAGTTGCAGTGTGGTGGTTTGAATATGTATGTACCCCTAGAAAATCATGTTCTTAAAGCTGGTCAGTTCCTGTGGGTGTGAACCTATTGTGAGTGGGACCCTTTGATTACATTACTTCAACTAAGGAGTAGCCCAAGATGGGTCTTAATCCTCTTATGGGAGTCCTTTATAAGTGGGATGAATACAGAAAGAGAGATGGAGAGAAAGCCATAGAGGCTGAGAGAAAAAGCCACAGAACCAAGAAACTTAAAACAATGAAACTTGGAAAAGAAGGGAGAGACTAGCAGATGCTGCCATGAGCCTTGCCATATGACAGAGGAGTCCGGAATCATCAGCAGCTGGTCTTTGGGGAGGAATCTTCACCTAATGATAACTTGATTTGGACATTTTTCATGGCCACAAAACTGTAAGCTTGTAAGCTAATAAATCCCCATTGTAAAAGCCAACCCATTTCTGGTATATTGCATTTTGGCAGCCCACGAAATTAAACAGATTTTGTTGCCAGGGGAGTGGGTGCTGCTATTACAAAGAGCAAAAAGCTTAAAAAGACTTTTAAGTTGGCTAATGAGTAGAAGCAGGAAGAATTGTGAGATGCTTGATACAAAAGGCCTAGATTGCTTTGAAAAGACTGTTGGTAGAGATATGGTTCCTAAAGTTACTTCTGAGGGAGTGTTAGACAGAAACGATGACTGTGTCATTGCAAACTGGAAAGAAAGCAATCCTTGTTTTAAAGTGGCAGAGAACTGGGAAACGGATGTGGCTCAAAAGGTTCGGCGTCCGTCTACCATATGGAGAGACCGGGGTTTGATCCCCGGTATCTCCCGGTAAAAAAAAAAAAAAAAAAAAAAAAAAAAAAAAAAAAAAAAAATGTGGCAGAGAACTTGGCAAATTTGAGTTCTGATGTCAGAGAGAAGGCAGAATTTGACAGTGATGAGCTTGGATGTTTAGCGAGGAGATTTCCAAACTAAATGTGGTAAGTTCAGCCTGGCCTCTCCTTGTAGCTTATAGTTAAATGTGATAGGAAAGGGATAAGCTGAGAACCAGAAATTAATGGCTTAGAAAATTCTGACCTTCTGGAAACCGAGTCCCCAGAAAATAGTGCTCCATGTGAGGGTTTAACTGAATATGGAACAGTCAGCCATTTCAGTGCAAGTCAAGATTGGAGGTGCAGTTATCCAGGAAGGATCCGTAGAAGGTCCTACTGTCTGATGGTTGAGATCCCTGTGTATTGTATGTGAAACTAACAAGCATTTTAAAAGATCTGTATGAACAAAACTACTGACAGCCTGGACTAAAAGGAACAGAAAAGGAACAGATTGAAGGATAAAGGAATTCAAAGGCAGAACCATGGAAGCTGAGGTCTGGACAGATGTCATCTTCTTGGGCCAAGAGAGTGGACCCACCTATGTATGTGGAAAGTGTGAGTATGCCCCAGAGCTTGGAGAGAGCAGGCCTTCTGCCCAGTTATTCAGCGAAAGTGTTACCACCCCAGGATTCTCAGATGCCTGGGACCTGCTGAGTGGTTGGCTACCACCCAGATGCTTGAGGAGGGTGGAGCTGAGAGTATGACCCCTGTGCAAGTCCTTGGAAAGGGTGGAGCTGCTGTTCCTTCAAGCCTAGAGGACAAGCACTGTTCCATAGGTGACTCTTAGACCTTGAAATCTATGGAGTGTGCTCTGCAGAATTTTGGAGCTGTTTGGGAACCGTGGCCCCTGTTTTCCTTCCAATTTCTCTCTATGGCGATGGGAATATGTACCCTATGACTTCCCCTGATCTGGATATTGGAAGCAGATAACTTGTTCTAAGTTTTCCAGGCCCACGGTGGAGGGAAATTGTGCCCCAGGACAGACAACACCTATAATATTATACTTACTATTGTTATTGAAATGATTTAAGACTTTTTGAGATACTGTGATGGAATGAATTTATTTTGCATATGGAAAGAACATGTCTTTTGGGGTCCACTGGGTGGAGTGTGGTGGTTTGAGACCATATACCCCAGAAAATCATTTTCTTAAAGCTGGCTCATTCTTGTGAGTAGGAACCTATTATGAGTGGGTCCATTTCATTAGGTTACTTCAATAAAGGGTGGGTATTAATCCTCTTACTAGAATTCTTTTTAGATGGTGTGAATAAGGAAAGAGAGACAGAGAGAAAGTCACAGAAGCTGAGAGAGAAAGCCACGAAAGCAAGAAGATGAGAACAATGAGACCTGGAAGAGAAGGGAGAGACCAGCAGATGCCATCATCTGCCTGGCTATATGATGGAAAATTTTTCATGGACTCAGAACTGTAAGCTTGTAAGCTAAAAAATCCCCATTGTACAGGTCAACACATTCTGGTAAATTGCATTTTGGCAGCCTAGCAGACTGAAACACCCAGGGAATCTTAGAAAAAGATTTCTACTAGGGGATTCCATCTGAAATTGCTTTGAGTACACTTTTTGCTACCTCTCTTCAGGGCATACAAAGATGAGAGGAGGATCAAGAACTAGTCACCCTTAAGTTTCAGTACCCAGCACTGTTCCTTGCACAAAATTAGACTGTTAATTGTTTCTTTTTTTAAGTATTGGTACTGGAGAGTGAACCCTGGACTTCATATGTGGGAAGCTGCCACTCAACCACTGAGCCATATCGGTTCTTCTGAGTTGTTTTATTTGTTTGTTTGCTTGTTGTTTTTTGTTTGTTTGTTTGTTTTTAGGAGGCACTGGGGACTGAACCCAGGACCTCCCATGTGGGAAGCAGGCACTCAACAACTTGAGCCACATCTGCTTCTAAGAGTTTAACCACTGAGCCACACTAGCTCTTTAATTTTTTCTTGAATATTTCTGTGCATTGATTTGTAATATTCTCTTCTTTCTCTTCCTTCACAGATTTCTGTCATGAAGTAATGTATATCCTAAATACAGCATTCTCAGGATCTTTTCCATTTCATAACTGTTTTTATCCTGCATGAAGCAATCTATTAGCCAGGGTTCTCCATAGAGGTACATAAATACATACATACAAACTAATAGATTTATTATAAGGGATTTGCTCTCATTACCATGGGACTGGCAAGTTTGAACTCTGTAGGGTGCGCTGCAAGCTGGAAGCCACTAAAGGTGATGTTGAAGTCTTTAGTCTAAATTCCCCAAGCGAAGGTGGCTAGAAATTCTGGCAAGAGCCAATGCTGGAGTAGAGACAGAAATTCTCCTTTTGACCTCTGAAACCCTCAGGTTTGACTTTTCAGATCTCCAACTTATTGGATGAGGAAACTCTCCATATTGCTGAGGGCAATCTACTTTGTTGATTGTAGATGTAATCAACTGATTATAGATGCAAATCCCATCTAAAGAATACCGTCAAAGTAACAGTCAGGTCAGTGCTTGCTTGACCAAACAACTGGACACCATAACACTGCCAAGTTCACACATGAAATTATAACTCTAATCAACTCTTATTTCAAATGATTCAGTGTTGAGATAAGTTAAAAATATGTAAGTTAAAGGCAACATACTATATGATTTGAACTGCATGACTTTCTGGAATAGGCAAAACTATAAAGACAGTAAAAAGATCCATGATGTCCAGTAGTTCAGGGAGAGTTGGGGGAGGAGTAAATAGGTGGAGAACAAGGCATTTTGAGGCAGTGGAATTATTCTCAATGATACTGTAATGGTGGATATGTGACATGCAGTTGTCAAAATCCGTAGGACCATACAACACAAAGAGTTATCATAATGTAAACTATGGACTTCAGTTAATAATAATAAAGTATCAAAATTGGTTCATCAGTTGTAACAAATATACCACACTAATACAAGATGTTAATGATAGGGGAGACTGTGAGTGGGGGAGGGAGGAAGTATATGGACTTTTGCTGTACTTTATTCACAATTTTTCTGTAAACTTAAAACTGCTAAAAAAATAATGTCCTTTAAAATATGCACGTATATATTTTCATATTTTCACTTAAAATAATACAGTTTTAAATTTTAAATAGATTATGTACTAGTTTTATTCACTGTTGTTTTTTTCTGGATCATTTTTCTTCTGCCAATGTCTAACTGCCACCCTTACACATTTTTCCCTCTATTCACCCCAGACACAGACACACACATACACACACACATATACACACGAATATACATACACATAATCTTCTATTTCCTGGGGAAAAAAATGTGTTCTCTTATGTATGTCCAAGTTTATCTCACCCCTTAACTAAAAACTGAAACTGTTTTTAGTCTCTTACCTCATTCAATGACTTTACTCATGTCTTCTGAAATATGTTGCTCTATGAACTTTAACTAGACTCTCCCTTAAATTTCAGTATTTTCAATTTCTTATTTAGGTTTTGTGAATTCATCAGTACATTGTACCTAGCACAATGCATAAAATATAGTGGAACTACAGTAAATGGTACGTTATTATATTTTATCTCTCATTATATCCTTCTTGTTTTTTAATTCTTTTTAACTTTTAACTTTGAAATAGTTTCAAACTTACAGGAAAGTTGCAAAAATAATACAGAAAACTCCAAAAAAACCCCTACCTAGATGCCCAGATTTACTAAATTTTAACATTTGCTACATTTGTTATATCATTCTTGTTTTCTCTCTCTTCTGTCTATATAATATTCTAAACATTTGAGATTAAGTTGCATACATCATGCTCCCTTACCACTTAATACTTCCTAATATTTCTTAAGAACAAGGATATTCATGTAGGTAACACCTAAGTATAATTATCAATATCTAGAAATTTTTAACATTGATATAAAATATACAATACCTAGTTTCTCAGCTGTTTGTTATTTCATCTTAAGCTCTGTTCAGTTGTCTATTTTCCTTTACTTTGCATTCATAAGCTCTCTAAACATCCCACTTTCCCTCCCTCCACATGTGCAGACAGATACAAACATGCTCCAACTCTGAAATTCAGTTTAGCTCAGTAAATTAGCCCACTTAAAAAATTAATAATTACATGGAACTATCAAATCATCAAAAAACTACAAACCTTATTATTTTATTCTATCAAAACCTAAAACATTACTACAGTATTGATTTTCTGAATCAATTAATTCCTTTTCCTAACATCTTCTTCTTTTTGTATATTATATATCTTTTGGAGATTTCAGAATAAAATAATTTTTGCCTCCTTGTAATCACAGCAATCATTCTATTAATCGAAATATAAAGGATATTTTCTTAGCCCATCCATGTTTTTGGGGTTCTTTATTAATTATTCTTGGTATTAAATATATATATGGGGAAGCGGCTATGGCTCAATCAGTAGGGCTCCCGTTTACCATATGGGAGGCCCCGGGTTCGGTTCCCGGGGCCTCCTGGTGAAGGCAAGCCCCGGCGAGCACAAGCAGCAAGGGGGGGATAAATGAATAAATAAATAAAATCTTAAAAAAAAAATATATATTTTATATATAAATATATATATATATATATATATATATATGCTTTCTTAAATGATTCAGATCCCAACAGACATTGGTTGGGCTGATCCCTTTTTTATAGTGACTTTCCTTTGCACAGAAAGTGGATTAATCAGCCTGCAGTCTGTTCTTGACATGTACAGCTCCTCCCTCACAGGTGTCCCTTCAGTCTTGGATCCAGAATTTTTTGTCTCAGTTTACTTTTACTTTATTATCCTTTATTATCTTTTCATAATAAGTAGAAGTATCATCTAGAATTTCCTTTTCCTCGTGAGGAGTAAGATTGTGGAGTCAGCTGCTCTCTTAGGACATTTGCTTAATCCCTCAACTTTCAAACTGATATCAAAAGTAACCACTAGTTCTGACTAGTCTTCACTATTTTTGGTATATCCCACTTCTATATCTTCTTGTTTATTCTCACAATTCCTTATGCCTACCATTCCTGATCTACGTAGAAAAAAAACCCACTTTATTATGGCAGAGACTAAGAAGACTGGACAATGCACACATCCTTTTCTGCATTTCCCATCTCCCCTTGCAGTTGGTCTACCACATGATCAGTTCTCGTCAATGGCAAGTGAGTGGAAGTGACATGGTACTATGTGAATTGAAGCACAGTACTCTGAGAAAGGCAAGATAGAGGTGCCTAAAGAAGACGAACATGGGGAAGAGCTGCCCAGAGAGCGACCAACCCATGTCAGAGTCTGCTTGAGTAAAACATAGGTTTTTATTTTGTTAAACCATTGGTATTTGGGAATTGTTGGGGTGGCTACTGTCAATTATCCTGATAAATATATGTCAAATTCATTTTTAAAACATAATAGAAAAATAGTAAAGAATTCCTATATTTCAAACATTACCTTTATATGTTAAAGTGATATAAAACAAGAATTTCCTATTATAGTCACTTCATCTTTTGCCTTGCAACTACTTTCATGAAAAACTTTGTAGCATTTTTTTTCTTTCTATTATAATTAGGATTCATGGATTTTCAAGATGTAATTTGCTTCAAATAGCAGTAATTATTATTCACGTTTGTAAACTCAAATTGACACAGTTTTGTCAATGAATGTCCCTTTAAGTTGGTTCCTTTGAACTTTGAATAATGCCATCAAACATTTCTTAAACTAGTCTTACTCTCTGGCAACAAGGAGTTACTGGCTCCTTCTATCATTCACAGGCACATGATATGTAATTAGTCATTCTCTAAGAAATAGATTCCTTTTTAAATGAAATTTTATTGAAATATATCATTTATACGTGAACATCCATAAACAATAAGTGTATAGTAAAAGATGGATTCCTTTCAATGGAGAAGTGTATAGATACTATACTCTGACCTATAGGGCATGCATCAGATTGTTCCCAGTGAGTGCTAGAATTGAGCAGGGTGACATCAGTTGTGTTTTTTTTTTTCAGTTGTTGTTCCAATAACATGAAAGCTATTTTCTCTAGAGCATAATTAAATTATTTAATTTTATGTCTTTCCCAAAGTGTAGTACACCTCTTTTGCTTTTGTGATTCTTATGTATTTCACCAATAGCAATTTTACAATCACTCTTAAAAAAATAGTTTATCATAACAGCCTGAATAATACAAGGATAGTTATTTCTCATCTAATTCCTATGTTTCTTAGAAATCTCTTTTTGGAAGTCTTCATTCTTCCTACAATTAAGGTTTCTTCTTCTGAAGAAATAATTTCTCAAGATTCTATAAATCACTATTATGATCAAGGGAGTTCTTCACAAAAGGATCCAGTGTGTAGAGGAAACAGATTGATGCAGTATAAGTGAAAGCATTATTTTGTGAATCTAAAATTAGAACATAGTCTGAAAAATACATATTGATGAATGCAAATACATTAAAAATGTATTACATAATGATATACATAAATCACTTTAAATTATTCAACTAAAGAAGTAATTTTACTGAAAAAAGAAAGTACATGAAATAGAACTTCAAGAAACAATAACATTTCTTGATGTTTTTAGGACAGAGAAGACAAATAAGAAGGGAGATTTTCTGATACATTGAGGGTCTTAAAAGGGGAATTAAAAACAATGTGGGAACAGATGTGGTTCAAACAGTTGAGTGCCCACCTACCAGTCTCTTGTTCACTTCCTGATTCTTCCTAAAGAAGACAAACAAACAATGAGCAGACAATGGAAAAAAAAAACACAAAACTACAGCAACAACAACAAAAAATGAGCAGACAATGAGCACAAAGAGCAAAAAACAAACAAACAAACAAAAAACAATGAGCAAACAGATCAGGGAGCCATTTGGGGGGTGGGGTGGGAAACATAATGTAGAAGGGACATTATAAACATGGTGATGGTGATATGATGTAAGACATCCACTGGAAAAGTCTCCCCTCAGTATCAGCTAATAAAAGGAAAAATCCCACTTGCTTGGAATTCAAGAGAACAATATAGAATCCACAAATACCAAATTGAATAAAAGAGAAAAGTAATCTCCAAGATCAGGTAGGAGATAGTCGTCCAGGACATGACATTCTGGACCCCTCCCCCTCATTCAGTCCTGGAGAGCTTGAGAATTGTACATAGGCAGCATGGGTCAGGTCAAAACTGCTGTGGATGCAGACTATAGAGCCACTCACATCAGTGAGTTAGAACCACATGCTTATCCAGGTACAGGGACCCAAATCCACAGAGACCCAGGATGGAACAGACGCTGCTAAGGATTGCTGCAAACAACAAGGCCCAAATTGGGGAATAAAGAGACAGACCACAGCAGAACACTCAATCCAGTTTCTGTTGGCTGGACAACTCAAACAAAAATGGACTTTTTTGGATTGACTTACCTTTCTGGATTGAACCCATTTTGGTCCCTGAGGCATGATACTCTAATGGGGAAGAAATCAGAGACAGAAAGCCACATGCACAAAAGACAGGATGGGTTCCAGAAATGAAAAGTGTAGGGAAAAGTGTGCACTGAGTAAGGGAGAGAATTTCAACAATTAATAGGAGCTGGAGAGAAACTTCTTCCCAGAAACAGAACAGATCAAGGTTCTTAGACAAGGAAAAGAGTAAAGGAAGCTCTCTCCTGGAGGTAAACAATTGCACAAAATGTTTAATCTCAAAAATTGCACTGCATGTCCAGGGCAAGAATCAGTTGAAGAAAAGCTGAGAAACTCTGAATAGTTAAATGCAGGCTACTCTACATGTCCAGAATAAGTTAGACTAAGTATCAAAGAAAACCCTCAACACAAAGCTAATCAGTAATAAAACCCTAGACAAGATGGATAGACTGAACTTCAGAGTTAAAACTTCAAGATAATCAGATGCACAGAAGGTGGCAAAAAAATTACAAGCCTTACTAAGAAAAAGGGAAATATGGCTCATTCAAGGGAACAGATTAAAACTATAGAGATGACACATAATTTGGAACAACTAATCAAAAAAATTCAAACAAATCTCCTAAATTAATTCAAGGAGATGAAATTAAATGTGGATAAAGGATATTAAGAAGAAAATGAGGGAGCTTAAAGAAGAATTTGAAAGTTTAAAAAAGAACATAACAGAAACTATGGGGATAAAAGGCACAATAATGGTGATTAAGAATGCACTAGAGGCATACAAAAGCAGATTTGAACAAGCAGAAGAAAGAATCGAAAGAATCAACAAATAGGAATACAGAACAATATAAATCATACAGTCAGGAAAACAGATGGAAAAAATAATAGAAAAAATTGGGCAATGTCTCAGGGTTCTAGTAACAGCATCAAGCACATATGTAATAAACATCATGGATGTCCGAGAAGGAGAAGAGAAGGGGGAAGGGACAGAGAGGATATTTGAGGAAATAATGGATGAAAATTTCCCAATTTATGAAAGACATAAATATGCATGTCCAAGAAGGGCAATGTACTACAAACAGAATAAATTTTAATAGTTCTAATCTGAGGCACATACTAATCAGAAAATAATATGACAAAGATAAAGTATAAATTCTGAAAGCAGCAAGAGGAAAGCAATTAGTCACATACAATGGATCCTCAAGAAGACCAAGTGCTGATTTCTCATCAGAAACCAATAGAAGGGTCAACCTTCAAAAACAAAAGACAATCATAAATATTTATGCACCTAACCACGGTACCCTAAAATACATGAGGCAAGCGCTGATAAAATTGAAGGGAGAAATAGAAAACTCTGCAATAATATTTTGATATGTCAATTCACCACTTTCATCAATAGACAGAACATCTAGACAGAACATCAATAAGAAAACAGAGAACTTGAATAATATGATAAATGAACTAGACCTAACAGAGATATACAAAATATTGTGCCCCCAAACAGCAGAATATACCTTCTTCTCAAGGGCATATGGATCATTCTTTAGGATAGAGACTATGTTGGGTCACAAAACAAATCTCAATAAATTTAAAATGATGGAAATTATACAAAGATTCTTCTCTGACCATAATGGAATGAAGCTGGAAATCAATAACAGGCAGAGAACTGGAAAATCCATAAATATATGGAAGTTAAATGACATACTCTTAAAAAATCAGTGGGTCAAAGAAAAAATATTACAAGGGAAATCAGTAAAAATCTTGAGATGAATGAAAACAAGAACACAATATATCAAAATTTATGCGATGCAGTGGAGGCAATGCTGAGGGGGAAAGTTATAGCCCTAAATGCTTATGTTAAAAAAGAAGAAATAGCTAAAGTCAAAGACCTAACTGCCCACCTGGAGAAACTAGTAAAAGAGCAGCAAACTATACCTAAAGCAAACAGAAGGAAAGAAATAAAAAGATTAAACCAGAAATAGAACAGAGAATAAAAAAATAAATAAATAAAGAGCAATAACAATGCCAAAAGTTGGCTATTTGAAGAAAAAAAAAATCTGAAAAACCCTAGCTTTTCTGACAAAGTTAAAAAGAAAAAAGATGTAAATAAATAAATCCAGAAATGAGAGGTGGGACATACCTACTCTCCCCACAGGAAAAAAAGATTCGTAACAGCATAAATTGAAAAACTGTATGCCAACAACTGAGATGAATTGGACAAATTCCTAAAAACACACAAACAACCTACACTGACTCTAGAAGAAGTAGAAGATATCAACAGATGAATCCCAAGACTGAATCAATCATCATAAACCTCCCCAAAAAGAAATGCCCAGAACCAGATAGTTTCACAGGTGAATTCTACCCAAAATTCCAAGAAAAATTATTAACAATCCCTCTCCAACTCTTCCAAAAAATTGAACAGGAAGCAACACTACCTAACTCACTCTATGGGGCCAACATCATCCTAATACCAAAGCTAGATAAAGATACAATAAGAAAAGAAAATTGAAGACAAATTTTTCTTATGAATATAAGAAAAATATATCAACAAATATATCAACAAAATGCTTGCAAATCAAATCCAACAGATCATTAAAAGAATTATGCACCATGAACAAGTGGGTTTTACAGCTTTTGACTAGTGACTTTGGATCACTGGAGGCCCAACTCTGAGAGCAGTTATTTTTCAAGACTATCAGTTGAAAGATTGCATTTGCTTAGCATGCCAGGAAACCTCTGCCTTGGGGAGCTGTTGGAGAAGTTCTTGGCTACCTTTCTGATCCCCTCTCAGGGGCACTTTGGAACCAGTCTGCACCCCTTTCATGGGTTCCCAACTCTGTTTTAATTGGAAAAAACTTACTTGGGAAAGTCCTCCCCAGCATGTCCTCCTTTCCAGAATTTGCCCTCTAGACAAAAGCAGCTAGAAACAGTGAAAGTACTGTACAAAACTATAGAGGCAGACAGTCTGGGGTAAAGGTCTGTTGGATTCAAACACATGGGAGAGGAAGTCCTGTCTCCTCAGAAATAGAGGGGACAACCAAACTCTTATAAACAGAGGAACTCCAAAACAACTAATAAGCAATAGCATATGACAAGACAGAGGCCCAGAAAGACAGGGAAAGCCCTGCACATTACATTCACCCTTGGCAGACCTTCCTGGTAGGAGGGCTGAAGCACAAGGAAACCTCTGTCTAATCGCCAGCTGCTTACAAAATCAAGAAACAGACATAGGTAATAAATCTCAGGGTTAACATTTTAAAATATTACAATGTACAGTTTGCAACAAAAGAGTACAAGACAAACAAAAATCATGAAATGATGGTCTATTAAAAGGAAGAAAAATTCCAGAAAGCACCATTGAAGAAGACAAGAATGTAGACATATGAACAAAGCCCTTTAAAATAATGATTTTTAAAGGCTCATGGAGATGCAGGAAAATACAGAGAAAGAACTAAAATCTGGCAAACAATGAATGAGCAATACAAGAGTGTTAATAAGAATATAGAAATTTTCAAATGGAACCACACAGAACTATTGGGGTTGAAGATGACATAACTGAAATGAAAACTTCCCAGGAGGGTTTAAAGAACAGATTGGAGCTGGCAGAAGAAAGAATCCGTGACCTTGATAACAAGACATTTAAAAGGAGTCAGATGAGGAGCAGAAAGAAATAGAATTATAAAAAGTGAAAATAGCTGAAAACACCTGTGGGACACCATCAAACACACCAATACACGTGTTAAGGGTGTGCCAGAAGAAGAAAGAGAGAAAGGGGCAGAAGGAATAGCCAAATAAATTATGAGAGAGAACTTTCTACATTTAGCAGTAGACATGAATATGCATATCCAAGAATCCTAGTGAAAAACAAACAGGATAAACAAAGAAAAATACACCCTGACAAATATTGATCTCACTATCAAATGCAAAGGACAAGGAGTGAGTTCTGAAAACTACAAGACAAAAACAATGTGTTATGTACAAGAAAGTCCCGATTAGATTGAATGCCACTTTCTCATCAGAAACTTCCACAGAGTCAAGAAGACATTGGACTCAAATATTTAAGGTGCTGAAGAAAAACAACCATTAGCCATGAATTTTATATCTGGTGAGATTCTCTTTACAAATTAAGGGAGATATTAAGACATTCTCAGATAAACAAAAGCTGAGGGAGTTCATCACTACTAGATGGGCAACATGGATGGATCTTGAAGACATCATGTTGAGTGAAATAAGCCAAACACAAAAGGACAAATAGAGTATGCTCTCACTGACATGAAATAATTAGAATATGCAAACTCATAGAGTTAGAATCTAGAATATAGGTTACCAAGGGCTGGGTTGGGGGTAGGGAATGGAGAGTTAATGTTCAATTAGGTTGATTTTAAAATTTTGGAAATGGCTGGTGGTGATGATAGCACAATATTGTGAGTGTAATTAAAAGCAATGAAGTATATATGAGAATGTGGTTAAAAGGGGGAAATGTAGTCATATATATGTTACTAGAATAAAAATTGAAAGGTAAAATATAGGACGGTACAACACAGTGAACACTATTATGAAAAATGGGCTCTAGCTAATAACACAATTATAAAAATGCTCTTTCATAAATTATAACAAATGTACCACACTAATGCAAGGTGTAAATAAAAGGATGGTATATGTAAAAGTATACACCTAACTATAGTTACTTAAACAATTTTAATATTCTCTCATTAGTCATAACAAAGTACCACACTAATGCAAAGTGTTAACAGTAGAGCAAGTGGAAGCACTGTATTTTTATATGATTTTTCTGTAAACATACAACTTTTCAATTTAAAAATTAATAAGACATAATGGTAGATACTGGTAAATCTAAAGTGAATAAACAGATAATTAAATATTGAATGATTAATGGATTTTTGCTTGATTAGGGGAAGAGACATAATATGAAAGTACCACATGAGTTGTAAAGTGATTATATTGGAAGTAAACTAAAACAAATAGGATGCAATATTTTCAAAATAAAGACTACCCTTACTGGTAGCTCTGTTCATCAACTTTTATAAGGCAATTAAAATTTTACTTCAAGGAAGTAAAACACCTCTTTAAGAATCATGAGAAAAGGATCAAAGGTCTAAGATTATGACAAAGACTCAAGTGATCATGATCATTTTTACTGTTAATAGAGAAGTTATAAGCTTACAAAACAGTCGTTCATAACATACAGGATTCCCATAGATCACCCCACACCAACACCTTGCATTGTTGTGGAACATTTGTTACAAATGATGAACTATCATAATCAGAATGTTACTGCTAACTATAGTCCATTGCTCATATTTGGTGTCTTTTCCCATAAACCATCCTAGTATTAACACCATGTATTAGTATTGTATTTTTGTTATAGTTCATGAAAGAATGTTCTCATATTTGTACTACTAAACACAGTTCATCATCCACCATGGGGTTCACTGTGTTATACACCCATGCTTTGTACAATCCATCCAAAGTGTACACTCATTGGCTCTCAGTTTCATTTCAGAGTAGTGCTGTCATACCCTCAATTTTAGAACTTTTCATTATTCCAAAAGGAAATATCGCATACTCCTTTATATATCCCTATTTTTGTACCTTGGCCTTGGTATAGTACCTACTTTGTCGTTGCTGCAAAAATATTACAATACTACTGTTAACTATAGGCCCTAAGTTACATTATTTGTATTTTCCCCTGTATCTCCATATTCTTAACTCCTTGTAATAGTGATATACATTTGTTCCAATTCATAGAACATTATTGAATTTGTACTATTAACAACAATCGCCATCCACCACCAAGTTTTCTATGTTATACGGGCCTGAGATTATCCTCTAGCTTTCTTTCAATTGATATTTATGTCCCTAGACTGCCCCTTTCAGCCACAATCACATTTATAAATCAGCAGTATTAGTTACACTCACTATATTGTGTCACCATCAATTCTATCCGTTTCCACCCATGTACAATCTTATTAAAAATTCTACATACATTAAGCACCAGCTCCCCTTTCTCAACCCTCATTCCATCTCCTAGTAATCTATATTCTAAAGCTTAACTCCATGAATTTACTCATCATATTTAGTTCATATTAGTGAGACCATGCAATATTTGTTCTTTTGTGTCTGGCTTATCTCACTCAACATAATGTCCTCAAGGTTCATCCATGTTGTCATATGCATCCCGACTTGCATCTGAATAGCATTCCACCATATGTATATAACACCTTTTGTTTATCCATTCATCAGTTGATGGACAATTGGGTTGTTTCCATATTTTCACAGTTAATAATGCAGCTATGAACATTGGTGTGCAAATGCCTTCTTCATCCCTGCTCTCTGTTCTTATGAATATATTCTTAGTAGCAGAATTGTCATATCATATGGCAGTTCTATATTTAGCTTCCTGAGGAACCACCAAACTGTCTTCCACAGAGGCTGGACCATTCTGCATTCCCACCAACAGTGAAGGACTGTTCCTATTTCTCCACATCTTCTCCAGCACTTGTAGTTTTCTGTTTTTCATTTTTTAAATAATGATGATTCCATAAGATCTGAAATGATATCTTATTGTAGTTTAGAACTGTATTTCCATAATAGTTAGTGATTTTGAACATCTTCTCCTTTGTTATTTTGGCCATTTATATTCCCTATTTGGAATAATGTCTGTTCAAGTCTTATGCTCATTTTTAGATTAGATTGCTTGTCTTTTTGTCATTGAATTGTATGATCTCCTTATATAGCATGGAAATCGAACCTTTTTCAGATATGTGGTTTCCAAATATTTTCTTCCATTGAGTAGGCTGTCTTTTCCTTCTTGACAAAGTCTTTTGAAGAACAAAAGTGTTTAATTTTGAGGAAATAATGTTTATCTACTTTTTCTTTCATTGCTCATGCTTTGGGTGTAAGGTATAAGAAACTACCACCTACCAAAAAATCTTGAAGAATTTTCTGTACATTTTCTTCTAGGAGATTTATGGTTCTAGATTTTATATTTGGTCCGTTTTGTATAAGGTGAGAGATAAGGGTCCTCTTTCTTTTCTTTTGGATATGTATAGCCAACTCTCCCAGCATCATTTACTGAATAGACTGTTCTGACCCAGGTGGGTAGGTTTGACAGCCTTGTCAAAAATCCCTTGGCCACAGATATTAGGGTCTTTTTTTGAACACTCAGTTCAATTCCATTAATCAATATTTCTATCTTTAGGCCAGTACCATGATGTTTTTACCACTCTAGCTAAGTAATATGCTTTAAAATCAGAAAGTGAGAGCCCTCCAACTATGTTGTTCTTTATTAAGATATGTTCAGCTATTTGGAGCCCCTTACCCCTCCAAATAAATTTGATAACTGACTTTTCCAATTCTGCAAGGCTGTTGGAATTTTGAATGGGATTTCATTGAATCTGAAATGAATTTGGGTAGACTTGATATATGAATGATATTTAGTCTTCTAATCCATGAAAATGAAATGACTTTCCGTTTATTTAGGTCTTCTTTAGTTTCTTTTAGCAATGTTTTGTAATTTTTTGAGTACTGGTCCTTTACATTCTTGATTAAGTTTATTCCTAAATACTGTATTCTTTTAGTTACTATTGTAAATGAATATTTTCCCTGACTTCTACCTTAGATTGCTCATTAATAGTGTATAGAAACACCACCAATTTTTTCATATTGATCTTGTATCCCACCAGTTTGCTGAAATGATTTATTAGTTCCAGTGGCTTTTTCATGGATTTTTCAGGATATTCTAGGTATATGATCATATCCTCAGTGAATAGCAAAAAGTTTTACTTCATCTTTTCCTGTTTGGGTGACTTGTTACTTTTTTTTTTCTTTAATAGGTAAACATCAAATTTTTAACAATACAAACCAATATTTGAAAAATGATATATAAATATATATGCACATATGTGCATTTGCTTACATAAATGTTCTTTTTATATATATATTTTAAAAGATGCTTAGATTACACAAATAACACACCAAAACCACAGGGATTCCCATGTTCCCCACCTCCCACACCTCCCACAACATCCCACATAAACATCTTTCATCAGTGTGGCACATCACCTGCAATGGATATACACATCCTGGGGCTTTGCCACTAAGCAAAGACCACAGTTCACATTGTAGACCATACTCTCTTGCACACAGTTCTGCATGGTATATGCCGATGTAAAATGGCCTATATCCATCCCTGCAACATCACTCAGGGCAACCCCCAAGTCCTGAAAAAGCCCCTGTATTACAACTTCCCTTCCCCTCCCTGCCCCAAAAGCAGTGGCCACTGGCTCCATCTCACTGTTATAATTTCTTCCATTGCTTGAATCACAATATGTCTACAACAGAATGCCATTAAGTCCACTCTAGTCCATAGATCTTCCCCCAATCCTGAGGGGACTGGAATGGTGATGTCCACTCCACCTCCAAGTGAGAGGGAGCTTATATCCCATGGATATGGTGGATGGGATTATCCTGCCTTCAGCTGCAGGCTCTCTCCATTCCCTGGGATGGCCGTTGTCCATCATTGTCTCCTCACCAGGTGACTTGGGTGAGTCCATTGAGCTGTAGAGTAGGAGTTGCAGCTCCACTGAGATTCCAGGCACAGCTGGCACATAGGCAGGCCCGAGGCTCCAGTCTCTGGAAGTATGCCTACAAACTCCAGCCTCACATATAGGTTTGAATAGAAGGGACTGACAGACCATGTGCAGGGAGGATTTATTTGAGTCCAACTCTGTCACTTTCAGGAGCACAGATTCCAAAGTAGAGCCCACTGATAAGGCATCAATCTCTGGGGCTATCCCCCCCCCCCTATATAGGACCTGAGTGTCTCCAGAGCCCTCAGAATCCCCTCTGTATGGGATGATATCCACTTTGGTGTTCTATGAGATCCTGCTGAGGTGTGCATAAGCATTACCTCTGGGATGACTTCCCAACTCTCTTTGAAGTCTCTTAGCCACATGAACTCATTTGTCTTTACCTTTACCCCCTTTTATTCAAGGTCTTTTTCCAGTCGTGTTGCCAGTTGGCACTTGGTATGAATCCCTCGTTACCAGGGAGGCTCATCTCTGGGAGTCATGTCCCACGTTGGGGGGAAGGTAATGCATTCATATGCTGAGTTTGGCTTAGAGAGAGGCCACATTTGAGCAACAAGGAGGCTCTCAGGTGGCAACCCTTAGGCACCCCATAGCAGTAGGCCAAGTTTCAATTACAAGAGCAAAGACTCATAAGGCTAGTCATCAATAACAAGAACCCATCAGTGGGCCATCCTCTTTTGCCAATCGACTAATTGCTCTAGGTAAAACTTCTAGAATATTATTGAATAACATTTGTCACAGTGGGCATCCTTGTCTTGTTCCCTATCTCAGCAGGAAAGATTTCAGTCTTTAACATTGAGTATAATGTTAGCTGTGGGTTTTTCATATATGCTTCTAATCCTATCTTTCATAGTGCTTTTATCAAGAAAGAATGCTGTATTTTGTCAAATGTTTCTGAGTCAATTGAGATGATCATGTGATATTTCTACTTTGATTTTTTAATATGGTGTATTATGCTGATTGATTTTTTGTTGAGCTTACCTTGCATACGTGGGATAAAACCCACTTGATCATGATGTATAATTCTTTAAACGTGCTTTTGGAGTCAGTTAGCAGGTATTTTTTTGAGGACTTTTGCATCTATATTCATTTAAGAAACTGGTCTGTAATTTTGTTTTTTCATAGCATCTTTATTTGGCTTTGGTGTTAGGTTGATGTTGCCTTTAAATAATGAGTTTGGTAGCATTCTCTCCTGTTCAAATTTATGGAAGTGTTTGAGCAATACTGGCATTAGATCTTATTTGAATGCTTGGTAGAATTCATCTGTGAAACCATCTGGTCTTGGGCTTTTCATTTTTGAGAGCCTTAGAATACAATGACTGATTCAATCTCTTTACTTGTGATTGTTTTGTTTATGTATTCTATTTCTTCTAGTGTCTGTGCAAGTTGTACATGTCTTTCTAGGAATTTGTCTATTTCATCTAAATCATCAAGCTTGTTGGCATAAAATTCCTTTACAGTATCCTTTTATGATCTCTTTTATTTCTGTGGGGTCAATAGAAATGTCTCCCCTCTCATTTCTGATTTTATTTATTTGTATCTTCTCTCTTTTTTTCTTTGTCAGTCTAGCTAAATGGTTGTTAATTTTGTTGAGCTTCTCAAAGAACTAACTTTTATATTTATTCTCTATTGCTTTTTTGTGTCCTCAATTTTATTTATTTCTGCTGTAATCTTTGTTATTTCTTTCTTTCTGCTTGCTTTGGAATTAGTTTGCTGTTCTTTTTCTAGTCCCGCTAGATGTGTAGTTAGGTCTTTGATTTTAGCTTTTTCTTCTTTTTACTGTAAGCATTGAGGACTATAAATTTTCCTCTCAACACTGCTTTCACTGCATCCCATAGTTTGGGTATGTTGAGTTCTCATCTTCATTCATCTCTAGATATTTACTGATTTCTTTTGTAATTTTTTTTTTGAGCCACTGATTGTTTAAAAGTGTATTGTTTAATTTCCATATATTTGTGAATTTTTCACTTTTCTCCCATTATTGATTTCCAGCTCCATTCCATTATGATCAGAGAAAGAGCATGGTATCATTTCAATCTTTATAAATTTATGAGACCTATTTGTGACCCAACTTTATAGTCTATCCTGGAGAAATATGCATGAGCACTTGAGAAGAATGTATATACTGCTGTTTTGGGGTGCAATGTCTATATATATATATCTGTTAGGTCTAGTTCATTTATCATATTATTCAAGCTCTGTGTTTCCTTATTGATCCATCTTCAGATGTTCTATCCAATGATGAGATGGTGTATCTAATTCTCCAGGTATTATTGTAGAGACTTCTATTCCTCCCATCATGTTTGCCAGTGTGTGCCTCATGTATTTTGGGGTTCCCAAGTTAGGTGCATAAATATTTATTATTGTTATTTTTCTTCATGAATTGTCCCTTTTATTAATATATAATGGTATTCTACACCTCTTATAACAGTTTTGCATTTAAAATCTGTATTGTCCCATACTAGTGTAGCTACTCCAGCTCCTTTTTGTTTTCTGTTCACATGGAATATTCTTTTCTAATCTTTCACTTTCAGCCTATTTGTTTCCTTCCATGAGGGTCTTCTATAAATAGCATATAGATGGCTCACATTTTAAAAATCCATTCTGACGACCTGTGTCTTTTGATTGGAAAAGTCAATCTATTAACATTCAGTTTTATTACTGTAAAGGCATTATTTACTTCATCCAGTTTATCCTTTGGTTTCCTGTTCTCATATCTTAGTATGTTTATCTTTTTACTCTGTTAGTTACCTTTCCTAATAATCTTCATTTCTACACTATTTTTTTCAAAGCTTTCTGTCCTGCCTTTTGCTTCCAAGCTGCAATACTCCCTTTAGGATTACTTGTAAGTTCAGTGTCTTATTGAAAAACTCCCATGGTTTCTGTTAATCAAGAATACTTTATCTCACCCTCATTTTTGAAGGACTGTTTTTTCCAGATACAGAATTCTTACCTGGCAGTTTTTTTTTTTTTCTTTCAATATCTTGAATATGATGTACCACTGCTTTCTCACTTCAATGGATACTGATGAGAAATTGGTACATAGTATTATTAAATGTTCCTTGTATGTGAGGACTTGCTTTTCTACTTTCTATTTCAAAATTTTCACTTTATCTCTGGCAATTGACATTTGGAATAGTAGGTGTCTCAGCATAGGTCTATTTTGATTTATTCTGTTTGTAGTACATTGTCCTCCTTGAATATTGATATTTATGTCTTTCATAATTGAAAAAAATTTGGCCATTATTTCATCAAATATTCTTTCTGCCCCATTTCCATTCTCTTCTTCTGGAGCACCCATAATATGTATGTGTATTTCATGCTGTCATTGAATTCCCTGAGGTCCTGCTCAATTGTTCAATTTTTTTCTATTCTTTTTTCTGTACATTCATTTGTCTTTTCCAGGTCTGATGCACCATCCTCTAATTCACTTATTTATTTCTCTGCCACTTCAAATTTTCTGTAATATGCTTCTACTATGTTTTTTTAAAATATATTTTTATTAGAAAGGTTGTGAACTTACAAAACAATCATGCACATGTGTGGAATTCCCATACAACACCCCTGCACCAACTAATGTGTTTTTTATTAAAAAAATCAATTTTATTGATACATATTAAGTATATAATTCATCCAAAATGTACATTCAATGATATTTTGTATAATCACACACTTGTGTGTTCATCACTTCAATCATTATTAGAGCATTTTAATTATTTCGATAATAATAATAATAAACAAAAAACAGACAGACAAACAAGATAATTCCTCAACTCTCAATTTCTCTCTGTTTCCCTTGCTGTACATAGCTGCTGTTTCTGGCTATTCTTGCACAATTATTTATTTGTTTATTAAGCAGTTTTATTGAGATAGAGTCACATACCATATGGTCTATCCAAAGTGTAATAATCAATGGTTTTAGTATGACCACAATGTTGTACATTCATCATCTCAAAAATTTTAGAACAATTTCATTACTCCAAATGAAAGTCTCCACACCCCATAGCATTCCTTCATCAGCACTACCACTAATCTAATGTAATCATTATAAATTGATTTATGTTTACTTTTTGTATAAATGGAATCATACAATATGTCGTACTCTGTGTCTGGTCTCCTTTACTCAGTATAATGTTTTATTTTTTGTGTGTGATATTAATATTTTGTAGTATTAACCTACATTTGTTCAGCTTCAAGAAAAATGGTCTTATATATGCAATTCTACTAATATTCATATTTTACATAATATATATATTTCACATAATATATATTTAGTTCATAATAGGGCAATCAAACACTATTTGTTCTTTTGTGTCTGGTTTGGTTCACTCAACATAATGTCCTGCAGGTTCATCCATGTTGTCATATATTTCATGACTTAATTTCTTCTTACCACTGCATAACACTTCATAGTGAGTATACTCCACAATTTGTTTATCCATTCATCAGTTGATAGACACCTGGGTTGTTTCCAGCATTTGGCTACCATAAATAATGCTGCTATGAATATTGGTGTGCAGATGTCTATTCGTGTCACTGCTCTCAGATCTTCTGGGTATATACCTAGCAATGGTATTGCCAGGTCCATGGCAAGTCTATATTCAACTTCTTTAGGAACTGCCAAACAATCCTCCACAGTGGCTGTACCATTCTACATTCCCACCAACATGAATAAGCATTCCTAACTCTCCACATCCTCTCCAACATTTACAGTTTTCTGACTTTTTAACAGCAGCCAGTCTAATAGGTGTGTTTTGATTTGCATTTTCCTAATTGCTAATGATGTTGAAAATTTTGTCATGTGTTTCTTCACCATTTGTATTTCTTCTTTGGACAGTTGTCTTTTCAAGTCTTTTGCCCATTTTTAAATCAGATTACTTTTCTTTTAATTGTTGAGTTGTAAGATCTCATTATATCATGGATATTAAACCCTTCTCAGATATGTGATTGCAAAACAGTTTCTCCTATTGAGTTAGCTGCCTTTTCACCTTTTTGACAAAGTCCTTTGAGGTGCAAAAGTGTTGAATTTTGAGGAGGCCCCATTTATCCATTTTTTCTTTTGTTGCTTGTGCTTTGGGTGTAAAGTTTAATAAACTACTGCTTACCACAAGATCTTGAAGATATTTTCCTACATTTTCTTCTAGAGTTTTATGGCTGTTGTTTTTATATTTAGGTCCTTGATCCATTTTGAGTTAATTTTTGCATAATGTGTGAGATAGGGTCTTCTTTCTTTTTTTTGGATATGGTTATCAAGTTTGCCCCACACCATTTGTTAAATAGACTGTTCTGGCACAGCTGGGTGGGCTTAACAGGTTTGTCAAAATCACTTGCCTGTAGATGAGAGAATCAATTTTTGAGTTCTTCATAAGCTTCCATTGTCAATCTGACTGTCCTCATGCAAGTACCATGCTGTTTTTACCACTGTTATTAGGTAATATGCTTTAAAGTCAGGAATTGAGAGTCCTCCAACTTCATTGTTCTTTTTAAAGTCATTTCTGGCTATTTGGAGCCCCTTACACTTCCAAATAAATTTGATTTTTGGCTTTTTTATTTCTGCAAAAATGGTTGTTTGTATTTTTATTGATATTGCATTGAATCTGTACATCAGTTTGGGTAGAATTGACATCTCAGCAATATTTAGTCTTCCAATCCATGAACATTGACTGTCCTTCCATTTATGTAAGTCTTCTTCAGTTTCTTTTAGCAATGTTTTGTTCTTTTCTGAATACATGTCCTTTATGTGCTTGGTTAAATTTATTCCTAAAAATTTTTTTGTTTTAGTCACTATTATAAATGGATTTTTTCCCCTGATTTCCTCCTCAGATTGCACATCAGTAGTGTATAGAAATGCTATTGATTTTTGTGTATTAATCTTGTATCCCACCACTTTGCTGAACTTGTCTATTAATTCTAGTAGCTTTGTTGAGGATTTTCGAGATACATGATCATGTCATCAGCAAATAGTTTAAGATTTACTTCTTTCTTTTGTATTTTGGTGCCTTTTATTTCATTGTCTAGCCCAATTGCTCTAGCTAGAACTCCTAGCACAATATTGAATAAATAATGGTGACAGTGGGCATCTTTGTCTTTTCCCTGATCTCAGTGGGAAAGCTTTCAGTCTTTCACCATTGAGTACAATGCTAGCTATAGGTGTTTTATTGTTGTTGTTGTTTTAACAGTATTTTTTTAATTCACTTTATTTTTTCAGTGTATAGTTCTATGAGTTCCCCCCTCCCCCCCACACACACACGTACACACACTTGTTGTCTGTGTCCATCCGCTGGGTGATCTTCTGTGTGTTTCTTTTCTTCTCTTCTCATTTTTCTCCTCCTGGCTTCACTGGGATTCAATCCTAGGGACCTCTGATATGAGAGAGAGGTACCTTGTCATTTGTGCCACCTCAGTTCCTGGTTTCTGGAGCATTTCACCTTGGCTCTTCCCTGCATCTCTCTTTTGGTATGTCATCATCTTGCTGCGTGGCTCATGGTGCATGGCCCAGCTCGCCTGCCCGCCTTTTCTTTATTTTACCAGGAGGTCCTGGGATTGAACCTGGGTCCTTCCCTATGGTAGACAGATGCCCAACCACTTGAGTCACATCTGCTTCCTGTAGGTTTTTCATATATGCACTTTACCATATTAAGAAAGCTTCCTGCTATTCCTATCTTTTGGAATGTTTTTATTAGGAAAGGATGCTGTATTTTGTCAAATGCCTTTTCTCCATCAGTCAAGAGCATCATGTGATTTTTCTTCTTCAATTTGGATTCTGTTTGCAAATTTTTTTTTTTTTTTAATTAGGCCAGTAAAAAGAATTTATTGAGAAATGGGGGGAAAGAACAGAACTTTCTGAGAAATGGTAGAGAAGGACAGAAATATGCACTGAGATTTGGTGTGGGCTCCTCTAGGCAGAGAGAGCCTGTTTGCAAGCATTTTGCTGAGGATTTTTGCATCTATATTCATTAGAGATATTGGTCTTTAATTTTCTTTTCTCATAGTATCTTTATCTGCTTTTGATACTAGGGTGATGTTCGCTTCATAGAATGATTTTGGTAGCATTCTTCCCAGTTCAATTTTTTGGAAGAGCTTGAGAAAGATTGGTATTAGATCATCTTTGAATGATTGGTACACTTCACCTATCAAGTCTTCTGGTCCCAGGCTTTTTATCTTTGGGTGGTTTTCAATGACTTTTAATCTCTTCACTTGTGATTAGTTTGTTGAGGTCTTCTATTTCTTCTAGGATCAGTTTAGCTGGTTCATGTGTTTCTAGGAATTTGTCCCTCTCAATTACATTATCTAGGTTTTTGGTATATAATTATACATAGTATCCTCTTATGATCTCTTTTATTTCTGCGGGGTCAGCGGTAATGTCCCCCTTCTCATTTCTGATTTTATTTATTTATGTCTTCTCTCTCTCTCTCTCTCTTTCTCTCTTTGTCAGTATAGCTAAGCATTTGTCAATTTTGTTTATCTCAAAGAAACAACTTTTGGTTTTGTTGATTCTATTGTTTTTTTTTTTTTTTTCTCAAATTCATTTATTTCTGCTCTGATCTTTACTAGAACTTTCCTTCAGCTTGATTTGGGATGAGTTTGCTGTGCTTTTTCTAGTTCTTCCAGTTGTACAATTAGGTCTTCAATGTTAGCTCTTTCTTCTTTTTTAATGTAAACATTGAGGGCTATAAATTTCCCTCTTTGGGCCTTTGTAGTGTCCCAGAGAGGTTTTGATATGTTGTGTGCTCATTTTCATGTATCTCAAGATATTTGCTGAATTCTCTTAGAAATTCTTCGTTGTACCACTGATTATTTAAGAGTGCGTGGTTTAATCTCCATACACTCATGAATTTTCCCTTTTTCTATCCTGTATTAGCCAAAGAGGTGCTGATGCAAAATACCAGAAATCTTTTGTAAAGGGTATTTGTTTGGGGTGGACGCTTACAGTTATCAAGGCACAAAGCATAAGTTACTTCTCTCACCAAAGTCTGTTGCCACATGTTGGAGCAAGATATCTGCCAAAGTCTGCAAGGTTTCGGGCTTCCTCTTTCTTTTAAGGCTCTATGGTCCCAGCTTCTTCCAATATCAGCTCTAGGCTGTAATAAGTCTCATCTCTCTCCTGGAGGTTGTTTCTCTCTGGCATCAGCTGCTCTGCTCACTTCACAAGGCCAGCTGTAGACTCTCAGGTTAATGATGCGTCTCTCTTCCTGGCCTCTGCTAAGTCAAATGGAGCCTTCTCTCTTTTCTTATATATCTACTTCTCTGCATATTTACTTCCTGGTGCTCCAGCATTAAAACTCCAACTCTCTCTTCTGCCATGTCATTTTCTCTGTGATTTCCCACCTACCAAGGGGGTGGCGTCTCAGCATCCTACTGTCATGGACCAGTCAAAGCCTTAATCATTTTTTAATCAAGTAAAAGTGAAACCTCTGAATCCAATCCAATCTAATATGACCAAAGGAACAGATCAGTTCACAAACATAATCCAATATCTATTTTTGGAATTCATAAACAATATCTGTTGGAGAAGATGCTGAGAGTCAGAGCATAAAGGGTTAAGCATCTAAAAAGCATGCTTGCTAGAAAAGAAACATTAGCAAATGTCTCCAAGGACTCTGCACACTGCAGACGTCAAAGGAAGGAAGCAGAGCGGAATGAACCCACCACTAAGAAGTTATTGTATAAATCCCTAATCTAGAGATACAGGAACCGGCAGTGCTCTTACATGCCATGCAGAGGAACTAACAGAAGATGCCCTACTTTTGTTATCAGCTTTGCAGTATAAAAGCAGCTTCAGCCTAAATAAATTTGCCTGCATTCCACATGGAGTGAGGTCCCCTGATCCCAATCTTTCTTTGGATCGTTCCCGGCACCGTCTACCTCCACGTTGAATTACAACAGATGGCACCCAACGTGGGGCTAGACTAGTCTTCTCTCATCGTCTTCTTCTCTGGATCAGTGCCGTGGAACTAAGGACTGTTGTTGCTGGGTCGGACGGTCCTTGAATCTTATAAGGTGAGTCAAATAATCTTGATCATCAGGGTAATGGGTAATCAGTCGACTCGGTTAGAGGAATATTCCCAAGTTTTGAAGACCTTGTTAAAGAATACAGGGGTATCTGTGACGACCCACGAGTTACTAGAACTCTTTTCTCTTGTACAGAAACATTGTAACTGGTTTCAGCCGCAAGGGCGGCATGTGTTAAATTTTAAGCAATGGAGGTTAGTAATGAAATCATTGCGAAGAGCTTATCAAAAAGGGGAAACAGTTCCTCTTCAAGTGTGGACTCTCTGTCATCAAATAGTCACTGCCTTAGATCCTCTTCAATCTGAAGAAGAGGATGATGAAAATGCTGTTTATGCAAAAGGTGTTGATGATAGTACTCAACAGCCTGTTTTAAAGGAGGGAAGTTTTGAAGTTCCTGAGGGTTGCACTTCTGATCAGGAGGATACTGTTTTCTGCCGTACTAAGGGAACTAGCACTAGTTTGTTGAATCAGCCAGCTGCTTTTTCTGCTCAGCCTTTGGATCCTACCTTACCTAAGGAGCAAAAGGAACAGGGAACTAATCCCGGAGACCTAGGTATATTTAAGAAAACTTCTACTAAAGATTCCTGGAACCCTGCTCCTACACCTACTAACCCTTTTACTATATTTCCTGATGGTTTTGATGATAATCCATGTACCAATCGTGTAAAGGTTCCTAACACCCAGGCTTCATCGCCTCTCATGAGATGTATTGCACAGGGCAGAAGTATTGGTGATCCCGAAGCCCTTCAGATGGTGGCACAGTTTCCTGTAACTATAACTCAACTACCCCCTGATCAAGCTAATCCTCAGGGAGTTTTGGAATTCCATCATGAGCCGCTTCCTTTTAAACTACTGAAGGAATTAAAACAAGCCTGTGCTCAATATGGGGTTAACTCCCCTTATACTCTTGGTCTTCTCAAAGGGCTGGCTCAAACAGATAGATTAATCCCATGGGACTGGGAAATGCTAGCTCGTACAGTTTTAAATTCTGCTGAATTTTTACAATTTAAAACATGGTGGACAGATGAAGCTACTCAAACGGCCAGGCGTAATGCAACTCAAAACCCTCCTGTTCCAATAACTCTTGATCAGCTTTTGGGTACTGGTGATTGGATGGGTATTCCTCGGCAGTTGCAATATAATGATGTAGCTATTGTTCAGGTTAGGATGGCTTGTTTAGCTGCATGGATGAAAATTGCGCCTCCCGGCCAAGCTGCACAGTCATTTTCCAAGATAATTCAAGGGGTTAATGAGCCGTATGTAGAATTTATTGCTAGGCACTCTGATGTTGTTTTGAAAACTGTGCAAATTCCTGAAGCTCGAGATTTTATTCTTTTGACTCTTGCTTTTGATAATGCCAATAGTGAATGCAAAAAAGCTATAAGACCTATAAAAGCAGCTGGTGGATCAATACCTGATTATGTTAAAGCTTGTCAGGATATTGGATCTTCTACTCATCAGATGGCCGCTATGGCTACTGCTATGGCTCAAGCATACCTGGGCAAGGGTCGATGAAACAGGGGAGTGTGTTATAGATGTGGAAAGACAGGACATTTTCAGAAACAGTGCAAAATGCTCTCTGTTTCAGGACCACTAAAGAGAAATGAGTCATGTCCGCGTCCATCAACAAAATGCCCAAAATGTCAGAAAGGGTTCCATTGGGCTAGGGAATGTAAATCCCGATCTTATGGGGATGGAAAGTTGATCACCCGTTCGGGAAACATTTATGCGGGCCTAGCTCAGGGCCCACAGACAAACAATATGAGCCTCCCATTGAAATATCCTGTCAGCAATAGGAGAAATCACTCACTCCTGTTACCAAATTAAAAGCAGCAACGAAGGGAAGTGCTGCTGTAGATCTGCCAAGTGCAGAAACCAAATTAATAACACAATCAATGGGCATCCAAACGATATCTACAGGAGTTAAAGGCCCAATTCCAAAAAATTCAGTAGGGATAATAGTTGGGAGAAGTAGTTTAACTCAAAGAGGACTCTTGGTTCAAATGGGACTTATTGATGAAGATTATCAGGGAGAAATTAAAGTTATGGTACAGTCCCTGGGATAAGTACAAATAGTTAATGGTGACCGTATTGCTCAATTGCTTTTTCTTCCTTATAATAAGCCTTCTGCACTTCCTTTCAAAAGAACTGGTGGCTTTGGGTCAACAGGCCATAGGGTCTTTTGGCAAACGTTTGTGGGAGATGAAAGACCTGAAATAACTCTTACTATTAATGGGAAAGTTTTCTTAGGATTAGTAGATACTGGAGCTGATGTCACTATTATAGCTAAACGCTATTGGCCTCAAGCTTGGACCTTACAAAAGGTTCCTACAGTTTTTACAGGTATTGGAACTATGACTGATGTTTATCAAAGTACAAAAATTTTTGATATAATAGGTCCAGAAGGGCAAAAGGCCACCCTACAACCTTTTGTTGCTGATGTGGGATTGAATTTATGGGGCAGAGATCTTTTAAATCAATGGGGAGCATATATACATATCCCTACTCTTTCTGAGCCAGTTAAAAATATGATGAATCAAATGCAATTTGGACAAACCTGGTGATCGGCGGGGCCTGGGTTATACTGACCTAGATCAATCAAATTTATAATAGGGGCCATTGATAAAAAAGGCTTCACTTTACCTCTTAATTGGCTAACTCAAACACCCATATGGGTAGATCAATGGCCCCTTTCTCAAGAAAAACTCGAAGCCCTTCAATCTTTGGTTCAAGAACAATTAAAAGCTGGTCATATAGAGCCCTCCACTAGCCCCTGGAATTCACCGGTATTCGTTATAAAAAAGAAATCAGGGAAATGGCGAATGATAACAGATCTTAGGGAAATAAATAAAGTAATTCAACCTATGGGAGCTCTTCAACCTGGCCTGCCACAGCCTTCTATGATACCTCAGGATTGGTTTTTGATTATTATCGATTTAAAAGATTGTTTCTTTACTATTCCTTTACATCCTAAAGATAGGGAAAAATTTGCTTTTTCAATCCCTGCTCTTAATAATCAAAGTCCTAGACAAAGATTTCAATGGTGTGTGTTGCCACAAGGTATGTTGAATAGCCCAACTTTATGTCAATTATTTGTAAATCAACTTTTGCAAAAGATTCGTGAACAATATCCAACTGCCTTAATAATCCACTATATGGATGATATTTTATTTGCTCACCCCAATATAGATGTATTACAAGACCTGTTTCAGTCTAGCTTACAAATTTTTTCACATTATGGGTTACAAGTAGCTGAAGAAAAAATTCAAAGAGAAACGCCTTTTACTTATTTGGGTTTCCAAGTGACTTCTAATACAGTGGCTCCTCAAAAAGTACAAATTCGTCGAGATAAGCTGCTAACTCTTAATGACTTCCAAAAATTATTGGGGGATATTAATTGGATTCGTCCCATATTAGGAATTCCTACTTATGCCCTTTCACATCTTTTTAACACTTTAAATGGAGATTCAAACCTTTCGAGTCCTAGAACTCTTACTCCTGAAGCCGAAGCTGAGTTACAATTGGTAGAACAAAGAATACAAGAAGGCCAATTAACACGGGTGGATCTTACCAAACCTATTCAATTAATTATTTTTCCTACCTTACATTCTCCTACAGGACTTTTTTGGCAAGACGGGATATTAGAATGGCTTTTTTTGCCTAACAAATTCCTAAAAACTTTAAATTCCTATGTTGATAAGATTTCCCATTTGATCAGAAAAGGCAGAGCTCGTTTGTGTCATCTTATAGGCAGAGATCCGGACTGTATTCTATGTTCTATGTCTAAAGAAGAAATTACTCATTTATTTACAGTGAGCTCTTCTTGGCAAATTGCTCTAAGTAACTTCATTGGTATTATTGATAACCATTTTCCTTCTTCTAAATTGTTACAGTTTTTGAAACGTACTTCATGGGTCTTGCCTTCCATTACTAAAACCAACCCTCTTCCACATGCTGCCACATATTTTACTGACGGAAGCAGTAATGGACGGGCCGGTTTTACTGGACCAAATCATCAACAGGTCTGGCAAACACCTTACACATCAGCCCAAAGAACAGAACTTGATGCTGTAATAAAATTGTTACAAACGGTCTCAGATCCTCTCAATATTGTCTCTGATTCTGCTTATGTTTGCCAGGTTTTATCTCACATAGAAACTGCACATATTGTACCTCATGATGAACTTTCACTAATGTTTTTTAATTTACAGCAACTTGTCCAAAGTCGTGTTTCTCCTCTGTATATTACTCATATTCGATCCCATTCTCATTTGCCTGGTCCTTTGGCAACTGCTAATGATATAGTAGATAAATTAGTTGCTCCAATACAAACTGCTGTTGATTTTCATAACAACACTCATGTGAATGCCAAAGGTTTGAAACACAAATTTCCTGATCTTACTATAGAACAAGCTAAACATATTATTCGTTCTTGTCCCACATGTGGCCCAATTCATAATTCTTCATTATCCTTTGGTGTAAATCCACGAGGTGAACATCCTAATGCACTTTGGCAAATGGATGTTACCCATGTTCCCTCTTTTGGCCGTTTTAAATATGTGCATGTTACTATTGATACTTATTCTCATTTTCTCTGGGCATCAGCTCATACTAGTGAAAAGTTTGCCGCTGTGCAATCTCATCTTTGGCAATGTTTTGCTATAATGGGTATTCCTTTACAAATTAAAACAGACAACAGTCCCTCCTATATATGTCATTCATTCTCACATTTTTGTGCTACTTGGCATATTACTCATGTCACCGGTATCCCATATAACCCTACTGGGCAAGCTATTGTAGAATGTGCTAATCAAACTTTAAAATACATGCTTCAAAAACAAAAAAGGGGGAATTGTTGGAGAAGATGCTGAGAGTCAGAGCATAAAGGGTTAAGCATCTAAAAAGCATACTTGCTAGAAAAGAAACATTAACAAATGTCTCCAAGGACTCTGCACACTGCAGACATCAAAGGGAGGAAGCAGAGCGGAATGAACCCACCACTAAGAAGTTATTGTATAAATCCCTAATCTAGAGATACAGGAACCGGCAGTGCTCTTACGTGCCATGCAGAGGAACTAACAGAAGATGCCCTACTTTTGTTATCAGCTTTGTAGTATAAAAGCAGCTTCAGCCTAAATAAATTTGCCTGCATTCCACATGGAGTGAGGTCCCCTGATCCCAGTCTTTCTTTGGATCGTTCCCGGCACCGTCTACCTCCACGTTGAATTACAACAAATATCAAACTGCTACATATCCATTATTTATTTCTAGCTTTATTCCATTATGGTTAGAGAAAGTGTTTTGTCTAATTTCAATCATTTTAAATTTTATTGAGATTTGTCTTGTGACCCAACATATGGTCTATCTTGGAGAAGGATCCATGAGCACTTGAAAAGAATGTACATCCTGCTGTCTGGGGGTACAATGCTGCAATTAGTCAGACAAAGGGGTGTTGACGCAAAGTTCCAGGACTTTGTTGGCTTTTAGAAAGGGTATTTATTTTGGGTTACCAAGCTCTAAAGAGTCCAACTCAAGGTACCATGAAAGGTACTTTCTTACCCAAAGTCTGTTGCCACATGTTGATGCAAGATGGTGGGCAATGTCTGGGTGGCTTCAGCCTTCGTCTTTTCTCTTAAGGCTCTGTGACCCCAGCTTCTTCTGATCTCAGCTATAGGCTGGCTTAAGGCTCTTTCACTCTCCCTGGAGCCTGTTTCTTTCTAGGCTCAGCTGCTCTGTTCTTTCCACAAGGTCAGCTGTAGACTATCAAGCTCATATTTCTTCCCGGGGTCATGTCTATGGAGCACTCTCTCTTCCTGTGTATCTGATTCTGTGTGTCTACGTCTTTGTGAGAGTCTGTTTTATCAGCCCAAGGAGTCTGGGACTCAATGCTGAGTCATACTCTAATGACATGGTTGGTTCAAAGCCCCAATCTTATCATAATTTAATCAGACATCTCCGCTGAATTTAATACAATCTTTTTGGAATTCATAAATAATATCAAACTGCCACAATGCTCTATAGATTTCTGTTAGGTCTAGTTCAATAATCATATTATTCAAGCTGACTGTTTCTTTATTTATCTTCTGTACAAATGTTCCATCCAATATTGAGAGTGGTGTATTGAACTCTTCAACTATTATTGTAGAGATATCTATTTTTCCCTTCAGCTTTGGCAATGTGTGCCTCATGTATCTTGAGGCACTGAGGTTAGGTGTATAAATATTTAGTATAGTTATTTCTTTTGATGAATTGATCCTTTTATTAATATATAATGACATTCTACACCCCTTTTAGCAGTTTTGCATTTAAAATCTCTTTTGTCCAATATTAGTATCACTACTCCAGCTCATTTTTGGTTACTATTTGTGTGGAAGATCTTTTCCCAACCTTTAACTTTTAACATGGTTGTGTCCTTATGTCTGAGGTGAGTCTGTTGTAGACAGCATATAGATGGCTTATATATTTTTATCCATCATTTGATTGGGGAGTTCAACCCATTAACATTCAACATTATTATTGTAAAGGCATTATTTACTTATCCATTTTGACCTTTGACTTTCTGTTGTCATATTATAATATTGTCTATCTTTTTACCCTTTAATTTATCCTTTCTAATAATCTTCATTTCTACACTCTTCTCCACATCTTTCACCCTACTTTTTTACCTTCAGGGTGCAGCACTCCCTTTAGTATCTCTTGTAATTCTGGTCTTTTGGTAACATATTCTATCAGGTTTTTTTTTTTTTGTCTGTGAAGACTTTGAACTCCCCTTCATTTTTGAAGGACAGCTTTGTCAGATACAGAATTCTTGGCTGGCAGTTTTTCTCATTCGGTACCTTAAATACATCATACCTCTTTCTTCTTTCCTCCATGGTTTCTGATGAGAGGTCGGCACAATCTAATTGAGGTTTCCTTGTATGAGATGCTTTGCTTTTCTCTTGCTGCTTTTGGAATCTTCTCTTTATTTCTGATATTTTTCATTTTGAATAGTAGGTGTCTTTGAGTAAGTCTATTCAGATTTATTCTGTTTGGGGTGCGTTGTCCTTCTTCAATATTGATATTTATGTCTTTCATAAGGGTAAAGAAGTTTTCAGTCATTATTTCCTCAAATATTCTTTCTGCCCTTTTTCCATTTTCTTCACCTTTGGGGACACTGATAATGCATGTTTTTGCATTTCATGTTGTCATTCAATTTCTTGAGACCCTTCCATTTTTTTCCATTCTCTTCTCTTTCTGATTTCCTGTCTTTTCCAGTTCAGATATTCTGTCTTCAAAATCATAATTCTGTCTTCAATCAATTCAAATCTGCTCTTATATGCCTCTAATATATTTTAATTTCCTTCATTGTGTCTTTCATTCCCATAAGGTCTGTTACTTTTCTTTGAAGACTTTCAAATTGTTCTTTATGCTCACCCAGTGTCTTCTTAATATCCTTTAACTCTTTAGCCATATTATCTTTCAGTTCTTTATATTGATTTAGGAGAGTTATGTGATTATCATTGATTAATTGTCTTAAATCCTGTATCTCTTCAGGACATTTGGTTTGTTCCTTTGGCTGGGCCATCTCTTCCTGTTTCCTAGTATGGCTTGTAATTTTTTGCTGATGTCTAGGCATCTGAATATATTGGTGAATTTATTCTGATGGCCAATTTCTCTCTCTTGCCTATTGTTTTCATTTTTTACAGCTCTTCTTTGATATTTAATTCAACTTATCCTAAGTCTTTAAAAATTCCAAGCTTAAGTTATCACAATCATGTCAGGAGCTGACTAATGGGGCACAGATTTTCTCCAAGAAATTAGAGAACAGAGAGACTCAATTGCAGGTTTTGTCCATGCAATTTCCAGACTGGTCACAGATGGTGCTCATTGGTGCACCTTTCCATGGAGGTGTATCTCTCTTGCTTTTCATTTGTTTTGGTCTGGTTGGAGCTGAGATTCAAAGCAGGCTCTGCTGGCTGAATTTACTGAAGAAAAGTGCCCCAATCCCTCCTCCATTTTCCCTTGTAACAGCTGACAGGAAGGAAGAAATCTGCTCCCTTCCCAGTCAGCTGGAATGACCTAGGGGTTTTACCCCAGCTTAATATTTTGGGGGTGGGGGAGGAGGTTTAGTAACTAACAAGTTTTTTTGTGTGTGTTCTTCATCTTTCTGTCCCTCACCTCCTGGGAGTTGTGAAGCACTGTCCTGTTCTGAAGACCCCAAAAGCAGGTTCCTCAGGCAGTTTTTGGCTCTTTCTCTGTGTTTTTGGGAGAGAGCTGAGCCTTGTCTGCCTAATCTAATGCCATCTTCCCACAATCTTCCATTATGTGCTTTTTATCTTTTCCATTGTGTCTTTCATTCCCATTAGACTTGTTTATTTTCTTTGCAAGCTTTCAAATTCTTCTTTATGCTTACCTATTGTCTTCTTAATATCCCTTATCTCTTTAGTCATATTTTCTTTCAACTCCTTAAATTGATTTAGGGGATTTGTGTGATCATTGATTAGTTGTTTTAAATCCTGTGTCTCATCAGGATGTTTTTTTTTTTTTTTTTTTCATTGTGTGGGCCATATCTTCTTTTTTTATTAATGTAGCTTGTAAATTTTTTGCAGATGTCTAGGAGTCTGTTTATGTAGGTGAGTTTACACTGATGGTCAATTTCTCTCTCTTTCCTCATGATTTTGATTCACAGCTTTTCGTTGATTTTTGGTTCAACTTATTCTAAATATTTAAAGTTGTACTATTTAAGTTATCAAAACAGGTCCAGTGACCCACTAGTGAAGCACAGAACAGACCTAAGGGTTCCTTAGATAGGAACATCAGAGACTCCAAAAAGCCTTTTTCTTCCTTCACTTTCCTGACCTGACAGCAAATGGTACTTTTCAGCCAACCTTTCCAAGGAGGTGGCTTTTTCAACCTTCACTGGCTGGTGTTCCCAGGCCAGTTAGTGCTACAATTCAAAGTGGAGCCCTGCTGTTTAAACTATCTAAGAGAAACCACACTCAGCCCTCCACTACACCCTCCATCTTCTCAGGGAGACAGACATCCTTTCTCCTTTCAGTTTGCTGCCATCAGCCACAGTTTTACTGAAGCTATTTGCCTTAAGGATAGGGGATGGGAGCTGTTCCCAGCCATGGGGGCAAGTATCTCATGATTTTCTTTTTGGCCTCATCTTTTCTCTGTCTCCTACTCCCTTCTGGATGATATGTGCAGCAGTCTCCTGTTTTACAGACCCTCAAAGCAGCTTCTTTGGACCATTTCTGTCCTTTATCTCCTGTTTTTGTAAGAGAATTGAGCCCTGCTGACTTACCAATGCCATCTTCCTGGAACTATGTTCATGATCTTTTTATTGTGTGTATTTCTTGTTCTTATTTTAAAGCAATATATTGAGAAATTTGAGATCTCTGCCATGGACAAATTAAAACAAGAATGTCTCATAAAATAAAAGGAATCACATGATCAAGAAAAAATGATGAGAAATGCAAACCATTTTATGAAAACCCCGTCTGGCAACTGGGCTGGTGAGGGGATGAGCAGCAAAAGAAATAAACAAGCCAAAAATTGTATTTTTACTCTTAAGTAAAATTATATGATATCTCCTTATTCAGAAGAATTTAGTCTTCCCTTTTTTGGCATCTGACCGAGGAAAATATAGGGCTTTAAGACCATATTGTTCATTTCTTACTCAAATTCTTTTACCCCTTAATGACTTCCAATAAACTAAAAGTCTGTTGGGGATTTCAATTCCTTTATTTAGAACCCAGATTCTTTTATAAAGAAATCGCAACTCTAAAACTGATGAACAGGGAAGCGGCTGTGGCTCAATCAGTAGGGCTCCCGTTTACCATATGGGAGGCCCCGGGTTCGGTTCCCGGGGCCTCCTGGTGAAGGCAAGCCCGCCCGCACGGCGTGGTTAGCTGACCCAGCGAGCACAAGCAGCAAGGGGGGGATAAATGAATAAATAAATAAAATCTTTAAAAAAATAAAAAATAAAAAAAAAAATAAAACTGATGAACAACCATGATCTAACAGGTCTTGCACAGAACCAAACTTGGTATTATAAGGTAGAATCACACATTCATACAAAATGGAATTGTGTTAAGATAATTAAAATTAACATAAATATAGAAGGGATTACAATAAAGCAAATGTTATTAACTTCAAGATGGTGAGCCACTACAACTTCTCACATATTGTTTTACCCCTAGAGTCATATAGATGCTCTTTTAAAAATATATTCATAAAATTGCTTGCAATTTCATTACAATTTGAGGCCAAAGGTCTCAAAATGATTTACAAATTAATTAAACAACCCCTGGCAAGACTAACAAAATATAATGGGGGGAATCCATAAAAAGCCATTTTGCATAAGTCAATATGTTTCTTTTAATAAAATTATTCAAACCATGATTCAAACTTTTATGTGTCTTTCCAAAATAGAAATGATTTATCTTTGGGAAGTAAAGCTGGGTCAAATCACATCCTACCACTCACTGCATCTGCTATACAAATCCATATTTTATGCCATAACATTCTGTCTAAAGGTTTTTTTTTAACCACCAAGCTTTTCAAAATTAACTCTTTTCTGTATATATTAGTTTCATATTGATATTTGTAGAGAACATTGAAAATGTACACTAAATGTACATTTACTTTCTAATATGAAAATAAAATGAGTTAATTTTTAATCTTTGACTAATGAATCATGTTGAAGTAATTGCTTTTAATATGAAATTTCCAATGTAAAACTATTTCCCCTAAATTTTTAGAATTGTTTATCTCCCTAATTGTAATATAAGATAGACATATCCACCTTGGGAGAGGACACATTTCAGTAGAAGCTTTGGCTCTTCAAAATGATATTTGTTTCTCTCTTCTCTCTTCTGACAGCCTGGTCCACTCTCACCCCCAACTCTCAAAAGCCCATTTGTTCTGCATTTCCTTCTGGCTGCACAATCCAGATCTCTTTGGCCAAGTTTATTACTTGATTTTACACACACAAAGCACCATTCCTTCAGCTTACCTTCTGTGGGCTGATCTTGTCTAGATGTTAAGAATGAATCTCTCCATGCTTTCTACATGGATGTGTCAATATAAGGCTTTTGAATTGCATTCATGTGTATTATTCCACTTCATTTGCATGATAGTTCTATGAGTTAAGAATGACAAGGAAATATTATATATATATTTATTTCACAGATCAGTAAACTGAGTTTCTAAATAAATGAATTTTCAAGGTCATTGTTTAGGTTAACAAAGGCTGGGTAGCTAAGAATTTAAACACAATTATTCTCTCCTAATTGAGAGATCATCATATGACAAATAATTATGATTGCTTAATAGACAACCATACAAGAGGCTTAAGAGTAACTTGTAAAAATTAAATCTTTTTTTTTTTGTGTGGAAGCCCATTGATTTTTCCATTAATTCAAAGAAATTAACAGCCATACATTGAAAATCTTCTTTGTTCTAGGTGCTGTGCTTAAGTGTTTAGAAACTCCAGGTGCATTAAAAAAGAACTTCTATTTAGGAGCTCAAAATTTCATAGGATAGACACATGTGTAAAAGGATTATAATGCAGTGGAATGAATTCTATGAAAGATAATGCACACAGTGCTTTAAGAGCATGAGAAGAGAGAGAATAACTAGAAGAGGGAGGCACTGTTTGGTGAAACATTACAATAGATTTGTATTATGTCCTGAAATATAAATAGGAATTTGAGAGGCAGAAAAGAATAAAGACATTTTGGTTATATAAATAGAACTTTAAAGTCATGGGGAGTTGAAAATGTTAGTTGGATTCATGTAACAGCAGGTTTGGTTTAATTTCCATATTGGTGGAAAAAGAAAGGGAAAGGGATAGAATGATCTTGGGACAGTTTTTGAAGCTGTATTTGTCATGTTAGAGGAATTGGAAAGCATCATTTAGGAAAAGTGGTAGGTGACCTTTCAACATTTTTTAAAGAAGAGTGGGAATATGATCCAACTTGTGTTGGAAAGTCATTTTTGGGGCAGAGTAGATGAATGGCTGGGGTAGACCAGACGAGATGCAGAAAAACCAAGACAGGAGAAAAGTGATGGAAAAGGTATGGAAAAAGATGCCTTGTATAGGAGCTTATTCTAAATTAACACTGGGTCCCCATTCAGTGTTCCTTTTCATGAGTCTTGGCTTTGAATTTTGAAAGATTTCCATATGTTTGTTTGTTTGTTTCAGCGTGATTAGTTTATTTCTCAAAATTTCCTATTATTTTTCTATTTAGGTGATTTTTTTTTCCCTATGCACTTATCTCAGTCTTTTTAAATGTGTGCTGTAAATCTACCTTTACTGATTTTGGTGATGATTTTAAGTAGGTAAATATTGTGAACGCAAAGAAGTTTATATATTACTGGGGAAACCCTACTCCATCTTTAGGGATGATTTTCTTGATTCAATAAGGGAGTTGGTAGGAAAGAAAAGTGATGAGTCAAACTGCTTGGTTTGGAAGCTTTGATATACCTCTTATTAACTGCATTAGGGGAGGTTAATTAAATTCTTAAAATCTTTGTTTCCTTCAAAGAAAAATAGTCTTATATATGCAATTCTACCAATATTCATATTTCACATAATTTATTTATATTTCACATAATATATATTTAGTTCATACTAGGGCAATCAAACAATATTTGTCCTTTTGTGTCTGGCTTGCTTCACTCAACCTAATGTCCTCTAGGTTTATCTATGTTGTCATTTATTTCATGACTTCATTTCTTCTTACCACTGCATAATATTCCATTGTGTGTACTCTACAATTTGTTTATCCATTCATGAGTTGATGGACACCTGGGTTGTTTCCAACATTTGGCTACCGTGAATAATGCTGCTATGAACATTAGTGTGCAGATGTCTATTCATATCACTGCTCTCAGATCTTCTGGGTATGTACCTAGCATTGGTATTGCCGGGTCCCGTGACCAGTCTATATTCAACTTCCTTAAGAACTGCCAAACAGTCCTCCACAGTGGCTGTACAATTCTACATTCCCACCAACAGTGAATAAGCACTCCTATCTCTCCACATCCTCTCCAAAATTTACAGTTTTCTGGCTTTTTAATAGCGGCCAGTCTAATAGGTATGAAATGGTATCTCATTGTAGTTTTGATTTGCATTTCTCTAATTGCTAGTGATGTTGAACATTTTTTCATGTTTCTTCACCATTTGTATTTTTTCTTTCAACAGTTGACTTTTCAAGTCTTTTGCCCATTTTTTAATTGGATACTTTATCTTTTTATTGTTGAGTTGTATGATCTCCTTATATATCATGGATATTAAACCCTTATCAGATATGTGATTGCCAAATATTTTCTCCCATTGAGTCGACTGCCTTTTTACCCGTTTGAAAAAGTCCTTTGATGTGCAAAAGTGTTGAATTTTGAGGAGGTCCCATTTATCTATTCTTTTCTTTTTTTGGTTCGTGCTTTGGGCATAAGGTTTAAGAAACTACCACCTACAGCAAGATCTTGAAGATATTTTTCTACATTTTCTTCTAGGAGTTTCATGGTTGCTGTTTTTAATATTTAAATCCTTGATCCATTTTTAGTTAATTTTTGTGCAATGTGTGAGATAAGGTCTTCTTTCTTTCTTTTGGCTATGGCTATCCAGTTCACCCAGCAACATTTGGTAAATAGACTGTTCTGACCCAGTTGAGTGGGCTTAACAGAATTGTCAAAAATTGCCAAAATGTTAATATCAGACAAAAAAAAAAAAAAAAAAAAACAACCAAAAACACATTTTACTATGTGAAGGAGACCAGACACAGAGTACTACATATTGTATGATTCCATTTATATAAAATGTAAATATAAATCATTTTATAAAGATGAAATGAAATTAGTGTTTTTGTAGGTCTTGAGGAAGGAATGCTAAGGGGTGTGGAGTCTTTCTTTTTGGAGTAATGAAATTGTTCTAAAATTTTTGAGATGATGAATGTACAGCATTGTGATTATACTAAAAACCATTGATTATACACTTTGGATAGAATAGCAAGAAACAGCAGCTACGTACAGTGGGGGAAGCATAGAGAGATTGAGAGGTGAGGAATGTTCTTGTTTGCGTGTTTGTCTGTTTCTTGTTTATTATTATTATTGAAATAATGAAAATGCTGTAATAATGATTGAAGTGATAAATGCACAACTATGTGATTATAAGCAAATACCATTGATTGTACACTTTGGACTAATTTATGTTTATTAATATGTATCAATAAAATTGATTTGTTAAAAAAAAAATCTGTTTCTTCATCTTAAGAAAGAGGCTACCAGTTCCTCTTCTATAGAGTTGTCAGAATTAAATGAACATTACCTAAAAAATCTTAAAACTCTGTAATATTGTATATACTTAATGCATAATAGCTGTCATCATTGTTGTCATTACCATCATCATCACTCATGAATAAAAGGGCTTCATTCTAAAGAGAGTTCAGATAAACATTTAAAATAGAGAAAAATACATATTCCATTAAACTTCTCATTCATTTCGTAACATTACTTCCAAACCACAAATCTGACCTAATATACCAGTCATTCCATATGTTATATTGTCCTACGGATAGTATATTAGTTCATAATATGTTTTAAAATATATCTTATTAAATCAGTCTGTAACTGCAGTGAGTACTCCTAATTCTGACACTCACCACATAAATATCTATTATTTTTCTCACAGAAAATTGCATGTGTTTAAATTATTTGAATTGTTATGCTATCTAAATTTGGATTATAAGTATTTACAGTATAAATACTTATAAATTATAAGTATTTATAAGTAGGGTCATTTCCATATTGATGGGAACAAAAGAATAAGTTTACCTTCCTCAATTGTCATTTTCCTTGACTTTTCTACAATGTTTCCTTCAATATCTTTGCTAGCCTTTTCTTTTCTTTTATGCCTTCTTATGCTAACCCAGTTCCCACTCCACCTTTTGACCTATGTTCTTTTTCTGTATGCTTTCTCCATTAGGAACTCCAATCACTTTTATGACTTCAATTAAAATCCGTTATTTGTAAGATTTCTAGATACCATTCTGCAGCCATGACTACTGTCTCTCCAAACTTTAATTTTATCACCAATTTTCTACTGAAAGGATGTACAGTCACCTCAACGTCAGCATATCTAGAAAGAAATTTATCATATTTCCCACAAACACTCATTCTTTCATTCTTCTCATATTCTGAATCTTTTGGGCCAAAAGTATGGAAAACAATGTGCTGTCCTATATAACAGAAGGGCGTTGGGCTCACGTACACCACAATTTTTTCTGGCTCCATCTTTGACAGCTTTGTGACCTCTGTTGAACTACCTTCTCCAAACCTTAGTATCTACATGGATAAAAAGTAAAAGAATTAAGTTAAGATGTTTAGCTAAGTACCTGACACAAAGTAAGAGCTCAATGTATGTTTAGCTACCATTATCAATGCTGTTTACACAGGGAGTATCCAGATTGTAGATGTTCACAAATATCTTTGTGTATTTATAGAATACTTCCTCCGCTCTGACATTAATTCATAGCACACGCGTTGGCCATGACCTCTTTTATCCTGACTTCATTTTCCTTGTCTGCCCACAGCTGCATCATTAAGCATATTACATATGCATACAGAACAAGGCTCTCTTATCTTCCTGAGTTGGAGATGACAGGACCAGGAAGTGCAGTTGCAATCTCATTGCATCCTGAGTTTGCAGTGCCCCATTGTGATGGTTAATTTTATATGTCAACATGAAAAGGCTTTGGTGTTCAGTTGTTTGGTCAAACACTGACCTCGATATTGTTGTAGAGGAATTTTGTTGATGTAATTAATATTTACAACCAGTTGACGTTAAGTAAAGGAGATTACCCTCAATCAAATTAGTTAGATGCCTTAAAAAGCAAAGAACTTAGGGTTGCAGTATTCTGCCTCAAGACTACGCCATCCATGCCTCCTTTACCTCCCCTACAGACTCAGGCTAAAGACTTCAACATGACTCCTGGAATTTCCAGCCTCAAACCTGCCCTACAAAATTCAGACTTAACAGCCCCTACTATCAACTTGGTCAATTCCCTTTAATAAATTTCTTTACACACACACACACACACACATACACGCACACACACACTGTTCGTTCTGATTCTTTGAAGAATCCTGACAAAATAGTCCTAAATTTATATGATATTTTGTATTATTTTGTATTGTGCTATTTTAAGTCCCTTTCTACTTTTTTTCTGGATAGACTTTTCATGTATTTTCTTTGTGGTTATCAGGGGGCTAAAATTTGACATCTTAAACCTATAATAATCACTTTTGATTTGATACCAAATTAATTTAAATAGCATACACATACACTGTCCCTATACCTGTCCATATACCATTTTTGTTGTACTTGTTACAAATTATACCTTTATACATTGTATGTCCAAAACCAAAGACTTATCATTATATTTTATATATTTGCATTTTAGAATCTTCTGCCTTATGAGTGTGACTCTGATGCTTGTTTTATCTCTTTAAACCTTTTTTGCCTTTAGTATGACTTGTAATTTTTTGTTGTATGCTGGACTTGATGTATTAGGTAAAAGGTATCAAGGTAAATAGGACTTTAGTGTGAGGTTTTATCTTTATCTGGCTAGGAATATGCTGTGCTTACTGTCTGCTATAGCTGTACGTGTCAGAAGCTAAATTTCCTTCAGTCCTTGTTTTTGTCTTCCCTGTTGTCTTTGCTTTTCTTAGCGATTCCTTCTTAAATGGAGTCTCATCTTGCAGTTCTTTTGAATTATCCTTGTAATTCTGTGTTATTTTACAGGAGCCCTGCTAATGTGGTATTAAGGTGTGGAGTGAATAGAAGAATTCAATATTACCATGATCATTTCTCAGTCTTTTAGTGAGTCCATGTCCCTGGGCTGTGATTTTACAAGGATTTTCAGTTTTTCCCCCATTTGTGAGACAAGAAGGCTAAAGGGGTTGGAGTTGGGTAATTCCCTTCCCCTAGTCAGTTTGTTAGGCTCTGTTTAAAAAATTTCCCTTGAGGGAAGGCCTTTGTTAATGAGAACAGAATGCTCTGGATATATTTCAAAATAGTTACTTTTCCTCTCCAATGCTAGAAGCATGAGGGGATTTTTCTACAATCTCCACCCTGATAATCTGATGGGGATCCTAGAGGTAAAACTCTTGAAAATATTACCGCCCCCGCCCCAGGGCTGGGATTTCAATTTTTTTTCTCTCAAGATAGTCCACACTCAGTCTCCACCAAATAGTCAATTGTCCTTTAAGTGCTCAAATTATAACTTTCTTTCCAGTCAGTCACGTTTCTCTGTATCTCCCTGTCTAGTTTTTGGGCCAGCAGCTTCCTTGTGGCTTCAAATCTCTGATGGATTTAAGAAGAGTTTTTGATTTTTTCATTCATCAACATTTTTTTTCCTTGTTGCATAGACAGGAGTGAAGATTTCCAAGCACTCTACAAGTCAAACCTAAATCTAGACATTGAGTTTTTAATTTTTGACCCTGTGCAAACTACTTAAACTTTTAAGCTTCACTGCCTGACTTTGTAAAATGGAGATAATGGTGCTTTCTCCACAGTGTGGTTGAAAACTTTTAATAAGTCTGGGCATTTAGACTTAGCACAATACCTAGCAGTGAGACAGAGCTCACTAAGTGAAAACAGTAGAGTTTTGTCATCACTCTTACCCTTACATTGGAAAACATAAGGCTTTCCCCAAAAAGTTTGTAGGAAGTGTTAAGGTGGAGATGGCAATACACATTTTTTATTTCTTTAATGCTGCAAAACTGACTTTCTTGCTTTTCACTTTCTAATTTTTAAGAGCTCCTTCCTCAGTGAGTTAGGAAGATTCATTTGACTGCAGTTTACACATATGATCAGGAAAGAACAGGGAGAAATAGGAACAAAGCAAGCATTGTGCATCAGCAGAAATAGACAGTAAGAGTGTGCAGCAAACCTGCACCCAATCTGTGAAAGCCATTTAGACTTCATGATATGATTACCTCCTTTTGCCCTGTCTTACCTGTTGTTTCTGCTCTCATGATGTAAAATCATCACTTGTAAGCACACACTGGCAGCAGGAGAGGATATCCTAAGATTTGGCTTAATTCTGACAATATCCTTTTGGCACATTCTAGTGTAAAATATTCCTATTAGTACTCCATGTATATTTTGGCTACTTAGTATAGGCAAAGGCAGGAGCCAAGAGGAACTTCCCTGTTGAGGAAACACTGCAGGAAATAGAGAACAGATGAGCACAGTAAGGCGTGGGGCCATTTGTTGATTCCCAAAAGCAGAATAATTTGCAGAAAATTCCTTATCTACAATGGCCTGCCCTGAGGAAAAAAATAATGGAAAAGGAGAAATGTAAAAGCACAAAATGGGGACAATTACATTAATGCATGTCACAAGATTTGCCATCTTATAATAAGGAAAAAATGTAATTCCTAGACTTTTAGAATTGGTATAAACCAAGTTAATATAAGTATAGAAACTATTCTAGCATTTCCCAAAGTATTTACTCTTAGTTGTTATTTTGTTTCATGGTGAAAAAAGTCTTGGAAATGCTGGGTTAAATAAAAGATAATGGGCTTTCTATACTGATGTAAAAATATTTAAAAATATGCTGATAGAAAAAATATAATATCCAATATATTTCACATTTTTTTGGCCACTAAATTCCTCCATACACACTTCTTTTTAAAAAGAAAATTTTACAGGACTAAATTTTACAGACTACATGAGAAAAAGCATGATCTATTGAAATAATGGATCCTGGGCAATTTCAGATCAATAAAGAGTTCTAAGGTGCTACAAACTAGTCATACTATTTCTTCTATAATATCCTGGAACTGAACTGTAATGGGATATGAACTGGTTAATATTGTGAACAATACAACTCATCTAATTGTGATGGAATAATCTCAACTAAATGATTCTGATTTTTCCATGACTTCTTTCTTACTCTTTTAATCCCTATTTATTATTTAAATGTTATTTATTTCTAAAAGCATTATTTAAATCACACATTGGTAAGTTGTAAGTGTCTAAATCACCTATTATGCCATTAAGATAATATTATTGTAGTGTTACATTGAAAACCCACAATGAATCACACTCCTCAGTACTCATGCCCTATAATAGTCCTCTCCCCCTAAATCACTACTGGCAAGCTTTTACTAATAAAATGTAGAAGAAATGATAGAATTCAGTCCCTGAACTAAGCATTGAGAAGGCCTAGAAGTATGACATTATCAACATGGTGACATAAGACATTGTCTGAAAAAAATTTCCCCAGAGATTCAGTGAATAAAAGAACAACTCCCACTTGCTTAGACTCTGGGTGATAGTAGAAATTAAAGAAGGATTCCACAAGTGCTGAATTAAAGAAAAAGAAAAATCTCAGATTGGAAACTTCTGGACCCTCTGATCCACTTCACTCTCCCTCACTTGGTCCTGTGCAACTAGGGAGTTGCTCAGAAGCAGTGGCCCAGATCCATTCCACACTCCACTGGGGACACAGAGCCAACTCACAACAGTGATAGGACCCTATCATATCCAGGCACTGAGACCCAAGTCCACAGAGACCCAGTGCAGAACAAACCTGCTTAGGAGTGCTGCAAACAAAAAGGCCACCAAGGAAAACAAAAACAAAAAAGAGACCATGGCATAACAGCAGCTGGCAAGTGCTGTGTTCAGTCAATCCAGTTTTTGTTGTCCGAACCATCTAAATGCAAAATAGACTTTTCTGGAATGACATGCCTTTCTGGAGTGACCTCATCTGGCTACCCTGGGTGGAATACACTGACAGAGAAGAAACCCGAGGCAGAAAAACTCACAGAGGGGGGAAAAAGGCATTTAAACTGAATTGTTATAAGATAAGAGGTTTGCAGAACTGAAAAGAGTAAGGATATTGGGACACTGAGTGTGGGAGAGAATTTAAACAGCTCATAGGAGCTAGGGAGAAAATTCTGTACACAAACAAAGAAAATATTAAGATTCCTAGAGAAGAAACAGAGGAAAGGAACTCTTATTACACAAACAGTACATTTTTTATAACTGTACCACATATCCAGGGCAATAATCAGATAAAGAAGAACTGAGAAAATCTGGTCAGATAAACATGGGCTATTCCAAAAGTCTAGAATAACTTGGACCAAGTGTCAAAGAAGAGCCTTAACACAAAGCCAATCAACAATAAAACCCTAGACAAGAGGAAGAAAATGACATCAAGATAATCAGATGCCTAGACATCAACAAAAAATTTACAACCCATAATAAGAAATAGGAAGATGTGGCTCAGTCAAGGAAACAAACTAAAACTTAAGAGAAGACACAGAATTTTGAACAACTAATGAAAGAAGTTCAAAAGATCTCCTATGTCAATACAAGGAGGTGAAGGAAGATATCCATAGAGATAAAGGATATTAAGAATAAACATGTGAACATGAAGAATAATTTGAAAGTGTACAAAGAAGCATAACAGAATTTATGGAAATAAAAGGAAAAATAAGGATAAAAATACACTCGAGAAATACAACCGATTTGAACAGGCAGAAGAAAGAATTAGAAGAATCAGAAGACAGGACAATCAAAATCATACAGTCAGAAGACTAGCTAGAAAAAAGAATAGAAAACTTGAGCAGTGTTTGAGGGACTTGAGAGACAGATGAAACACCTAAACACATGCATCATGGATGTCCAAGAAAGAGAAGAGAAGATAAAATAGGTAGAAAGAGTCTATGGGGTAATAATGGCTGCAAATTTCCCAAGTATGGTGAAAGGCAATGTCCAAGAAACACAATGTACTTTAAACAAAATAAATTCTAATGGGTCTACTCTGAGACAATACTAACCAGAATATCAAATGTGAAAAATAGAGAATTCTGAAAGCAGCAATATAAAAGCAATTCATCACATATAGGAAATCCTTATTAAGCATAAGTGCTGATTTCTTACTAAAACCTATGGAGGTAAGAAGACACTGGTGTGATATATTCAAGGTAGTGAAAGAGAAAAATTGCCAGCCCCAAATTCTTTATCCAGCAAAACTACTTCAAAAATGAAGGAAACTTTAAATTAGTCAGAGATAAACATAAAGACAGAGAGTTAATCAACAAAAGACCTGTCCTATAAGGATTAATAAATGAGTTCTTCACATTGAAAGGAAAAGACAGTGGCTTGAGGGTAGTATGAAGAAATGAAAATTACCAGTAAAGGCATCTAAAAGGGTAAATGCAAAACTCAACAGTACTGTATCTTCAGTATGAAACTGTACTCTTTAATTCCTATAAGAATCAGAATACAGTTGGACAATAAAAAGGCACATTTCCTGATAATAGGCATGCAAAGTATAAAGTAGGAAAGTGGGACAGAAACAACATAAAGAGGGGAAACAGCAAGATATGGGAACAGAGAACATGTATGCTATTTAAGGTAAGTTGGTATCTTTTCAACTAATTAGGTTATAGATGTAAGTTGTGTAATATAAACCCAAAGGTAACCACAAAAAAGCATTTAAAAAATACAGAAACAGAAATGAAAAAAGGATGAGATACGTCACAAAAGATCAACTATACAGAAAGGGTTGTTTGAATAAAGGGAGAAAAAAAATTAAAATGAAATGACATTAAAAGAATCAAAGGAAAAATGACTGAAGTAAGTCCTGCCTTTACAGTAATGACAACATGTTAATGGATTAAATTCCCCAATCAAAAGACAGATTGTCCAAATGGATAAAAAAAGCATGATCTAACTATATGTTGTTTACAAGAGAATTACCTTAGACCCACAGACAACAAACGGATTGAAAATGAAAGGTTGGAGAAAGATATTCCATGCAAAGTGTAACCAAAAATAGATTTGGAGTAGCTAAGCTAATATTGGGTATAATGGGCTTTTTTTAAAAAATTTTATATTTTTTTTAAGATTTATTTTTATTTATTTATTTCTCCCCACTCCCTTGTTGTTTTGCATTTTGCTGTGTCTGTTTTGTTGTGTGCTGGTCTTTTTTCAGGAGGCACCAGGAACTGAACCCAAGACCTCTCATGTGAGAGGGAGGTGCCTAATCACTTGAGCCACCGCTGCTCCCTGCTTTGTTGTGTCTCTCATTATGTTTTCCCTCATTGTCTCTCTTGTTGCATCATCTTGTTCTGTTAGCTCACCACACCTGCCTGTTGCATCAGCGCACTGTGTTGCTCATCTTCTTCTTTTTTTTTTTTTTAGGAGGCACCAGGAACCTCGCTTACCTGCTTTGTTGTGTCTGTTATTATGTTTTCCTCCTTGTGTCTCTTGTTGCATCATCTTGTTGCATTAGTTAACCACACCTGCCCATCATGCCAGCTTGCTGTCTTGCTCATCTTCTTTAGGAGGCACCAAGAACCAAACCCAGGACATCCTATGTGGTAGGCAGGAGCTCAATTGCTTGAGCCATGTCTGCTTCCCATAAAATAGGATCTAAGTCTAAAGCTGTTATAAGAGACCAGTAGTACACTATATTTTAATAAAAGGGGCATTCCACCAAGAAGAAATGATAATCATAAATATTTATGATTTATGCACCTAAACATGGTGCCACAAAATACATTAGGCAAATACTGGCAAAACTGAAGAGAGAAATAGATGTCTCTACAATAATAGTTGGATATTTCAATACACTACTCTCATCCATAGATAGAACATCTAGAAAGAGGACCAATATGAAATCAGAGAACTTGAATAACAGAATAAATGAACTAGACCTTACAGACATGTACAGAGGATACATTCTTCTCAAATGCACGTGGATCATTCTCCATGATAGACCATATTTCGGGTCACAAAACAAGTCTCAATATATTTTAAAAGATTGTAATTATACAAAGTATCTTTTCTGGCCTTAATGGAACTAAGCTGGAAATCAATAACAGGTGCAGAACTGGAATATCCACAAATATTTGGAAGTTAAATAACACACTCTTAAATAATTCATGAGTTACAGAAGCAATTGCAAGGGAAATGATTAAAAATCTTGAGATGAATGAAAATGAGAACACAACATATCAAAACTTATGGGATGCCAGGAAGGCAATTCTGAGAGGGAAATTTATAGCCCTAAATGCTTACATTAAAGGGAGAAAGAGCTAAATTCAAAGACCCCACTGCATGCTGCACACCTGGAGGGACTAGAAAAAGAACAGGAAACTAATAACAATGCAAGCTGAAGGAAAGCCATAATAAATATTACAGCAGAATTAAGTGAATTTTAGAATAAAAGTACAATAGAGAAAATGAACAAAACCAAAATTTGATTCTTTGAAATGATCAATAAAATTGACAAACCTTTAGCTAGACTGAAAAATACAAAAAAAGAAGACCCATATAAATAAAATCAGAAATGAGAGGGGGGACATTACTACTGACCCAATAGAAATGAAAAGGTTTTAGGAGTTTACTATGAGAAACTTTATTAGACAAATTTTACAAACAAATTAGACATACTAGATGAAATGGACAAATCTCTAGAAACACAAAAACAACCAACACTGACTCTAGAAGAATATAAGATATCAACAGTCCAGTTACAATTAAAGAGATTGAATAAGTCATCAAATGCTTCCCAAAATAGAAAAGATGGCTTCACAAGTGAATTCTACCAATCATTTCAAGAAAAATTAATATCAATCCTGCTAAAACTCTTCCAAAAATTTAAGAGGTAACACAACCTAACTCGTTCTATGAAGCCAACATTACTCTAATGCCAATGCCAGATAAAGATACCACAAAAAATGAAAGTTACAGCAGAACAATTTCTTTAAAGAATACAGATGCAAAAATCCTCAACAAAATACTTGCTAATCAAATCCAAAAGCACATTAAAAGAATTATACACCATGACCCAAGTGGGTTTTATCCCAGATAGGCAAGGGTGGTTCAACAAAAGAAAATCAGTGTAGTACACCACATTAACAAATTAAAGAAGGAAAAAATCACATGATCATCTCGATTTTGACAATGTCCACCATCCTTTCCTGATAAAAACGCTCTGAATGATAGGGATAGAAGGGAACTTTCTCAACATGATAAAGATCATATATGAGAACCCACATTTACTCAGTGGTGAAAGTCTGAAAGCTTTCCCTGTGAAATTCTATTATGGTTAGAGAAAATTTTTGTATAATTTCAATCTTTTAAAATTTATTGAGACTTGTTTTGTGACCCAACATGTGGTCTATCTTGGAGAAGGATCCATAAGCACTTGAAAAGAATGTATATCCTGCTGTTTGGGGGTACAATGTTTGCATTAGTCAGCCAACGGGATGTTGATGCAAAGTACCATAACTCTGTTGGCTTTTATAAATGGTATTTATTTGGAGTAGAAGCTTATGGTTACCAAGCTTTAAAGAGTCCAAATCAATGTACCATAACAGGTACTTTCTCACCCAAAGTCTGTTGCCACGTGTTGATGCAAGATGGTGGGCAATGTCTGCGATGGTTCAGCCTTCCTCCTTCCTCTTAAGACCTTTGTCCACCATTGCAATGTTATGCAGGAAAATTCCAATGTCCCCAAAATGTCCCATGTTACACCAATTCTTCCCTCTTCCTCCCCTCAGAACCTCTGGTGGCCACTGCCTTTATGTCAATGTTATAAGCTCTTTCAGTGCTAGAATAATGTCTACCTTAGTCCATAGTTGCATTCCTCCCTTATGTTTGTTCATTCCTCAATCATGAGGATTCGGGAATGGTGATGCCCAATCTGTTTCTGACTGAGATGGGGCCTTAGATCCCATTGGGCAGATGGATGGAATTGTCTTGCTTGCAGCTGTGGATACTCTCTGTTTTTTGGGATGGGCATTGTCCATCATCATTCTTTTGTTAGTTGTCCTGGGTGATTCCAGTGAACTCTGCTGAGATTCAGGGCTCAACTGGCATATTAACAGACTGAAGTTTTAAGTCTCTGGGTGATATTTTTAATGAGTATAGTGTTAATTATAGGTTCCAATAAAAGGGCAGAAGAGCTACACGTAGGGAAATTATAAATGAGTCTAACTCTGTTACATTGGGGAGCATATATTCCACAGTAAGGCCCACTGACAGGGTGCTGAATTCCTGAGCTTGTCTGCCCTGTCTATAGTGTCTAGATGTCTATAAAGCCCTCAGGAGCCCTGCTGTTTGAGGCACTATTTATTGTGGCAGTCAATGAGATCCTGCTGAGATGAGCATAAGTGCAACCTCTGGAATGACCTTCCAACTCACTTTGAAATCTCTTAGCCATAAAAACTAATTTGTATTTAATATTTCCCTCTTTTGGTCAAGGTCTTTTTCCAAATGCATCACTAGTTGGCACTGGGTAATGATTCCTTTGTGCCAGGGAGGCTTATCCGTGGGAGTCATATCCCACACTGAGAGGAAAGTAGTGAGTTTATACTCTGAGTTTGGTTAAGAGAGAGGCCACATTTAGCAACAAAGGAGCTTTCGGGAGGTAAGTCTTAGGTAATGTATAATACTAAGCTAAGTTTCAACTTCATAATAACAAGGTTCATAATTACAAGCCTCAATATCATGGGCCTGGCATAATGATCTGTCCTTCATTACACACTGCCCATGTAATCGGGGGATTTTTGCTGCTTTATTAGAGAATGTAGCAGGCCTTCCCAGGATGGGAATTCAATATTTCATCAGTTATTGTATGGGTCTCTAGGCACTGAGACAAATCCCCATGACCACTTGAACATATCCTTATGCCATAGAGGCATGCCCCAGGTGGACCCCTTCCCACATATCTTCCCATAACTGACCCCTACCCCAGTGATCCCCCCTGCCACAGTTGTGACCCTTCTGAGATTCAAAACCTCCTCAAAAACAAAGCCAAAAAATAAACAAACATAATAAGAAAATAATAATAATAAAAATAACAAAAAAAATACAGAAATAAAAAATAATTTTTTTTCATTGTCTTTCATCATCATAAGATCTATTATCTTTTCTGTACAGTGACAATTTCTTTCCTATGTTCACCCAGGGTCTTATTTTTTTCACTTTATTTTCAAAGAAGCTTTAGGTTACAGAAAAGCCATATAGAAAATATTGGGGATTCCCATATGCCCAGCCCCTTCCTCCTCTCCCACTCTCCCCTCTTAATAACATCTTACATGAGTATGGTACATTTGTTACAATTGATGTACAAATATTGAAGCATTGCTACTAACCATGGTCAATAGTTTACATTATGGTTTACATTTTGCACTGTACACTTTTATAGGTTTTGACAACATTTAAAATGGCCTGTATCTGTCATTGCAAGATCATTCAGAACAATTCTAAAGTCTAAAACATGCCCTATGTTCCCTCTATTCTATTCTTCCCTTCCCCTATCCTTGGAACCTATGGTAATCACTAAGTTTCAATTTTTGAAGAATAAAGTTCATGTTTACATGCAATAATATTGAGTTTTTGACATATTGGTCTGTTTTCCTTTACTAGGTACTGCCTTTGTTCTCAAAAATTCTTGCCCCTCTAATTGAGAAAATAGAATGATGGGGGTTTAATATTTTCTTGTTTATTGTGCGGGTCTCCACTCAGTGATATAACACACCATGACAAGATGAACACTTACATATTCCATAGAAGCTCCCCCCAAGTGTGCCCCATCCCACATATCTCCCCACCCCCAACACCCTATACCAGTAACCCTCCCCTGCCATATTTGCCAAAAGAACATTCCCACCATTGTAGTTTTAATTACAGACCTACAAATAGCCAGAGTTCACCTGTTCTTTCCTCCAGCCCTACTCCCAGTTCCATGGATAGTCTAAACCAACCCCTCCACCCTGCTCCACCTCACATTTCAGCACCATCAAACCCAATCACATCACTGCACCATTATCACCCCCATCCAATGCCCAACCACTGCCTTCCACCTTGTCATAGGTTTTGCCCATATTAAACATTGGCTGACCACACTCTACTCCCTTTCTATCTACTGACTCTAGCTCTGTGGCTCTGCTCAGTTTGATTAAGTCATATCATTGAGGTCATGTAATATTTGTCCTTCAGGGACTGGCTTACTTCCATAAAATATTTTTAAAGAAGTCCTGGAAGTTCCTGATTTTCCATTTTAGAAGTCTGGTTTATTTAACCAGGTACAATGCTCTATGGATTTCAATACTACCCTAATGGAGAGGGGATGTGTGAACAGTCCCTGATGGCTTAAGACAATACTTGGAAAAATACCATGTGTAAGGGAATTCATGTGTTATAGCTGATAGCACGAAGGCCTCAATCACAAGAGAGAGGACCTCTTGGATCTTCCAATTTATGCTTCCAACAACTAAATGCAACCACATACAACCCATGTTATATGTATCCACCCAATCAAAATCATCAACACCAAATCATAAGAACCTTAAAGGTAGGCCTGCCTGAACCCCTGACCTACATAAATGTAGACAATTAAGAAAGATATTGCTTTATGCTACTAAGTTTTCAGATGGTTTATTACACAGCAATAGATAATTGAAATAGTTGTTCCTGCTCTATAGCCTATAATATTTAGGAAAGTGGTATAACCTCACAATACAGATGGTTAGGAAGCAATATAGTTAGATGCCAATATTAGAAGGATTTCATATATTAGTAAGCCAGAGTGCGTAATAATATCACAGGATTAAGAAAGTACTTCTGCAGGGATCTTGGATTTTATTGTACTTCTATGTTCAGGGAGAATTGGTATAAAAAGGGTAGAATGAACAAAGAGGAGAGGAAGGCCCATAAATTAAATAAATAGGTCAAGTTTTTGTTTGTTTATTTAGAGAACAAGATAGATGTGAACAAGATAAACACACACACACTTGGATACATACACACAGGAATCCTAAATATGTTTCTGAATTTATACCGGGAAACAATTACAGTTTTCTGACTTAATTGCCACAGAAACCTATGAAATAGGCATAATTCTCCCCAACCTATAGAAGAGAAAATTGAGATTCAAAGTGTTTATGTACCTGACTCAAAATCATGAGGGATTTAACTCAGGACTATGTAATTCAATTGACTATGGTTTCATTATTCCAATCTGTCTCCTTCTCAGTCAAAAATTACAGAAAAATTTGTTTAATTGATCATCCTACATGTAAGTGGCAGCAGATCTGTAACTTCCCATCTGAATTTTCCCTGTCACTTTTATGAGTTGTGGCCAATCATGCCATCTGTATCATCCAACTGTATTGGAATTTGCATACCATAAAATCTCAAAGCTTATTATTCAACTCCTACAGAGCAGATCTAGCTCCAGACCACATCATTCTGCAGATCAACACTTCTCAGAATCTTCATATGAATTTGACACCTTATTTGAATATAAATTAGGATTCAGTAAATCTTGGATGAGGAATGTGATTCTGCATTTCTAACAAGTTCATAGATAATGCTAGCCCTGGACTACTCTCTGATAGTCAAAGATCTAGATGATCTCACACTTCTCAGTACATCCTCCTTCTGCATGATTGTCTATCAATAAGTCACCAAACTGTCAGTATGACAACTACCCCTGGCCAGTGGAGGCCCTTTAAGATGTTACCTCACTTGATATTCAGATATTTCCCCCTGATATCTAAACTATATTAAATTTTGCTATTTTTGTGCTCTAGTCCTTCAAACATTCCTAACTGAATAATTATCTAGTAAATATAAGTTCAGTCAATGAAAATAGTCCTGTAATTAATTAATTCAACTTGTCCAGAAAACATAATTCATTGTAAAACATATTTTCCATACCTTTATCTAAGAATTATAAATAATTGTGAAAATATCTATTTCTGAGATAGGCCATTGGAAAACAGTTTTGTTTTTTCCCATCAAGGGAGTATTTTGCTAACTATCAAATGACATTTATTAGACATGTGGAGGAGTAGATTATGTACCCCAATTTAGATATGTTCTTGGTCTTGATTTGTATTCCTGTGTGTGTGAACTCATTTTAAATAAGATCTCCTGAAGGTGTTATTTTAGTTAAGATGTGGCCCAAATGAATGAAGATGGATCTTAATCTAGATTACCTGAGCCTTTGATAAGCAGAGGAAATTCAGACAGAGTGAGCAAGCTACGAGGAGGAGCCAAAAGCCGGAAGTCAACAGAAATAGGAGAAGGAAGGAGAGGACTTGCCAAGTGATTCAAGGCAAGCAAACTCAAGGATTGTGACAAGCCAGCACTGAAAGGTAACTGACTCCCTGAGGAAGGAAGCTTTCTAGCTTCAAAACCGTGAGCCAATAAATTTCTGTTGTTTAAGACGGGGGATTTGTTTCTTTGGTTAAATGTAGGACTAGTCTTGGATCTACTTAAAGAAATAGGAGTCAGGGGAGGTAATGCATATTATATTTAGAGTCATTTTTTCCCTCAACCTCTTCTTGAGCTAATAGGATTTAAGTTTGAGAGATGTGAAGGAATTTTCTGTATATTACATCTTTCATTAAGTCTTATATTAGGAGTAGTAGGTTTAAACTGTGATCACATTCAAAATGTTCTGTGGGCTTTGTTGTACTTAGTCTCATTCTATTTATTGCAAAATTATAGAAATAGATTCAAGGAGTGAGTATAGTGAATCTATTTCCAAAACAATATCTATATCTTTTGCTGGATAAGCATTGACATTATAATACAGTGAACGTAGTATAGTCTATTCAAAGAATATATACTATCTTGATTAGATTATTTTGATGATGAAAATTGTCTGACACTCAGGAAAAAGAGAATGGCCTGCACTTTTCCAAAAGGTTTACTAGTGGTGAAACTATCGGTATATAGGATTTTATAGGTATGTACAAAGAGATCATGTGCATTTCAGTCCTGTAAATAGCCCAGCTCTGTTCTTTGATACAATTGTGTGTGACTTAATTGCTTATTTAATACTTATTTCCCAGCTGCTTGCTCTTTCACACCTGTTTCAGCTTGTCCCTAGGCTAATTGCAAAATGATTATCAAGTAGCTAATACCAAATGTGTACTCAACATAGCTGATAAAACAGGTATCTCTCCTAGTCACTGGTTCCAGAAAAATCGAAAACGTGCTTATCAGAAATTCAGAGAAAAAAAAATAAAAAATAAATATGACATTAACCATATACTTAAATATTTGGGGGGATGGGGAGAGAGGGTTGTTTATGAAGAATAAAGAGGATTAGGTCTGGAAGAATTACATGGACCTTTCTTCATACTTCTGTTTTCTTTAAAAAAACAATTTCCTGCCTATGGGTAAAGAAAAATGGAAATCTGATTTTAACATCAACACCCTATCTGGTTGTTTTCATAGAGACTTCTAGACATTGAAGTATATTTTGTGAAAACTTTTGGATCACTGTTAAGAGTCACAACACATCCCTTTTACAAATAGTAACCCTAACATTCACATGAAAAATTGAGATTTATGGTCAATGTTCTAAAAAAAATAGATGAAATAACACTTGAGGTCACCAAGCAGTGCTGTTTACAAACTATGGTGAGCATCTGAAGCACATGAGAAGATTATATGGAAAAGATAGATCTGAGCCCACTAAGAGATAGATCTGTCTCTTTATTTGCATGGGGAGAGGAGGAGCATGGGAGAGGGTACACCTGAAGTGGCGGCAAAGGATGGGGAATCATGACTGTTGAGGAGTCCAAGTGAGTGGAAAGAAATCTGAAACAAGAAGTGTCAAACTTTTAGCTTCTTTTCTACTGAAGGGACTATATTAGAAACAACATAGCATTAAATGTAATACCTTAATACAGCTCTTCAGCAGGTCATATTCACCCAAACTAAATTTGAGTTTTTGTCTCACATATATGGCTGGGCCCCAATTAGGCAGTCTCTTTTTCTGTACTGGGCCCCAGATTTTCCATTTTTTCCTACTTAGGGGCTACTGTGGGCAGGCCTGGCCATGTTTAACACAATTTCATAGTAGGTTTTCCTGCATTTATTAGAAGAAAACATTTTTAAATACTATAAAATAGATGCTATCTAGTTATACTTGGGCTTATCCTAGAAATTTGGTAAAATTCAGATCTCTTCTAGAATGGAGCAGCAAACTTGGTGTGGGTGATCCTTATTTCTTTGATTTTAATTCATGAATTTATCAAGTTCAACATGTCTCTCATGAGGCTCACATGCATGCTTCAAGGGGAATTTGAAAAGTCCTGCCTCTGTGCATCTTGTCTTGATTGGGACTGACAATTCTACAAACTTCTCTGTGGATGTAGAATGATTTTTTCCCAGAATTTTCTGGTGCCTAGAGGGAAAATACAATTTCTTCCTTATAGAAGGAAGACAACAAGAAAACCAAAGAATGGTATTTCACTAGAAATAAGCCCACCTTCTCTCCTCCCCCAACCTTTAATATGACTCCCTAATAGAAAAACATGATCTAAATAACATCCATTCTTTCTTAAAAAAAAAAAAAAAAGTGATTGTGCTTCTATAGAAGCACTATACCAAGGCTCTGGCTATGCTGACTGAACTATAACTGTCTCCGTAACACAATGGACTCAATTATATATGCTTATGCTAATTGTTTGATTTTAATTACATATAATTAATAGTGCATGTCTGATTTTTCCTGACACCATACTGAATGTTTTAATTTGGGCATGAAATGTCTTTCAAGGAATAAAAAGGATTCATATTCTCTTCATAATTAAATTTCTAAACTCTTATTATTATATTTTATTATTCAATAAATTCCTTATATATTTTATCATTCAACTACCCCATTATATAAAAATTAGAAAATAAACCATTTTACTTACAACAAAAATATTGGATTTATATGTTAATTAGCATCTATTAAAATGCAAAAATAGTTCTAAAAATTTCTAATGACTATAACAATCCAAATTATAACCTAAGCACTTAGTTGTAATAAAATTCCTAACTGCAGAACTATATCTCAGCAAGAAGGCAAAATTATCTAGAGAAATATCTATGTTAAAATAGTGTTAAATACAAATTTACAAGTCTTCCATTTGTCATTTATCACTTGTATTGTTAGCTGTAATTCAAGATCAGAATTTAGGATTCTTTTCACTTTTTAAAATGTACATTAGCTCAATAATAATACATTACAATTAGGTGCTGTGTCCCTAACCTTATTCTAAAACAGTAGGAAATTGAGAGGCAATTTACTTTAATTTTCCATTCCCATAAATTCAAATGTACATGTAAACTGCATTAATACACTGAAATATTTTTCTATTACAATGACTTTACATAGTGTGTTTATATATATGTAGAAATAAAGAAAAAATGCATTGATATGAGATACTTTATTCAATAATATTTATATATCAATTACTATTTATATAAAGTGTACTTACTCCAGACTTCAGTTTAATATTTATTTTTTGCAATTAATCCTGAATCTCTTGCTGGACATAACTCATAAAATGTGCATAAATATTTCTTCATCTAGACAAAGATCCCTGTAGGTAGAGACTGTCTTAATTTTCAATCCTGGTGCTTCCAAATTTATTACTCTCCACCAAATTTCTTAAACATTCTTAATCCAGGCAGTCAAGAAGACCACTACTCAAATAATAAAATCCCATTATTGAAGGCCCAGTATTTGCAGACTCAGAAAACTAATTATTCTATTCACTGACCACCTTCTCTCATGCCATTTCCTGCTCTTCATTTACACTTTTACCTAGCCCTTACATTCTGACCTCACAGTCCCCTGATTCAAATATTGTTTCCAAGTTAATGATATCATCTGTCTGCACTGGTGTGGTAGTGCTCATTACTCAGCTTACACATCATCTTCTTGTGATGAGAGGTGGGGTAGGAGGAGGGTCTTCATGAGCAGTATCTAGCCCCACAGTGGAAGCCTAGATTGGAATTTTCAACCATACCAAACCACAGTGCTGCCACTGCTGTGGGATTAATGTGCTTCCTGGGAGATTCTTCTTCTGGGCCCCTCTTACCAGAAGAGATTTGCTTGGTTGGATATAAATGAAAATCGAAACAGCCTGAGTTTCTTTTGGCCTCTGTTAAGTTGAACTGCTTACAGTTCTTCCTATAGTGCTCCCTTCTTGTACACCAGAGGCCAAAACTTCAGGACCCTAGGATTCCTGGCTTTTCTCTCTCCCCACTACCATCTAACTAGACCCAAGCTTCATTCCAGCCCCAGCCCACTCCTGTCCAATCAATCATTCAGCGTTTGCTTAATCACTTCTAATAACAAAGAATTCATTTCTTTATGTCCAATTCTTGAATAGTTTAGATGCTCAGTATGTTCTCCATCATCACTCACAACTTTCCTCTCTTTTGAATTCCATGTATTGGTCCTTGGTCTATCAGACTGAAGAAAACAAATATAGTGGGAGGCGACTGTGGCTCAATCAGTAGGGCTCCTGTTTGCCGTGTGGGAGGCCCTGGGTTGGGTTCCCGGGGCCTCCTGGTGGGGGCGGGTCCGCCTGCTCGGCGTGGTTGGCTGACCAGGCGAGCGCAAGCAGCAAGGGGGGGATAAATGAATAAATAAAATAAAAATCTAAAAAAAAAAAAAAAAAAACAAATATAAAGATTACTCAAAATATAACACTAACAGAAGAACATAACTTCTCAGATATGACCTTACGTATTTATGATGAAATCTATTTTCTATCAGATATATTAACTCACTAAAATATAATAAAATTTAATAACTTATACTCACACATTCTTTAAACATGTACCTTGTGGATGACTCTATGGTCTGTCTTAGTTAGCCAAAGGCTGCCAGTGCAAAAATACCAGAAATGGGTTGGCTCTTGTAAAGGGGATTTATTTGGAGTAAAAGCTTATAGTTCCAAATCTGCTAGCTGTGAAAATGTCCAAATCAAGTCATCATCAGAGATGCTTTCTCACCAAAGGTTGGCTGCTAGCAGATCCTAGAGTCCAGCCATGTGGACAAGATGATCTTGTCCACATAGTTAATCTCACTCTAGTTTCTGATCTCACTTACTGATTTCACTCTAGTTTCCCCTGGAGCTCAGCTGTGGGCAATCAGGCATCTCTCCCTGGAACTTGTCTCCTTGAGCCTCTCAGGGCTTCTCTGTCCTTCTGCAGCTATAGGCAAATCTGAAGTCTTTTCTTTCACATTGCCCGGTCAAAATGGCAGAGCTTCCTTTCTTGTATGTCTTTCTCTGTATGTGTTCTCAATATATATCAGCCCCTCCAAGAGGGCAGATACCCAACCTGACCCAAAAGCTATCTAATCAAGTGCTCTGTTCAAAGGCCCTTTTACTGAATTGAATGCAATCAAAGGGTCCCACACCCATAATAATGGATTAGTTCAACAATAATCTTTTATGGGATTTACAATATTTAAATTGTCACATGGTCAAACAAGGATTTTCAAAAACATAGCAGCATAGTATTTTAGTTAAGATTGAGTTTTGAGCCAGAATGCTTTTGGAAATGAATACCAGGTCTGTCACTTACTAGTTGTATTACAATAGCCAAGTAACTTAGCCTTTCTTGTCCTTAATGTTCTCATCTATAAAATGAGGTTGAAGATAATAAGACATTACATCATAAGAGGGATGTTAGGTTAGGGGAATTAATTTATATAAAACATTTAGAATAGTTCCTGACATACAGTGAGTGCCTTAAACATGGTAGGACTGTTTCCTTTTGTTTCATACATTATACCTCCACTGATTTAAATTAATATAATTATACTTTTCTGTATTAGGTAATGTGCTTTTCCATTAAATTCAATTTTTAAAAAATCATAATTTAATTGATACCATGTTTAAAGTTAAATAAAACATTTAGGTTTTACCTACTTTACTCAAGTTGTCCTTTTATTTGGAGAGGTCCATTTGTTTTTTTGCTTTTCAGTTCCTTTATTTAACTTATAGGACTATAATTTTATGTTTGTGAAAAAGTATCTGGTACAGTATTCACCCAATATATTAGTTAGTGTATTTGTCTCTATTTTTTCATCTGTGAATTTTACAAGAATACCTTCTCTGAGAGAGGCAAGATGGCGTTAGTGTAGGAGGGCGCACAATGCAAGCTCCCAGAGCAAGGCGGATTGGGGACGGGGTCCTGCCCGGGGGTCTGTGCTGTGCACGCATGGAGTGAGAAGCTTGGGACATCTATCTGCCCGGATCGGCGGCGTGGACCCAACGGCGGAGATTCGTGAGTTTTGAGGCTGCCGGTGGAGGTTGGCACAGGCGGCTGAGCCCCGCGGTTAGGAAAAAATATATAAAACGGCCATTTGGAGCTGCGGGCGGGGCGCAAAAGTTTTATTTTCTGGGGAGCTGGCTGCCTGGCGCCCCTTGGACCTTGTGTGAACAGAGCAAACGAGCTAGTCAGCACCCGGTGAACCGGAGGGGGGATTTTGGTCGGGGAACGCAGCTGATTTCCCTAGCCACCCAGGGATAAGACCCGGACCGCTGCGGAGCCAGGAGGAAGGGACACTTCCCAAAGAAGGGAGGGTTCTGTTGGAAGACAGGGAAGGGTATTTTATATTTTTAGACATCGATCTGGCTGCCTGCACCGCCCCATAGCTTTGGGGAGCAGATAAGCCGACTTGAAGCAGCATTAGGCTGAGAGCAGACGCAAATCTGCACTCAAACTGATTTACTGAGCAGCCCGGTGATGCTGGAGCTCGGCGCCAGAAGGGGCGGAATTCGCCGTCTTTAGCACTCCTCACTGACTAACATCAAAGTTTCAGCTAACCTGGAGAGTCCGGAACTCCCCAGTGGGACGTGCTTGATTAATTTCCACGGGCCCAGCTAGGGTCCCTTCCGTAAGGGGGTTAGTCTAGAAGAGGAATAATTTTGGGTCCTGCATTTGGCTTTAAAAAAAAAAAAAAAAAGTGAGGTCACCTCAACAAATGAAAAATAAATTCTTTTTAATTTAGTTTAATAGCTAAAAGCTGCTTCAGGACCTGCATATAGAACCCTGTGGGGAAATTCATTGATAAACACAAGTAGGCAGGAAGGATCCACGTGGAACCTAGAGGAATCATTGACCCCCCTCAGCTCTGTTTGACTGCTTGCCTGGGTGGATCTTTGGTTTCTCTCTGTTTATTTCTGGTCTATTGCTATTATTCCCATTTTCCTCCCCCCTTCCTTTTTCCTTCTATTTTTTTTTTTTAAATAGGTGCTGCCAGCTGGTAGCTTATTTGCTGGGCTTCTTATTCAGTAATTTCCCACTCGCTGTATATATTGATTCTGTATTACAAACTATCGCTTATCCTTCCTGCATGTTTCTGCCTTCTGTTTTCTGTTGTGGCTCTTAGAGACAACATTTTTTCATAGGCCCATAACTTAAGGGTGTCAATTTCTATCCCATCTATTTTGTTTTCTTCTTCTTCTTCTTTTTTTTTTTTTAATTAGTATTAACTTTTTCCTTTCAGACCTTTCTCTACTATTTCTCTACCTCCTCATAATTCTAGCCTTCTAAATCACTATATATATATATATATATATTCCTCCATTTGTTTTCCCAGTCCATTATAGGAACTCCATATTTTTTCCTAGTACTCTACACTGCCTACACAAGTTAAATATTCATCTCATTAAGTCTCATTTTGCCCCTCTTCTAACTTTTATCAATATTTCTATTATCTTTCTGCCTTCCTTACATCTTTTGATTCCTCTGGCCCTAACCTTTTGCCTTCAAGGGAACATAGAAAGAAGTAAGGAAATAAAATAAGAAGAAAAACTGCCAAAGAGAAAACTTAACTCACACGCAGAACCAACAGCTAAATAAAATTCTAGAGCATAGAGAAAAGCTAATCAACTGAACAAACCCATCAAGATAATATGATGACCAGAGGGCAACAGAAAAATACAAATGACTCTGAGAAACTGGAAAACATGGACCAGTCCAGTGCACAAAATAAAAACCAGGAAGCAATGCAGTACATCGAACAACTAATCAAAGCTATCCAAACAAATATCATGGACCAACTTAAAGAACTGAAGGAAGAGATTAAGAATATAAAGAAGACACTGGGAGAACATACTGAAGAAATAGCTAACACACCTAAAAAGGTAATGGATATGATGGCGAACAAAGACACAAGTCAAGAAATGAAAAAGACACTGGACTCACATGGCAGTAGAATTGAACAGGCAGAGGAAAGAATTAGTGATATGGAAGACAATACAGTTGAAATCAAAGAGATTGTAGAAAAGATAGACAAAAACATAGGAAAAATCCAGTATGGTCTCAGGGAATTAACCGATAATGCAAGACGCACAAACATACGCATTATGGGCATCCCAGAAGGAGAAGAGAAGGGAAAGCGAACAGAAGGAGTGTTGAAGGAAGTTATGGCTGAAAACTTCCCAACTCTATTGAAAGAGATGGATGTGCAGATCCAGGAAGCACAGGGCACCCCAAATAGTATAAATCCCAACAGGCCAACTCCAAGACATATACTTGTCAAACTGTCCAATGCTCAAGACAAAGAGAAAATACTCAAGACAGCAAGAGAAAAGAGAACCATCACATACAAGGGAAGCACAATAAGATTAAGTGCTGATTTCTCAGCTGAAACCATGGAGGCAAGAAGACAGTGGTATGACATAGTCAAAACACTAAAAGAAAAAAACTTCCAGCCACGAATTCTCTATCCAGCAAAATTGGCATTCAAAAATGATGGAGAGTTCAAAATATTCACAGATAAACAGCAATTAAGAGAGTATGTCAAGAAGAAACCAGCACTTCAAGAAATACTAAAGGAATCTCTACAAGTTGAAAGGAAAAAACAAAGGAGAGAGAGTTGGAGGAGAGTTTAAAAACAACTGAAAACTCAAAAAGAGAAACAAAACAACATATGACATACATTAACCCA
>JAKSZT010018658.1:6056485-6071882 GCA_026826555.1 Tolypeutes matacus | reverse complement strand
TGTATATGTATATGTATATGTATATGTATATGTATATGTATATGTATATGTATATGTATATGTATATGTATATATACAGAGAGAGAGAGAGAGTAACTTTAACCACATGGAGGAGAAATATTTTTTTATTTTTTTATATTTAAAGAAGCTCTAGATTACATAAATGTTACACCAAAAATGTAGGGGATTCCCATATACCTCACCACCTCCCCTTCCCACACTTTCCCACATTAACAACAATTTTCATTAGTGTGGTACATTTGTTACAATTGATGAACACATATTGACGCATTGGTACTAACCATGGACTATAGTTTACATTATAGTTTACACTTTGCCCTGCACAATTCTATAGGTTTTGACAAAATGTGTAATGTCCTGTATCCATCATTGCACTGTCATGCAGGACAATTCCAATGTCCCAAAAATGTCCCCATGTTGTACCTATTCTTCCCTCTCCCTCCCCTCAGAACCTCTGGTGGCCACTGCCTTTTATCAATGATAAAAGTTCTCCCATTGCTAGAATAATCATGTCTACTTTAGTCCATAGTTGCTTTTCCCCCTTATGATTGTTCATTCCAAGGAGAAATATTTTAATAAACTTTTAAAATAAACTTTTATTTTAGAACAGTTTTATATTTACAGAAAACATGGGCAGATAATAGAGTTCCCACATCCTCCACATCAGTGTCCCCTGTTTTTAACATCTCATATTTGCATGGTATATTTGTTACAATTAATTAACTACTATTGATAAATTGTTATTAATTGAAATCCATAATTTACTCAGATTTCCTTAGCTTTTACCATATGTCATTTTTCTGTTCCAGGATGTCATCCAGAATACCATATTACATTTAGTAGTCATGATAGCTTTTAAATATTTTTATTGTTGTGACATATATACAACATATAATTTTCCATTTTAACCACTGTCAAGTTTGCAATTCAGTGATATTAATTACAAGTATGTTGTTGTACTGCCATCACTTTGACAGTTTGAAGTTATTTGTGAATTCCAGAAAAGATCATGTTCTTAGCATTAATCCATTCCTGTGGGTGAGGGACACTTTGATTGGACTGAATTCATTTGGGGGCCTTTGATTGGAGTACTTCAGTGAGGTATGACGCAGGGTGGGTCTTAGTCCTCTTCCTGGAGTCCTATATAAACTGGAAAAACATGCAACAAGAGACAGAGAAAGAGAACTGACATTTTACTCTGCCATGTAAGAGAGGACTCCAGGATTGCCTATAGCTGTAGAAAGACAGAGAAACCAGAGTGGCTGAGAAAGAGGCCAGAGACTGAAATCAGGGGAGCCCAGCCCAGAGGGGAGATATAAGCCATGTGCCTGATACCCCTCAGCTAAGCTTGGGGACAAAGTCAGCCCAGAGGGGAAGGTAGGGGAATGGTGGCAGAGACTGACCACCATTTTGCCATGCCATGTCCAACCAGTGGCTGACCTTTGGTGAGACAGCATTTCTGATGATGCCTTGATATGGACATTTTCACAGCCTCAGAACTGTAAGATGTACCCTAATAATTTCCCATTATAAAAGCCAACCCATTTCTGGCATTTTGCATTGTTAGCCTGTAGCAAACTAAAACAATCACCATCATCCATTAACAAAAATTTTAACACCCCAAACAGAAACTCTGTACCCATTATGCAATAACTCCTCATTCTCACCCTAAACTGTCCCTACCCTACCAGGCCATGGTAAGCTATAATCTACTTTCTGTCTCTATGAATTTGCATACTCTAGGTTTTTCATATAAGTGGAATCATACAATATTTGTCCTTTTGTGACTGAATTGTTTCATTCAATATGATGTCTTCAAGGTTTATCCATGTTATAGGACATGTCAGAACTTGATTCATTATTACAGCTGAATAAAATTCTATTGTATGTATATACCACATTTTCATTATCCATTTACCTGTTGATGGACACTTGAGTTGCTTCCACCTTTGAGCTATTGTGAACAAAGCTGCTATGTACATTTGCATACAAATTTCTGTTCAAATCCCTGTTTTCAGTTCTTTTCGGTTATATCTTTAAATGTACTGTGGGTCATATGGTAATTCTATGTAACCTTCTGTGGAACCGCCTTATTGATTTCCACAGTGGCCATACCATTTTACATTTACACCAACATTGTACAAGTGACCTTATTTCTCCACATTCTCACACCACTTATTTATTTTTTTCTTTTTAACTATAAAAGCCATTGTAGTGGTGTAAAGAGGTATCTCATTGTGATTTTGATTTGTATTTCCCTATTGGCTGGTGGTATTCAACATTTTTTCATGTGTTTATTGGCTATTTGTATATCTTCTTTGGTGAAATTATTCAAATACTTTACTTGCTTTTTAGTTTTGTTGTTGAGTTGTAGGAGTTATTTATATATTCTGAATATTAAACCCTTTTTGGATATATAGATTCCAAATATTTATTCTCATTCTAGAAACTGTCTTTTCAATTTCTTTATAATGTCTTTTAATGCACAAAAGTTTTTAATTTAGTGAAGTTCAGTTTATTTTTTGTTTTTGCTTATGCTTTCTGTGTATAATATAAGAATTCACTATCTAATTCAAATTCTAACGGTATGCCCCTATGTTTTCTTCTAAAACTTTTCTTGATTAAGTCTTATATTTAAGTTGTTGATCTATTTTGTGTTAATTTTATATGGTGTGAGGTAGGGGTCCACTTTCATTCTTTTGCATGTGGATATTCAATTTTCCAAGTACCATTTGTTAAAGAAACTAGTTTTTTTCCCCATTGAATGAACTTGGCACACTTGTCAAGATCAGTTGGCCATCAATATAAGGTTTATTTCTGAACTGTCAATTGTATTCCACTGATCTATGTGTGTATACTTATGCCAGTGCCACACTGTTTTAATTTTTATACTTTTGTAATAACTTTTGAAATCAGAAAGTGGAAGTCCTCCAACTTTGTTGTTTCAAGATGAATTTGACTATTCCACCTAATTTTGCCCTTCCACCTAATTTTGATGATTGGTTTAACCATTTCTATAAAGAAAGCTGCTGGAGTTCTGATTGGGATTGTATTGAATCTGTTCATCACCATGGGTAGTATTGACATTTTAATAATATTAAGTCTTTCAATTCATTAACATGGAATGTTTTTCCTTTTATTTAGTTTTTCTTTAATTTCTTTCAGCAATGTTTTCTAGTTTTCCCTATATATGTTTTTCACATCCTTGGCTACATTTACTCATAGATATTATATTATTTTAGTTACTACTGTAAATTGAATTCTTTTATTGAATTCCTTTGCAAGTTACTTATTTTTAGCATACAGAAACCCAACTGATTTATGTGTGTTGATCTTGTACCCTACCGATTTGTTTAATTTCTTTATTAGCCCTAGTAGTTTTCTTGTATATTCTTTGGAGTTTTCTATATATAGGATTGTGTCATTTGCAAATACAGATAATTTTTATTCTTTTTTCCCAATTTGGATGCCTTTTGGTTCTTTTTTCTTATCTAATTGCTTTGGATAGGACTTCAGTACAAGGTTGAATAACAGTTGTGAAAACAGACAACCTTGTCTTGTTTCTGACCTTAGGACCAAAGCTCTCAGTCTTTCACCATTGTCTATGATGCTATCTTTGGGTCTTTCATATATACTCTTTATTATATTTATTATATAATAGAATATTATATTCTATTCCTAGTTTTCTAAGTGTTTGTATCATGAAAGAATGCTGGATTTTGTTAAATGCCTTTCTATATAAATTGAGATAATCATGTTATTGTTTTTTATTCCATTTTATTCATGTGGTATATTACAATAATTGATTTCATTATGTTAAACCACCTTGCATTACTGGAATAAATCCCACTTTGTCATGGTATATAACCCCTTAAAATGCTATAGAATTCAGTTTGATATTTTGTTGAAGATTTTTGCATCCATATTCGTAAAAGATTTTGGTTTGTAATTTTCTTTCCTTGTGGGATCTTTATCAAGATTTGGTATTAGGGTAGTGCTGGCCTTTTAGAATGAGTTAGAAAATGTTCCCTCCTCTTCAGTTTCTTGGAAGAGATTGAGAAGGATTAGTGTTAATTCTTTCAGTGTTTAGTAAATTCACCAGTAAAAACATTTCTTCCCAGAGTTTTCCTTTTTGAGAAGTGTTTGATCACTCTTTCATTGTCTTTACTTGCTGTCAGTCTGTGAGATTCCAACTTAACTTCAATAACATACATAAAATATGTTGCCAAACCCTCTGTCTCCCTAAATGTTGTTCTTGTCACCAATTATATCTTTATAGACTATTGGTCCAAAATCACAGATTTATATTTACTTCTTATGCATTTGCACTTTAGACCCTGTAAGAAGTAAATAGTGGGTGACAAACCAAAAATACAATAGTACTGGCACTTATATTTATCTGTTGTATGTTATCTTCACCGGAGATTTTAAGTTATTCAGAAACCTTCAAGCCACTGTTTAGTGTCCTTGCCTTTCAGCCATAAGAACACCCTTTTTCATTTCTTGTAGGTCAGATCTAATGGTGATAAAGCATCTCAGGCTTTCTTTTAAAAATTTTTTTTATGTGGGATGTCTTAATCTCTCATTTTTAAAAGACAAAGTTGCTGGATAGAGAATTGATGGTTGGCTTTTTTTTTTTTTCTTTCACTAATTTAAATATAGCATATTGTCATTTTCTTACTTATTGTTTCTGTTTTGAAATTGGCAGTTCATCTATGGAGACTCCCTTCATGTGCCATGTTGCTCCTCTCTTGTGGCTTTCAGAAATCCCTCAGTACCTTTAGCATATGACACTGATAATGATATGCCATAGCATGAGTCTATTTGCGTTTAACCTGTTTGGAGTTCATTGTGCATCTAGGATTTCTGTGTGTGTATTGTGTGTGTATGTGTGTTTCATTAAATTTGGGAAGTTTTCAGCTATTATTCAGTTATTATTTCTTTGAATATTCACTTTGCCCCATTACCTCTTTCTTCTCCTTCTGGGACTCCCACAATGTGTATATTGGTATGCTTGATGGTGTCCCACAGGTTCCTCTATTCACTTTTCTTCTTTCTTTCCTCTTTCTACTCCTCAGACTGAATGATTTCAATTGTCTTATCTTCAAGTTCTCTAATTACTTCTTTTTCCAGCTCCAATTTGCTGTTGGGCCCCTCTAGGGATATTTAAATTTTTGTTAATGTGGTCTCTAACTCTGTTCGGTTCCTTTTCATAATTTCCATCTCTCTTGATATTCTTTTGTATTCATCTTTAATTTTCCTGATTTCTTTTAGCTCTTTGTATTTTCTTTCAGTTCTGTGAGCATATTTAAGACCATTTTTAAAAAGTTTTTGTCTGGTATGTCCCAGGTTGGTGCTTCACCATTAATTGTTTCTAATTTTTAATCACTTTTGTCTAGGCTATCATTTCCTGTTTCCTATTATGTTTTATAGTCTTCAATTGAAGCCAGGACATTTTAATATTTTACTGTGTTGTCATTAGAATTTAGACTCTGAGATTTCTGTTCCATAAGTGTATATACAGCTATTGTTATGACAACTTTCCTTGATTGTTAGGAGCTAATAAAAACAAAAAAAGAAGAAGTAGAAAACAAAAAACAAAAAACAAAAAAACCACCTTTCTAAGTCTTTGAAGATCGGCCTGTGCATGTTCTCTCCTTCAGAACCTATCCATACAAAGAGTTTAGAGAATAGCTGTGGGCCAAAGCATAGGGGCCTCCCAGATGCTTTCATTTTATGTGTCTTATCTTGGGTATACACATGTGGCCCTAGTAATTTCCCCCTTTACAGGGTTCTGAATGTCCCCTTTTCACTAGGAAATAGTTTCCTCATGGTCGTGGGCACTGCACTTTATGTCCTACAGCCAACAATCCCTTGTCCCAGGCAGCATGACTTGACTCCTCTCCCACAAAGTTCTCTAGAAGAGTTCCATGAACTGCCTTCTGCATCCAGGGCAAGGTCTGGGACAGTAAGTCTCTCAGGCCAACACCAAACATGTTGTGCCAGACATATGCTCTCAGTATATGTACAATAATTACTCTGCTCCCTGCAGAACTGGGTCATGGATCTGCACTGGGAGCATGGGCTGGCTCTGTGGCGTGGGTGAGGGGTAAGGGAGTGATGGAGTTTCAATTAAAGGCCATGACTACTGACAGAAAAGAAGGTCACCTTGGAATGTAATAAACAAGCTCTCCAGTCTCATGCTAATAGGAGCTGGGTGGGGAAACATCCTGAGCTTGCCTGTGAATTGCAGAAATGTAAAAGAGCTGAGTCATTGATCTTTAAGACTTGTTGATTTCAGTAAAATGTAACTGTCAAGTATCTATTGCCCTTGCACATGCTCACACATATTTTCTTTGTTCTAAAGCCAAATAAAAGCCACACTTAATGAGGTGGCTGGGCTCTTCTCTCCATATGGGACAGAGAGTCCCCTGATCCCAGTTCTTCTTATCTTTGTCTTATTCTTTCTTTCTCATCCGTGGCACCGTTTTCACAGACCCAGTTCCTGACCGGCAACAAGGGAGGGTCCAGCTCAGGGGACCAGGAGATCCTACTGCCTTCAAGTAATAACCCTTTTCTTTTTTCATTACTCACCCCGTTACTGCAGTCCTCTATTTTCTGCAGCTTCGAGAAAGATGTTTTTGCCAGTTCATGATGGTTGTTCAAAGCTTCTGTGAGGAGATGAAGCCCTGAAACATATCACTCTATATCTTTGAGTGGGGACGAACATATCATTAAAAAAAAAAAATTAAACCCTGGTAAATAGGGGAAAAGAATAAACTATTTATTCTGCAAATTTCCTATACCAACTATCCTTCAAGGTAATAAAGAAGTATATGGACAGTTGGTCTTGGAAAATAATTCCTACTCAAGAATTACCATTTCTCTTAACATAATCAAATCGTGGTAATAGGGAAGAAAGTGGGGGTTATAAATTAATCACATTTGGCCATATGCTGATAAATTAGTTTAACTTGTGAGGTAAGTACGTATGAGTTTTATTATAATTTTCTGTCATTTTTATATTTGAATATTTCTTTAATGCAAAATTTAAAAATGTCATTGGAACTAGATATAAGGTATAAAGGAAAAGAAGTTCAAAGGATTTGGAAAAGAGATTTTGATACTCCCTGTCTGGGTGGGATAAGTGTGAAGCCCCAGTGCATCCTCTGAGCAGCAGGGGCAGCATGAATGCACTGAATTTTGGAGGATTAGAGAGAAGTGACATCAAGAGATCTCTTCATTGTGTCTATCACACGGGTGTAACTCAAAGATATTTATGAATTAAATGGGTTAAACATAGTGCAGGACAGATATCTTTAGAGGTTTTGGCATTGTAGCCATTGAAGACTTTGAGAAATAAATGTAATAATTTTAATCTGGGTTTTAGAAATATATTCCTTTTGTAAAGTAAAAAATTTAGACTAATAGGTAAATTAGCTAATGGGGAAATTATACAATAAATTAATACATATTATCCCAGATAAAAGGATATGAGTGAATAGATTAAAGTAGTAGTGAAGATGAGACAATGAATATGGGAAATTGGATATTTAAAATAATTAATAATGTATTACCAGCTGAGTGGGAGAAGACAGGGGAGTAGTGAAATGAACCTATATGTGCTTATTGAAACTACTTAATAAAAAAGTGATTAAATATTACTTCATTAAGAAGAGAACTTTCACCTTGTTGGGTTTATTCAGGCATTTCTATGTTGTCAGTGTATGTATGTATATATGTATGTATGTATGTGTGTATGTATTTATCTACTTATCCATTGTTATCCAAAAATAGCTCAAGAATGAGGTCAATACACTTGTTCTTGCTCAAAGCCATCTCTAGCAAATTATTTCTTCCCCCAAATCTGGAGAGAAATACATCAATTACTCTTGCTGAAGGGTACCTATCCTAAATTATTTTAGGGAAAACTAATGTTCATTTTAAAGAGCTGTCTGAAATAACTTCAAAAATTAAGAGCAAGGTAGGCACCAATTTGCAATCTCTTTCATCCCTTTAATGATGTACTTGACAGAGGACAAAATTTATCATCAATGTTTTCAGAGTCAAATTGATATTTCAGTGTTTCTATGAATAAAAGTACTTTGTTGCACTGTCTGAATTGTAGGGTGTTTTTGTAAGACAGGTCTAGAACAAAAACACTATCACTAACACTATCATTATCACTAAAAGAATGATAATCTCCATGTTAGCCTTGAGATTGTTGCTCATTGTACCCTATATCTTCCTGAGCTCTTTTCTTAGCAGACACTGTCTTTCTTAAGTGAGAAACTAATAGAGGGACACTAGACTATGAGCTGGTCAAGAACAGATATATTTTGAATTTTATTTTGGTAATCTAAGCAACTACTTGTCATTAGTAAGTGGCCAGGGAAGGAAAGAAGGAAGCAGTTAATTCAGCAAAGGAAAAGATGAATAGAGCAGAAAACATGAAGGTGAAAGAAGAGACAAATTAAATAAATATACATAGCATACTATTGCTTTAGTTTCCTGGCTGCTAAACAAAGATCAAACAATGGATTGGCTTAAACAACAGTAATTTATTGGGTCATAGTTTTGAGGATAGAAGTCCAAAATCAAGGTGTCTTCAAGGTGACAATTTCTCCTAGAAGACTGTGGCATTCCTGGGCTGGCTGCCAGTGATAGCTTTTCTGTCACCTGGAAATGCATATAGCAGCCTCTCCTGGCTTCTGCTTTTTCATCCTTGCCCTGTTGACTTCCAGCTTCCAGCTGCTTCCTATGGCATTCTCTCTTTCTGTGGCCTTTAGTATATGGCCTTCAGTAATAGGATTAGACCCATTCCGAGTCAGGTGGACTACACACTAACTGAAGTATCCTCATCAAAAGGTCCTATTTACAATGGATTTACACCCACAAGAATGGACTAAGTTTAAGAATATGTTTTCCTGGGGTACATGGCTCAAAGCCACCACAACTATGGAAGAATAAAGAAGGAATTTAAACATGTGCTTGAATGGAGAGTGTGTAGGATAGAGTTGATTTACAATGGACTTGAAAAACTCGAGTCTTAAATCTAAGGAAGCCTGGATGTTTGGTTTTAATTCTCGGCCAAGATAAGTGCAATGGGATTTAAGATGTGCTGTTTAAAATCTGAAACCTTTAACTACCAGGATCAGTTTCTTACTGATGTTTTCATCCTGACATTTAGGCTTGACTAAGTGACAGGAGGAGCATAAAGCTAGCACTGGGAACTTCTACCTAGAACTCCCCTTAAGCCAGGATGCATCTCATAAATCCTGGTAATTTACTCTAGAGACAAAATAGGTCTATGTAAGAATAAGGACCCTGAGGCGTTTATGCACAGGATATCTCTTGGACTGCCAGTGTTTGCTCATGCTCTCTTTATCTTGATGCACCATATATTTTGCTTTTAAATAAAAACCTTTTCAAGGTATATCTGGAAAATCTCATGAGAGTCCAAATAATGAAATTTGTGTAATGTTTTTAGTTGGTATTCTTGGAAGAAGGACATGAGGCAAGATGATGAAAGAGAGAAACTGGGGGAAGTAGTGAATAGACTAGGGGTGTAGGAAAAGACTGCTTTAGTTTAAGTTACTGTAGCATCTTTTGAATGGACCATTGATTCACATCATGTAAGCTCATACATGAGCAAGAGCAATCACTGAAGACACCAGTAAGTGCTCACTATTATTACAGTTTTAATTGATGTATTCTGCATTTGTCCTCCAAAAAAAAAAAAAAAAAAAAAAAAAGTTAACCAAGTCCTGCATTTTGTTGAAGCGTTTGGGCTGGTAATTATTGTGAAGAAGGAGCAATATAGCAAGGACTTTTTGAAAAAGAAACAAACAAAAGTGAGAATTGTATAGTCCAGGGTCAATAAAGGAGATGTTGTTAACTGCATTTCATAAACTCTGATTTAGGTTGACAGATTGATTTATTGTGGCCACATATTTCATTCTTTATGTCTTGGGTTACACATGATCCTGTATTTAAGCCTGATCAGACATTGCTCATCACTACTTAGAGTTGAGAGGTCACCTTTTTTACACTTTCAACTAAATCAAAACAAATCCCATCATTTCCAAATGATCTACTGATAATTAATTTAAAAAGAATTAAGATTCTACTTTTGAGCCTCTGGCATTAATACCCAACTGGACAAAAAAGATGATAAAAAAGAAAGCAAATAACAATACCCTTAAGGTTAGATGACATATAGGCAGAAGGGAAAGATTTTTAAAAAATGTTTCACTCATTCTCATTCCAAGAAATTCACAAGTCTCTTGAGGCCTAGGCTGGAACTGGCATATCATTACTTCCACTGCATTCTCTTGACAGATGAGTCACAGGGCCAGCTAAGACTCAAGGAGAGGGGATATTATACTCTGTTTCTTTATGTGAGAAACTCCAAAGTCACACTGCAAAGGGAATGGCAGCAGGAATGAGTGAAAGACTGCAGACATTTTTGCCATCTACCACATAAGAGAAAATTCAAATAAAAATACAGTGATATGGGGATTATATTAATATTTTAAAATCAATTTCAATTTTCTACTCTCTATATAATGTAAAACTTGTCTTGTTCAGTTTTTACTGAAGAGGTAATAAATATTCAACTTGTAAAAATAAGTATCTTCTGAAAGAAATTTGTTAGGATATTGGTTAAAATATTTTAATACGAATGAAATAAATTCTTACAGATGTATAGAGAGATTTTATATGAAATATAAAATTTAATCTGCTTAACATACATTATATAGGAGTATAATAATAACTCTTGAATTTTCTAATATAATCCTATAAAATATTTAAATATTTAATTATTTCATATTCCAAATTTTCTGCACCTTTGAGGGGCTACATGTCACAATTTCTGTTCTGGGAAATACCATCCTTGTGTGAATAATTTACCTTCGTGTTTGTGTATGTGAGGGTGTGTGTGTCTGTTTATGCATATTAATTGCAGTTAGCCAAAAAGTGGCAATGATGCATAGAAGACCTGTATGAAGGTTAAGCTAGATGTATAAGTTAAGAAGTTTCTGTGTTTAGGCAATTTAAGAATAGAGAAAATTGACAGGTTAATAGATATTCACTCATTTGATCAAGAATTAGAGAGCAAATGTCAATTCTGGGGGATAAATAACAGTCAATAGCAACACTACTGTACTCTTAAGGGAGCTTTGGCAAGCACAGAAGCAGGCAATTCCTCTGGAGGTAGAGAAAGAGCACTATCTAGGAGACAAAGATGTCAGAGATCACAAAGAAGTAGATCAAGCAAGGAAAGGACTAAACACACTGGAAATTGGGTATGGGCCAAGGCAGATATGGCAGCCCTCTGTGAACAGAGTCAGCTGCCCTTCCTGCATCAACAATAGAATGAAGTGCAGGACTAAATCCTGGAAATCCTGGGATGGAACCTGCCAGCGTCTGCAGGTGGAAACATAAGTGAAAGGTAAGAAGGTTATATCATGACAGCATATCTTGAGGACATGGTTCACATCTTTTCTCCTTTGGATGTCTTTAGTAATTATGGACTATATGACTTGTTGACACTTATACTTACCATTTATTAATTGTGTGACCTCCTGGTTATCTCAGTTTCCCCTTTTATGAAATGAGAATATTACTAGCTCAAATGTTTTTGTGAAAATTAAATGAACTAGCATAGGTAGTTTTCTTTGATTATCTATTACTGAATAACAAATAACCCCAAAACTTAGTGGTTTAAAAACATAGCTCATAAATAGGAAATTTGTGCGGGGAAATCCCATTTCTCTTTCACTTGGCATCAGTCTGGGTGTCTCAAAGGCTGGTAGCAAGGGCATTCTGAAAGCTCTCTCTTTCACATGTATGATAGTTAATGCAGAATGTCAGCTGACATGTTAGCTGGTGCTGTACCTAGAACATTTCCATGTGGCCTCTCTATGTTACTTAGGGATTTCTTGCAACATGGTGGCTGTGTTCCAAGGTGAGCATCCTAAGAGAGAGTGAATGAGACAGAGGCTATATTACCTTTTATGACTTCAGAAAAAAGGAAGCATCACTTCCACATTCTATTCACTGAGGCAGTCAAAAAAGGCCCACCCAATTACAAATGGAGGGAGATAGTCTCTGCTTTTGATGGAAATGTAGAAAACTTCTGGAAGCCTGTGGGAATGGGAATATTGCTATGTCTATTTTTGAAAATACAATCTTCCACAATTATTTACCCGGGACTGTACTAGGCAGTATAAAGAATACAAAAAGTTGTAAGTAAATCCTTGAGGGTAAATAATTCCTGGCAATTATCAGGTGCTCAATAAATATTTATTGTTATTTTTTTCTTTATAAATTGATTTATATTTACATTTTACATAAATGAAATCATACAATATGTTACACAATATATTTAGTTCATAGTAATGCAATCATACAGTATTTTTCCTTTTGTGTCTAGCTTGCTTCACTCAACATAATGTCCTCCAGGTTCATCCATGTTGTCATATGCTTTACGACTCCATATCTTCTTACAGCTGCATAATATTCCATTGTGGGAATACCACAGTTTATCTATTCATTGGTTGATGGACACCTGAGTTGTTCCCAACTTTTGGCAATAGTGAATAATGCCACTATGAACATAGGTATGCATATGTCTATTTGTGTCACTGACCTTGGTTCTTGTGTGTATATACCCAGTACTGGTATTGCAAGTTCACATGGCAAATCTATATTCAATTTCTTAGGAACTGCCAAACAGTCCTCCATAGTGGCTGTACCATTCTGCATTCCCAGCAACAGTGAATAAGTATTCCTCTCTCTCCACATCTTCTCTAACACTTGTAGTTCTTTTTTTCTTTCTTTTTAATAGTATGTTTTTTTTTATTTTTTAAAAAGATACATAAATTACATAAATGTTACACAAAAACTATTGGGATTCCTATATGCCCCACTCCCCACACCTCCCACACTCTCCCACATAAACATCCTTCATTAGTGTGGCACATTCATTGCAATTGATAAATGCATCCTGGGGCTTTGCCATTAAGCATGGACCATAGTTTACATTGTTGTCTACACTCTCTCCCCAAACAGATTTTTTCAATCCTGATTTTCTTCCTCATTATTTTCAGATTTGCAGGAAGATAAGTTTTGTGTTTTAATGTCACAAGTTCTGCAGATGTGTCTGAATGCCTGGGCAGGCAAAGAGAAAAGGCACCACTTCCTCACTGTATCACATCCACACCTGCCTTGACTCTGCAAAAGGCCCTATATCTAGACTCCAAGGTCCTGGAGTAAATAGTCCAGGGCCAGGCTCACTCTCTTCCCTGAAGCAACTCGCTACTCATGGCCTTCAGAGAGATTTTTCTCCTTCAGGTCAGGCAGGTCCAGAACCAACCAGGTGCAGATTCCTTCAGCGACTCTCTAAATTTTTTTTTTTACATTTATTGAAGTATATCACTCATACATGAACATACACAAACAATAAGTGTATAGTAATAGTTGTGAACTTACAAAAAAAACCATCCATAACATCATACAGGGGTCCCATACCTCACTCTACCTCATTTGTTATCAATTATGAAAGAATATTTATATTTTAACACATTTTTAATACATTTTTAACTAATGATTAAAGAACATCCTCAAAATATTACTACTAACCAAAGTATTTTCCCCCAACCCACCTTATTATTATTTTTTATATCATTTATACATGAACATACATAAACAATAAGTGTATAGTAAAAGTTGTGAAGTTACAAACTAAACATTCATAGCATCATACAGGGGTCCCATACATCCACCCTCCACCAACACCATGCATTGTCATGAGACATTTGTTACAAATTATGAAAGAATATTGTCAAAATCTTACTACTAATTATAGTCCTTATCTTACATTTGGTGTATTTTTTCCCCAACCCACCCTATTATTATTTTGTAAATATATTTTTATGACAGAAGTTGTAAACTTACAAAACAATCATGCACGTGCAGAATTCCCAAACAACATCCCTCTATCAACACACCAGACCGTGGTGGAACATTTGTTACAGATTATGAGATAATATCATCCAATTATTACCAGGTCCACAGCGTATATTTGGCACACATTTTCCATACTCCCCCACTATTAACACAGTACATTTTTGGCATAGATGCAAGAATATTACATGATTAATGTTAACCACACTCCATAGGTCAATCCAGTTGAATTTTTCCCATGCTTCTCCACATTCTCACCACCCTGCAATACTGATATACATCTGCTCTAGCTCACAAAAGACACTCTTGAATCTATATCATCAACCACTATTCTCATCCACCTCTGGGTTTACTGTGCTATTCAGTCCTTAGATTATTCTCTAGCTTTCTGTCAATTGGCATTTACATCCCTAGACTACCATTTTCAGCCACATCCTCATTTATAAACGAGCTGTTATTCACTAAAATGTTTTACCATCAACTTTGTACATTTCCACACTTTTACAGTAAAGCTAATTAAACCTTCTACATACATTAAATATCAGTAGTCCATCTTGGTCCTCCTCTTAAATCTCCTTTAAGAATCCACTACCTACCACCAGGTCTTGAAGATATTTTCTTACAATTTTCTTCTAGAAGCTTTATGGTTCTTGCTTTTATATTTAGGTATTTGATTCATTTTGAGTTAATTTTTGTATAGGGTGTGAGAAGGGGTCCTCTTTCCTTCTTTTGCTATGGATATCCAATTTTCTCAGTACCATTTGTTGAATGGACTGTTCTGCCCAGGCTGGGTTGATTTGACAGGCTAGTCAAAAATCACTTGACCACCTCCTCTGGGCTGCGACTGGTGTGCCTGGAAGGAGGCATGGCCGCAGGCTCTGCAGGCACCGCCCCTCCTGCAGAGGAGCAGCCCCCTCCTCGCCGCTACTCAGGGCACAAGCGGAGCAAATGCCAATTTACTGCCAGTTCCAGAAAAGTCTGCCTTTCTGCAGCAAGGGATGGCTGGTGCCTGAAGCAGATGTAGTTGCAGAGAAGGGGTGCTGGACAGGAGGCTGATTGCATCTACAATCAACAAAGGATATTGCCCTCAGCCATCTGGGGAGTCTCCTCAGCCAATCAGATGGAGGTCTTAAAAGCCGGAACTGAGGATTTCAGCAATCTGAAAGAAAAATTTCTGCCTCTACTTCAGCCAGCCAACTTCTCCTGAAGAATTCAACTGCACCTTCATTGGAGTTTCCAACTTGCAGCCTGCCCTATGGAATTTGGATTTGCCAGTCCCCACAGTTGCATGAGCCTTTATCTATCTATATCTATCTATCTGTCTGTCTGTCTATCTATCTATCTATCATCTATCTATCATCTATCTATCTATCTATCTATCTATCTATCTATCTATCTATCTATC
>JAKSZT010018658.1:6043733-6056475 GCA_026826555.1 Tolypeutes matacus | reverse complement strand
ATCTATCTATCTATCTATCTATCTATCTATCTATCTATCTATCTATCTATCTATCTATCTATCATCTATCATCTATCTACCTGTGCCCTGTTGTTTTGTTTCTCTGGAGAACTCTGACTAAAGGGTTCTAGAAATAAAGATAATGAAAAATCCTTACATAGGGCTTTCTATGTGCCAAACACTGTTCTAACTACTGTACATATATTATACTACACATATATTAAAGCATTTAATCCTCCAAACTATGAGGTAGTCTGTATTATATTATCCACATTTTACAAATGAATAAACTGAGACACAATTAAGGTTAGGAAAAAAAAAATCACTTGACCATAGCTTGAGGGTCTACTTTTTAACCATCAATTTGGTTCCATTGGTCCATGTGTCCATCTTTATGCCAGCACCATGCTATTTTTACCACTGTAACTAGGTAATATGACTTAAAGTCCGGAAATGAGAGTCTTCCAACTTTGCTTTTCCTTTATAAGATGTTTCTGGCTATTTTGATTTCCCTTACCTTTCCAAATAAATTTGAGAATCATGTTTTCCATTTATTTTTAAAAATGCTGGTGGAATTTTTATCAGGATTGCATTGAATCTGTATATCAATTTGAGTAGAATTAACTTCTTAATGATATTTAGTTTTTCAATCCATGAGCATGGAATATTCTTCTAATTATTTAGGTCTCTTTTTAATTTCTTTTAACAATGACTTGTAGTTTTCTGAATACAAGTGCTTTACTCATTGGTTAAGTTTATTCCTGAATATTTGGGTTTTATCTGTCATATTTTATTTTCACCACTATTTTGATACTTTTAGTTAGTTTTATTGATATAATCTTTATTTCTAGACTTCTAGGCCTCTCTCTCCTCTCTTTTTTTTTCAGGCTGTAGCACACCCTTTGGTATTTCCTGCAAAGCATGTCTTTTTGTTATAAACTGTCTCAGTTTCTGTTTATCTGTGAATAAACATTTTTGAAAGACAATCTTGCCAGACATAAGATTCTTGGCTGGAAGTTTTTCTCTTGCAGTATCTTAAATATATCATACCACTGTCTTCTTGCCTCTATGGTTTCTGGTGAGAAATCAGCACATAATTTTACTGAGTATCTCTTATATGTTATGCATTGCTTTTCTCTTGCTACTCTCAGAATTCTCTGTCTTTGGAACTTGACATTCTAATTAGTATGTGTCTTGGAGTTGGTCTGTTTGGATTTTTTTGGATGGGAGTATGTCGTGCTTCTTGGACATGGATATCTATGTCCTTCAATATGGTTGGGAAATTTTCTACCATTATTTCTTCAAATATTCCTTCTGCCCCTTTTCCCTTCTCTTCTCCTTCTGGGACACCCATGACATGTATGTTTGCATGTCTCTTGCTATCCTTTAGTTCCTTGAGACCTTGTTCACATTTTTCCAACCTTTTCTTCACCTGTTCTTTCGTATGTTCACTTTCAGAGGCCATTTCTTCAAGCTCACCAATCTTTTCTTCTGCCTCCTCAAATCTGCTATTATATGATTCCAGTGTATTTTTAATTTCATTTATCGCACCTTTCATTCCCATAAGATCTGCTATTTTTTCTATGTATGTTTTCAAATTCTTCTATGTGCTCATCCAATGTCTTCTTAATATCCTTAATCTCTTTAGCCATCACATTGAATTTATTAAGGAGATTTGTTTGAACATCTATGATTAGTTGTCTCAACTCCTTTATGTCATCTGGAGGCTTATCTTGTTCCTTTAAGTGGGCCATATCTTCCTGTTTCTTGGTGTAGATTGTAATTTGTTGTTGGTGTCTTGGCATCTGGCTTACTAGAATATTTATTCTGGGTGCAGTTTTTCTCTTTAGTTTAGGGTTTCCTGCCCTTTCTCCCTTGCTGGTTGTGTAGTAGGAGTCAAGGATATAGTTAGTACTATAAGCTGTGGAAGCTCAATCTACCCTCATTGCCCCAAGGACCAATGAAGCTTCTCCCAGCTTTCTCCTTTTCCAAGGGTAGGGACAGATCCACAGCTGTGTGGAGTAATGCAACTCATATAGGTCTAGACTGTAGTTGCCCGGGGAGACTGATGAAGCTTCACGCCCCTTTCTCCCCTGCCTGGGGCAGGGATGGAGCTGCAGGTGTGGGCAGCAATCTATGCAGTTGCCCTGGTAGACTTCCGATTATTCAGTGCCACTAAATGTACCTGCAGTTACCTGGATAGGGTGGTGCTGGGCTCATCAGCTTCCTCCCTGCTAGATGTGGGGCTGAAGTCTAGGCTAGGGCTGCAGGCCAATCTGGGTGAAATAAACTGGTCTTTACCGTCACTGTGATTTTCAGTCCGCCTGCTTCCCCTTGTGCAGGGGGTGGAGTCAAAACAGTGGCTACCAGCCTCCTTCTGACTTAGACTCACACTTTAGCTGTTCTTAGGGTTGTACTTTAGCCAGCCTAATTTACTAATCGGCAGCTGAAATCGGTGGCCAACCGTCTCTCCCTCCCCTGTTTTTGGGAAATGGAGCTTCCAATTCCTGCCACAGAATAGCTCCTGGGGTGGCTTGAGCTGCCAAAGTAGGATGATTACTGGCCTCCACATTGTGGCCTGTAATTTCCCAGAGAGGCTGGTATTGCTCCCCCAAGCTTCCTCCCTACCCGAGATGGTGCTGGGGATTAGGCTAGAGCAGCAATCTCATCTAGCTGGTCCTTACCAGCACTGTGATTTTCAGTCAGCCCCGCTTCCCCTCATGTCAGGTGTGGAGTTAGATGTCAGCCACCAGCCTCTTTCTGAATTGAACAAATTCAAACTTTAGGTGTTCTTAGGATTATACTTTAGCCTGCCGAATTTTCTAATCAGTAGCTGAAGTTCGTGCCCAACCATCTCTTCCTCCCCCATTTTGGGAAATTGAGCTTTCAATTTCAGCAGCAGAACAGCTGTGCCACGAGTGGAGGATGGGCACAGGCCTCCAGGGTGTGGAGTACTACTTATGAATATTCTCTGCAGGTGGGCAGTCTCCTCCTTCCATTCTTTTAAGGATGTTGCAGGATGTACTTCTGGTCTCCTGAAGCCCCCAAACAAGTGCTCTAGATAGTGCTGGGAGATCACCAACTGCCCTGTAGCAGGAGCTGATTCTAGGAGCTCTTTACTCTGCTGCCATCTTGCTGGTTGTTCATCTGTAGTTCTGTCTTTTTAATAGCAGCCGTTCTGATAGGTGTGAAATGATATCTCATTGTAGCTTTGATTTTCATTTCCCTAATCATTAGTGATGTTGAACATTTTTTCATGTGTTTCTTCACCATTTGTATTTCTTCTTTGGACAATTGTCTTTTAAAGTCTTTTACCCAATGTGTAATTGGGTTGTTTGTCTTTTTATTGTTGCGTTGTAACATCTCTTTAAATATCATGTATATTAAACCCTTATCAAACATATTTCTAAATATTTTCTCCCATTTAGTCAGCTGCACCCTTTTGACAAAGTCCTGTGAGGTGAAAAAGTGTTTAATTTTGAGGATGTCCAATTTATCTGTTTTTTTTCTTTTATTGTGCTTGCTTTAGGTGTAAGATCCAGAAATCACTACCTACCACAAGGTCTTTAAGATGTTTCCCTACATTTTCTTCTAGTAGTTTTATGGTCCTAGCTTTTATATTTAGGTCTTTGATCCGTTTTGAGTTGATTCTTGTATAGGGAATGAGATAGGGATCCTCTTTCATTCTTTGGGTTATAGATATCCAGTTCTCGCAGCACCATTTGTTGAAGAGACTATTTTGTCCCATTAACATGGACTTTTTAGGTTTATCAAAAACTGGTCGACTGTGGAGTTAAGGGCTTATTTCTGGAATCACAATTCTATTCCACTGATTGATGTATCTATCTTTATGCTAGTACCATGCTGTTTTGACCACTGTAGCTTTGTAATATATTTCAGGCTTTGGCAGTGAAATTCCTCCCATGTTGCTCTTCTTTTGTAGAATGCTTTTGGATCTTTGGGTGCACTTTCTCTTCCAAATGAATTTGGTAACTGCCATTTCTATTTCTGTAATATAGGCTGTTGGAATTTTGATTGGTATTGCATTGAATCTATAAATCAGTTTGAGTAAGATCGACATCTTCATGATATTTAGTCTTCCAATCCATGAACATGGAATGTCTTTCCATTAGTTTAGGTCTTCATTGAGTTCTTTTAGCATTGTTCTGTAGTTTTCTTCATATAGGTTCTGTACTTCTTTGGTTAAATTGATTCCTAGGTATATGAGTCCTTTGGTTGCTATTGTAAATGGATATTTTCCCCTGATTTCCTCCTCAGATTTTTTGATGCTAGTGTACAAAAACATTACTGATGTTTGCTTGTTGATCTTGTATCCTGTCCCTTTGCTGAACTTATTTATTAGCTTAAGTAGCTTTGTTGTGGACATTTCAGAATTTTCCTATTTGGATGCCTTTAATTTTTTTCTTGTCTAATTGCTCTAGCTAGAACTTCAAGTACAATGTTGAATAACAATGATGACAGTGTGCTTCCTTGTCTTGTTCCCCATCTTAGAAGGAATGCTTTAAACTTTTCCCCATTGAGCATGATATTGGCTGAGGGTTTTCATATATGCCTTTTATCATATTGAGGAACTTTCCTCTTTTCCTATCTGTTGAAGTGTTTTTATCAAGAAATGATGCTGGGTTTTGTCAAACGCCTTTTAGGTGTTTATTGAGATGATCATGTTCTTATTTTTCCCTTTAATTTGTTAATGTGATGTATTATATTGATTGATTTTCTTATGTTGAACAAGCCTTACATACCAGGAATAAATCCCACTTAGTTGTGTTGTATAGGTCTTTTAATATGCTTTTGGAATGGATTTGCAAGTATTTTCTTGAGAATTTCTTCATCTACATTCATTAGAGAGATTGGTCTGTAATTTTATTTTCTTATAGTGTCTTTATCTGGCTTTGGGTGATGCTTGCTTAATAAAATGTGTTGGGTAATATTCCCTCCTCTTCAATTTTTTGGACGAGTTTAAATAGGATTTGGTGTTAATTCTTTTCAAAATGCTTGATAAAATTCACCTGTGAAGCCAGCTGGTCCTGGACTTTCCTTTGTTGGGAGATTTTTGATGATGGATTCAATGTCTTTAAATGTGATTGGTTTGTTAAGTTCTTGTATTTCTTGCAGTGTCAGTGTAGGCTGTTTGTGCATTTCTAGGAATTTGTCTATTTCATCTAGGTTGTCTAGTTTGTTGGCATACAGTTTCTCATAATATCCTCTTTATGATCCTTTTTATTACTGTGGGGTCAGTTGTAACTTCCTCCCTTTCATTTCTGATTGTATTTATTTGCATTTTCTCTCTTCTTTGTTAGTCTATCTAAGGGTTTGTCAATTTTTTTTTTCTTGTTGTACATGTTTTATTTCACTTAGCATAATATCCTCAAGGCTCATCCATGATATCATGTGTCCCAATTTCATATCTTCTTACAGAAACATAGTATTCCACCATATGTGTATACCACATTTGGTTGATTCATTCATTCATTGATGGCCACTTGGTCATTTCCATCTTTTGATAACTGTGAATGATGCCACTATGAATATTGGTGTTCAAATGTCTGTTCGTGTCACTTTAAGTTCTTCTGGATATATTCCTAGTACAGGGATTGCCAAATAATATAGGAGTTCTATATTTAGCTTCCTGAGTAGCCACCAAACTGTCGTTGACAGAGGCTGCACCATTCTTCATTCCCATCCAAAGTGAAAGATTGTTCCTATTTCTTTTTTTTTTTTTAAACAAATCTATTTTATTGGTACATATTAACAAAGCATACAATTCATTCAATGTGTACAATAATAGCATTTGGTATAATCTCATACTTGTGCATTCATCATTTAAATCATTATTAGAGTATTTTCATTATTTCAACAATAATAGTAAACAAAAAGTGACAAACAATAAACAAGAAAATTCCTCACCTCTCCATCTCTCTGTTTCCACTTCTTTTTTTTTCCTTTTTTCTTTTTTTTATATATATATAAATATATTTTAAGAGGTGCTTAGATTACCGAAAATACTACACAGAACCCCCTGGGATTCCCATGTTGCCCACCCCCCACACCTCCCGCCACATCACACACAAACATCTCCCACAAGTGTGGCCCACCACCCTCAATGGACTTACACATCCTGGGGGCTTGCCACCAACCATAGACCACAGTTCACATCGTAGACCACACTCTCTCCCACACAGTTCTGAGTGTTGTGTGCTGATTTAAAATGGCCTACATCCATTGCCACAACAGTACTCAGGACAACCTCCAACTCCCAAAGAAGCCCCTGTATTTCAACTACTCGTCCCCTCCCTGCCCCAAAAGTGTCAAGTGGCCGCTGGGTCCACCTCATTGTTATAATTTCTTCCATTGCTAGAATCACCATATGTGTACAACAGAATACCATCAAGTCCACTCTAGCCCATAGTTCTCCCCCCAATCCTGAGGGGACTGGGATGGTGATGTCCACTCCAACTCCAAGTGAGAGAGGGCTTATATCCCATGGATATGGTGGGTGGGATGATCCTGCCTGCAGATGCAGGCCCTCTCCATTCCCTGGGATGGCCGTTGCCATCGTTGTCTCCACGCCAGGTGACTTGGATGAGTCCATTGAGCTGTAGGGTAGGAGTTGCAGCTCCACCGAGATTCCACGCACACCTGGCAAATAGGTAGGCCAGAGGCTCCAGTCTCTGGAAGTATACCTAAAAACTTCTGCATCACATATAGGTTTGAATAGAAGGGACTGAAGAACCATGTGCAAGGAGGACTTATTTGAGTCCAATTCTGTCACTCTCAGGAGCACAGATTCCAAAGTAGAGCCCACTGATAAGGCATCAGTCTCTGGGGCTATCCCCCCTTATATAGGACCTGGGTGTCTCCAGAGCTCTCAGGAGCCCCTCTGTGTGGGGTGATAGGCACTTAGATGTTCTATGAGCTCCTACTGAGGTGTGCGTAAGAGTTACCTCTGGGATGACCTCCCGACTCTCTTTGAAGTCTCTTAGCCACTTGAACTCATTTGTCTTTACCTTTTCCCCCTTTTATTCAAGGTCTTTTTCCAGTTGTGTTGCCAGTTGGCACTTGGTATTAATCCCTCATTGCCAGGGAGGCTCATCCCTGGGAGTCATGTCCCATGTTGGGGGGAAGGTAGTGCAATCATATGCTGAGTTTGGCTTAGAGAGAGGCCACATTTGAGCAACAAGGAGGCTCTCAGGTGGCAACCCTTAGGCACCCCACAACTGCAGGCTAAGTATCATTTACAAGAGCAAAGACTCACAAGGGTAGTCATCAATAAAAAGAACACATCAGTGGGTCATCCTCTTTTGACAGACACTGTCCCTGTGCTCAGAGGACTATTGCTGCTCCCTTGGAGACTGTGGCAGAGCTCTCCAGGCTAGGAATTCAGATTCCCTCATTTATTGTGTGATTGTCCACACATCGTGACCATGCCCCATCTTTTGATCTTTAGAACGATTTTGTATATTCGGATGAACTAATTCCCATGAATCCCCCCTCCCAGACACCCCCCACCAATAATCCCCTGCAGTACCCATTGTAACCCTTCTGTGATCCAAATCCTCCATTAACATGTAGTCCATAAAATAATCAAATACATTTACTAGGAAAAAGAAACAACTATGATAAGCTTACATGCAAGAGAAAAAACATAAGGAAACTCAAGGGAAAAAAAAACAAAAAAAACCCCACAAATAATCAGATGAACAAAACAAAACAAAACAAAATATAATTAGCGGATTGGGACATTCAAAAAAATGGGCAAAAAAGCAAAGGAAATACCTTTAAAAAATATATATATATATATATTTATTCTTTTTTTTTTTTTCCCTTTCTCTTTTCATTTTTTGCCTTCCTTTTATCACTGTGTTATTGGGTTTCCAGTGTGCCTTGACATCTTCCCCCTCTCAGTCGCCATTGTCTCCCAATTTTTCATTTAATTTTCAAAGAAGTTTTAGGTCACAGCAAAGTCACACATGGAGTGCCGGAGACTCCCAGATACCAAACCACCCCCCCTTTCCCACCCCATATTAACCGCCCCCCCCCCTTTTTTTGGATGTTAGCATTGTTATAACTGTTATACAGAAAACAAAATATAGGAACTAAACATTGTCTATGATTTACAGTATAGTTTACAATTTAGATGATAGTTTAATAATTTTGATGATATTTACCATGTCCTGTGTCCATTACTGTAAGGTAATGAAAAACCTTACCCATGACCACCAAAAACCCCATTAGATCTTGACTGTTCCCTTCCTCCCAGCCCCCCAGGGCCCATGATACCAACCTATCCCGACCCATGGAATGTCAAGATTCACAGTTACATGCCCTCGGGATTTGAACCTGCCCTTCCTAATCCACCCACCCTCCAGTGCTGCACCACCAAACCCAGGAACACCACCACACATCTGCCCCATCCCCCCAACATGCAACCACACTCTATCCCTTTACCATAGATTATGTCCATATGGGTGATAGCTCAAAGCCTGCTCTTCTCTTACTCTCCCTGGGGTTTGTCAATTTTATTGATCTTCTCAAAGAATCAGCTTTTGGTTTTGTTGATTTTTCTCTACTGTATTTTTTCACAATTTCTTTTATTTCTTTTCTAATCTTTACAATTTCTTTCCTTCTGCTTGCTTTGGGATTGGTTTGCTGTTCTCATTATAATTTTTTTTTAATTATTATTATTATTTTTTATTATGGGTAAAAATCAAAATTCTCACAATACATACAAACATTTGCAAAATGATATATAAATATATATGCATATATGTGTATTTGCTTACAAAAATGTTGTTTATATATATATATATATAAATACATATATTTTAAGAGGTGCTTAGATTACCCAAAATATTACACGGAACCCACTGGGATTCCCATGTTGCCCACCTCCCACACCTCCCATCACATCCCACACAAACATCTCCCACAGTGTGGCCCACCACCCTCAATAAACTAACACATCCTGGAGCCTTGCCACCAACCATAGACCACAGTTCACACTGTAGACCACACTCTCTCCCACTCAGTTCTGAGTGGTGTGTGCTGATTTAAAATGGCCTAAAAAAAAATAAATAAAATAAAATAAAATAAAATGGCCTACATCCGTTGCCACAACAGTACTCAGGACAACCTCCAACTCCCAAAGAAGCCACTGTATTTCAACTGCTCATCCCCTCCCTACCCCAAAACTGTCAAGTGGCCACTGGCTCCACCTCATTGTTATAATTTCTTGCATTGCTAGAATCACCATATGTGAACAAGAGAATACCATCAAGTCCACTCTAGTTCATAGTTCTTCCCCCAATCCAGAGGGGACTGGGATGGTGATGTCCACTCCAACTCCAAGTGAGAGAGGGCTTATATCCCATGGATATGGTGGGTGGGATGATCCTGCCTGCAGATGCAGGCCCTCTCCATTCCCTGGGATGGCCGTTGCCCATCGTTGTCTCCTCACCAGGTGACTTGGATGAGTCCATTGAGCTGTAGGGTAGGAGTTGCAGCACCACCTAGATTTCATGCACACCTGGCACATAGGTAGGCGGAAGGCTCCAGTCTCTGGAAGTATACCTAAAAACTCCAGCATCACATATAGGTTTGAATAGAAGGGACTGGTGAACCATGTGCAGGGAGGACTTATTTGAGTCTAATTCTGTCATTCTCAGGAGCACAGATTCCAAAATAGGACCCACTGATAAGGCATCAGTCTCTGGGGCTATCCCCCCTTATATAGGACCAGGGTGTCTCCGGAGCTCTCAGGAACCCCACTGAGTGGGGTGATAGGCACTAATTCTGTCACTCTCAGGAGCACAGATTCCAAAATAGAACCCACTGATAAGGCATCAGTCTCTGGGGCTATCCCCCCTTATATAGGACCAGGGTGTCTCCGGAGCTCTCAGGAACCCCACTGAGTGGGGTGATAGGCACTTAGATGTTCTTTGAGCTCCTACTGAGGTGTGCGTAAGAGTTACCTCTGGGATGACCTCCCGACTCTCTTTGAAGTCTCTTAGCCACTTGAACTCATTTGTCTTTACCATTTCCCCCTTTTATTCAAGGTCTTTTTCCAGTTGTGTTGCCAGTTGGCACTTGGGAAAAGTTTTCAATTAGCAATAATCGTGCCTCGGATAAACTTCATTGGCTACGATACTGCCACTGTGCAAAGCTGCCAGTTGGCACTTGGTATTAATCCTTCGTTGCCAGGGAGGCTCATCCCTGGGAGTCATGTCCCACGCTGGGGGGAAGGTAATGCAATCATATGCTGAGTTTGGCTTAGAGAGAGGCCACATTTGAGCAACAAGGAGGCTCTCAGGTGGCAACCCTTAGGCACCCCACAACTGCAGGCTAAGTTTCATTCACAAGAGCAAAGACTCACAAGGGTAGTCATCAATAAAAAGAACACATCAGTGCGTCATCCTCTTTTGACAGACACTGTCCCTGTGCTCAGAGGACTATTGCTGCTCCCTTGGAGACTGTGGCAGAGCTCTCCCGGCTAGGAATTCAGATTCCCTCATTTCTTGTGTGATTGTCCACACATTGTGACCATGCCCCATCCCCCGATCCCTTGAATGATTTTGTATATCTTTCATGTATATTTGGATGAAACAATCCCCCCGAAACCCCCCCCAATAATCCCCCGCAGTACCCATTGTAACCCTTCTGTGATCCAAATCCTCCATGAACATTTAGTCCATAAAATAATCAAATACACTTACTAGGAAAAAGAAACAAGTGTGATAAGCGTACATGCAAGAGACAAACATAAGTAAACTTAGGGAAAAAAAAAAAAGAGAGAAGGAAAAAAAACAAATAATGAAAGAACAAAACAAAATAAAATATAATTAGTGGATTGGGACATTCAAAAAATGGGCAAAAAAGCAAAGGAAATGCCTTGAAAATATATATATTTATATATATTCATTTTTTTTTCCTTTCTCTTTTCTTTTTTCCCTTTTTTCCTTCCCTTTATCACTGTGTTATTGGATGTCTGGTGTGCCATGACACCTTCCTCCTCTCAATCCCCATTGTCTCCCAATTTTTCATTTAATTTTCAAAGAAGTTTAGGTCACAGCAAAGTCACACATGGAGTGCCGGAGACTCCCAGATACCAAACCACCCCCCCTTTCCCACCCCATATTAACTCTGCCCCCTTTTTATTTTGGTTGTTAGCATTGTTATAACTGTTATGCAGATAGCAAAATATAGCAACTAAACATTGTCAGTGATTTACAGTATAGTTTACAATTTAGATGACACAGTTTACTAATTTTGATGATATTTACCATGTCCTGTGTCCATTACTGTAAGGTAATGAAAAACCTTCCCCATGACCACCAAACAACCCATTAGATCTTGACTGTTCCCTTCTCCCCAGGCCCCCAGGGCCCATGATACCCTCTCTCCCAACCCATGGAATGTCAGAATTCACAGTTACATGCCCTGGGGATTTGAACCAGCCCTTCCTAATCCACCCACCCCACAGTGCTGCACCACCAAACCCAGGCACACCACCACTCATCTGCCCCATCCCCCAACATGCAACCACACTCTATCCCTTTACTATAGATTATGTCCATATGGGTGATGGCTCAAAGCCTGCTCTTCTCTTACTCTCTTTTGTTAACCTATCTTTCAGACAATGGTTCTCAGAGACTGCTCACTTTCCTCAGTTCAGATCAGTGAGGTCATATACTGTTCATCCTTCAGTATATGAACAGTATATGGCTTGCTTCACTCAACATAAGGTCTTCAAGATTCATCCACGTTATTCCACGTGTTAGCACTTTGTTCCTTCTTACAGCTGAGTAATATTCCATTGTAAGTATGTACCACATTTTGCTTATCCATTCGTCTGTTGATGGGCACCGGGGCTGATTCCAACTTTTGGCAATGGTGAACAATGCCGCTATGAACATTGGTGTGCATATATCTGTTTGTATTTTTGTTTTGAGTTCTTCTGGGTATATACCCAAGAGTGGAATTGCTGGATCATATGGAAGATCTATTGCTAGTTTCCTGAGGAACCGCCAAACTGTCCTCCACAGTGGCTGGACCATACCGCAGTCCCACCAGCAGTGGATGAGGGTTCCTATTCCTCCACATCCTCTCCAACATTTAGTGTCTCCTGTTTTTTTAATAGCTGCCATTCTGATGGGTGTAAGATGGTATCTCATTGTAGTTTTGATTTGCATTTCCCTGATAGCAAGTGATGTTGAGCATTTTTTCATGTGCTTTTTAGCCATTTGTATTTCTTCCTTGGAGAAGTGTCTTTTCAGGTCACTTACCCATTTTTTATATGGGTTGTTTGTCCTTTTATTTTCGAGGTGAAGGATTTCTTTATATATGCAGGATATTAGGCTCCTATCAGATATATGGTTGCCAAATATTTTTTCCCATTGGGTAGGCTGCCTTTTTATTTTCTTAATAACATCCTTAGAGGTGCAGAAGTTTTTAATTTTGAGGAGATCCCATTTATCAATTTTTTCTCTTGCTGCTCGTGCTTTGGCTGTGAAGTTCATGAAACCATTTCCTATTACAAGGTCCTGTAGATGCTTCCCTACATTATCTTCCAAGGTTTTTATGGTTTTGGCTCTTATATTTAGATCTTTGATCCATCTTGAGTTGATTTTTGTATAAGGTGTGAGATGGTATTCTTCTCTCATTCTTTTGGATATGGATATCCAGTTCTCCAAGCACCACTTGTTAAAGAGGCCACTCTCTCCCA
>JAKSZT010018658.1:5894495-6038733 GCA_026826555.1 Tolypeutes matacus | reverse complement strand
TTTAGCCAAATGCAGGACCCAAAATAATTCCTCCTCTAGACCAACCCCCTTATGGAAGGGACCCTAGCTGGGCCCGTGGAAATTAATCAAGCACGTCCTACTTTCTGGACTCCCCAGGTTAGCTGAAGCTCTGATGTTAGTCAGTGAGGAGTGCTACAGATGGCGGATTCCGCCCTTTCTGGCGCCGAGCTCCAGCGTCACCGGGCTGCTCAGTAAATCAGTTTGAGTGCAGATTCGCGTCTGCTCTCAGCCTAATGCTGCTTCAGGTCGGCTTATCTGCCCCCCAAAGCTATGGGGCGGTGCAGGCAGCTAGATCAATGTCTAAAAATATAAAATACCCTTCCCTGTCTTCCAACCGAGCCCTCCCTTTTTTGGGAATTGTCCCTCCCTCCTGGCTCCGCAGCGGTCCGGGTCTTATCCCTGGGTGGCTAGGGAAATCAGCTGCATTGCCGGACCAAAATCCCCCCTCCGGTTCACTGGGTGCTGATTAGCTCGTTTGCCCTGTTCACAGAAGATCCAAGGGGCACCAGGCAGCCAGATCCCCAGAAAATAAAACTTTTTTGCCCCGCCCGTGGCTCAAAATGGCCGTTTTATTTTTTTTTTCCCTAACCGCGGGGCTCAGCCACCTGTGCCAACCTCCACCGGCAGCCTCAAAACTCACGAATCTCCACCGTTCGTTCCACGCCGCCGATCTGCGCAGATAGATGTCCCAATCCTCTCACTCCACGCGTGCACAGCACAGACCCCGGGCAGGACCCCGTCCCCAATCCGCCTTGCTCTGGGAGCTTGCAGTGTGCGCCCTCCTACACTAACGCCATCTTGGCCCCTTATTATAATTTGTCTCAATATATTTACTGATTTCACTTGCAATTTCTTCTTTGACTCACTGCTTTTTTGGTAGTGTGTTGTTTAGATTCCACACATTTGTGAAGTTACCTCTTTCCTACCTGTTATTGATTTCCAGTTTCATTCCATTATGATCTGAGAAGGTTCTTTGTATAATTTCACTCTTTTTATATTTATTGAGAGCTGCATTGTGGCCTATCATGTGGTCTAACCTGGAGAAAGATCCATGGACACTTGAGAAGAATGTATAATCCACTGAATTTGAATTGAACATTCTGTATATGTCTGTTAGGTATAACTCATTTATCACATTGTTCAAGTTCTCTGTTTCCTTGTTGGTCTTCTGTCTAGTTGTTCTGTCTAATGATGTGAGTGGTGTGTTGAAGTCTCAAACAATTATTGCAGAGATGACTATTTCTCCCTTCAGTTTTCCCAGCATTTGTCTCATATATTTTGGGGCACCTTAGTTAGGTGCATAGATATTTATGACTCTTGTATCTTCCTGGTGGATTGTCCCTTTTATTAATGTATAATGGGCTTCTGTATCTCTTATAACTTTTTTGCATTTAAAATCTGTTTTGTCAAATATTAGTATAGCTACCCCTGCTCTATTTTGGTTACTATTTGCATGGAGTATCTTTTTCCAACCTTTCACTTTCAGCTGGTTTCTATCTCTGGGTCTAAGGTGAGTCTCTTGTAAGCAGCATATGTATGGCTCATGTTTTTTAAAACTTCTGTCAGCCTATATCTTTTGATTGGGGAGTTTAATCCATTCACATTCAATATTACTATAAATGTATTATTTGCTTCCATCATTTTACCCTTTGTTTTTCATGTGTCATATAATATTTTTGTCTGTATTTTTACTCTTTTGGTTGTCCTTTCTGCTATTTTTACTTCTATAATCTCCTCCAAGACTCTCCTTTTTCTTATAGGCTCTTAGGCTCCCCTTAAAATTTCCTGCAATGGTGGATTCTTTTTTATGAACTCTTTAGTTTCTGTTTGTTTGTTAATATTTTATACCTCACCTTTATATTTGAAGGACAATTTTGCTGGATAAGGAATCCTTAGCTAGCAGTTTTTCTCTTTCAGTATCCTAATTGTATTATACCACTGTCTTCTCGTTCCATGGTTTTTTATGAGAAAAACCATGCTAAGTCTTACTAGGTGTCCCTCATATGTGATGGTTTGCTTCTCCCTTGCTTCTCAGAATTTTCTCTTTATCTTTGACATTTGACATTCTAAGTAGTATGTGTCTTTGATTATGTCAATTTGGAGTTATTCTGATTGGGGTACAGTGTGCTTCTTGGTCATGTAAGTTTATTTCTTTCATAAGAGTTGGTACATTTTCAGCTACTATTTCCTCAAATACTCTTTCTACCCCTTTTTCCTTCTCTTCTTCTGGAAATCCCATGACACGTATGTTGTTGTGTTTCATGTTATCATTCAACTCTCTGAGCCTCTGATCGTTTTTCCATCCTCTTCTTTCTCTGTTCTTTTCTCTCTTCAATTTCAGCTGCTATGTCTATGATATCACTTATTCTTTCTTCTATTATTTCGAATCTTCTCTTGTGTGTCTCTAATGTGTTTTTGATCTCACCTATTGTGTCTTTCATTCCCATAAACTCTGTTACTTTTCTGTTCAGGATTTCAAATTCTTCTTTGTGCTCACTCAATGTCTTCTTGATGTCATTTATCTCTTTAGCCATATTTTCTTTCAACTCATTAATTTGATTTTGGAAATTTATATGTGCCTCGTTAATTAGTTGTCTCAAATCCTATGTCTCTTCTGGGGCTTTGATACACTCCTTTTCTTAGGCCATGTCTTCTATTTTCCTTATGGATGGTGATTTTTTGCTGATATCTAAGCATTTGATTAGGATGGTAGTTTACTCAGATGCTCAATTTCTTTCTCTTTCATAGGGATTTAGTGACAGGAGGCTGTGTGTTAGTGCTGCTCTTTGATTCTTGGTTCAACCTGGATTGTTAGGATTGTCCCTGTTAGTTGCCCAGAACTGGACTCTGGAGTCAGTAATGGTTGCAGACCTGTTTCTGAGGGCCTAGGGAAGGGAGGCTATAAAGGCCAGATAAAGCCTCTCTTACTTATTTAAATTTTCTCATGTGCACTTCCCTGGTCTGCCAGAAGATGGTACTCTTTGGCAGCCCTCTCAGTTCAATGCCTGGTTGGAGTGTGTTTGAGCTTTGCTGTCATGTTTCCCCTCCTTTGTCCTGCTCTCTTCTGGTGGTGTCCAGCCTTCGTTTGTTGTCTTAAACCCTATAAGATCTTTTTCCAAGGCCATTTTAGCCTGTCCTTTAGCTATTTTTCTGAGAGAAAAGATAGTCCCATGTCTCTCTAGTCTGCCATCTTCTCGGAAGTCTCTAGTTGTTATTTTTATTAGCATTTTACCATTATTATTTTTTACATAAAGACCTATAGTATTGGTTAACATTTATAGTGGTTGTCAAAACATGGAATGTAATTAGTAAGAATAATAATAAAATAACCTAATGATCATATAAGAGGTTATACTAGTTATAATCTCCTTGAGTGTAAAGTTAAAGACCTTTTATGCTTTTGTATCAATTTTTAATGGGCTCAGTAAGTGTTTATTAAGCATGTACTAGATACAGTGAATTATTCTATTTTGTGAAGTTTAGTTGGATTTTTAAGACCTTAAATGTATTCCCACATGTGCTTATAATTCATTTAAATATCTCACAAATCCTATACAAATATTGCTTGAAGTTTTTCAAGTGAGAAAACAGAAACTAAAGAAGGGAAGTAACATGCTATATAACACTTAAATATATGTTCCAAGAAGAAAGGGAATATATGTATTTATGATGTGCCCACCATTCTAACACCAGAATGTGGTACTTTACTCAGAAGATGACAACAGGCAACCATAAATATTTGTGGTTGCTAGTACCTCACATCTATTAATAGATTTGAAGATGAAGAATTGTACACTAGTGGATTTGTGATCTTTGTTTGCTAACCCAGTATCGGAATCATCCAGATTGAAAAACAAAAACACAAACCAAAAGCTCACACTCAGCATGTTTTTGTAAGTTGGTCTTCAGGAATGCCTGGGACCTAGTACTGCGCAAATATAAAGGGATGCCTGGAAAATGGCCTTCAATGTTTCTGTCTTTGAATTTATACATGCATTTACCACTAGTCTAGATTTTTTTATTTTTTATTTTTAAACAAATCAATTTTATTGATACAATTTAATAGAGTATACAGTTCATCCAAAATGTACAATTAATGGTATTTGGTATAATCATATAGCTGTGCATTCATCTCTTCAATTACTATTAGAACATTTTCATTATTTCAAAAATAATAATAAACAAAAAACAAAAAACAAACAAGAAAATTCCTCACTTCTCCATCTCTCTATGCTCCTCCCCCTGTACTTAGCTGCAGTTTCTGGCTATTCTATCCAAAGCGTATAATCAAAGGCTTTTAGTATATTCACAATGTTGTACATTCATCATCTCAAAAACTTTAGAACAAATTCATTACTCTGAAAAGAAAGACTCCACACCCTTTAGCATTCCTTCCTCAGACCTACATAACCACTAATCTCATTTCATCTTTATAAATTGATTTATATTTACATTTCATGTAAATGTAATCATACAATTTTTAGTACTCTGTATCTGGTCTCCTTCACTTAGTATAATATATATATATTTGTTTGATATTAACATTGTGTAGTATTAACTTACATTTGTTCAGCTTCAAAGAAAAATGGTCTTATATATGCATTCTACTCAGATTCATATTTTATATAATATATATTTCACATAATGTATTTAGTTCATAATAGGACAATCATACAGTATTTGTCCTTTTGTGTCTGGCTTGCTTCACTCAACATAATGTCCTCCAGGTTCATCCATGTTGTCATATGTGTCAAGACTTCATTTCTTCTTACCACTAATATTTCATGTGTATACACCACAATTTGTTTATCCATTCATTAGTTGATGGACACCTGGGTTGTTTCCAATTTTTGGCTATTGTGAATAATGCTGCTATGAATATCAGTGTGCAGATGTCTATTTTTGTCACTGCTCTCAGTTCTTCTGGGTATAAACCTAGTAATGGTATTGCCGGGTCCCATGACAAGTCTATATTCAACTTCCTTAGGAACTGCCAAACAGCCCTCCACAGTGGCTGTACCTTTCTATATTCCCATTAGAAGTGAATGAGCATTCCTATCTCTCCACAACCTCTCCAATATTTACAGTTTTCTGACTTTTTAATAGCAGCCAGTCTAATAGGTGTGAAATCATATCTCATTGTAGTTTTGATTCACATTTCCCTAAACTCTAGAGATGTTGGAACATTTTTTCATGTGTTTCTTTACGCTCTGTGTTTCTTCTTTGGATCTGTCTCCCAGGTAGGCATAAGTTATAGTTGGAGTTTGCTAAGAAATTATAAGAAACAAAGAGTAAAACAAAAATTTAAAAAATCTGTAAAACATAAAGGAGATTTGTTTTTCTTAGATCTTATACTAATAAACTCTATGTTAACCTTATCGTTGGCAGTAAATTTCAGATATCTGCACTTTCAATTTGGATTTTGCTGCCACTTAATATATCTGTTAGCATTTAAGATACTGTGTCCTGTTTTGAGGCTCAGGAACATTTATGTCCCATTCTGATTGGATCTCCCAAATCAGGTTCTTTCTGCTGCATGTTCAGAAGATGAGGGATGGAATATTTCTTTTGCTGCCTTTTGCCAATCATTTCTAAATCTAGCCTCATGAGCTAGAAAAATCTAGACATGAAGCAGTGTTTTTCCCTCTATTCATTCTAGGTTACAGTTCAGATATGGGAAAAATAATAGATTTATAATAAAATCTTGCATAGATAAGCATAGAATCTTGCATTATAAGCATAGAAATTAAGACAATATCTTCACTGGGTGAGAAAAAATATGAATTTCAAAATACTAGAAATGTACTTATCATAAGCTTTATTCCAACTCTCCAACTTGATTTTCTACAAAGAATAAAAACATTTCCATTTTACTCTTTGGATATGCATGTTGTCTTTGTCATTACTACCATTTAAGTCAAACTCTTCTTTCCACTATCAGGATCTGCATTTTCCATTTCTCCAATCAAGGTAAAAACAGGTTGGATTAGATTCTGAGCCCTTCTTTAAATTCATCAGGAGAGCTCAATTCCCAGGAAGAAAACATAGGGAGTAAGACATTTTTACTAGAAAGGGTTCCTCATATTCCAACAACATTTGTTCTAGACTGAACTCCAAGGTAAAGTAATATAGATCCTTCAACATTTTTCTTTTTCAAGATTGTCTTAGCTATATGTAATCATTTCCATTTCTATATAAATTTTAGAATTTTGTCTAAATTTTTTAGCACGTGTTGACAAAAACACATGCTAAGATTCTGATTGTGATTGTTTTGAATATGCCACAATGTTTTGCAGTGGTTTTTTTTGTTTGTTTGTTTGTTGTTGTTGTTGATTTACCAGGAGGTCCCAGGGATCGAACCCAGGTCCTTCCATATGGTAGATGGATGCCCAACCAACTTCAGCCACATCTGCTTCCTGTTTTGCAGTTTTCGATGTAGCAGCCTTAACATTCTTTTATTAAATTCATTCGTAGATATTCTTGGGTGCTATTGTAAATGCTATCATTTTTAAAATTCACTTTCATAGTAATTGTTGTTAGAGAGTGTCTATAAAAATACCATTTATTCATATTGATGCTGTATCTGGTGATTGATTTATTTACAACATTTTGTGATTCTATTCAATATTCTTCATACACAATAATGTCAGTTATATAAAGAATGATAGTTTAATTTCTTCTTTACCAAATCTATAACTTTTATATCTTTATTTTTATCTTATTGATCTGACTTAGACCTTTGGTATAAAGTAGTTGATAACTTATGATAGATATCTTTGCCTCATTCTACACAGGTTATCTACAAAATACCTGCAATAAATATCATAATTAAAACAGAAATATTCAATGTTTTCCACAAATATCAACAATGATAGTAAATATTTAGGTTACTATATATCAAGTGATAATATTCTTGGGCAGTAATACCCAAATATCTTCCCGGAGCAAGCAAAAATTTTCAGGCACTCACTATTCAAAATCTAGATTTAGACAAAGTTTTCCTAACTCCACAGAGGGAAAATTTTGATAGCTATACTTAATTACATCACTTCACAAAAAATTTACTATCTTATTCTGAAACATCTGCACTTGGCTTTTCCCACTGCATTTGAATACTCTTTCCAAAATAATAAACAAAGTAGATTCTTCCAGAACAAAATGGTGTTTCACCTCAAAGCAAAATTTATTTTCCATCCTAGAAAGTAGAGACTACTTGAAACTTTTAAAAATGATAATTTTTTTTCAAGCTTTAAAAGTTTTACCTTGCAGTGACACCCAAACTGCTTAGATTATGATTTTTCAGTGACACTCTCTGTCATATTACTTCAAATAATTGGGCTAAAAAATTTCCTAAAGGAATTGAGACTACATTTCAAGTTATTCTCCACCAGGTTAGCAAGATGCTAGTAAATTCCATTAGTATTTTAAATTAATTTTATTTAACTTGCTAAGAAAAGGAGAAAAAAATCTAAAGATATATTTTCATTTTTCTTAAACATAGAAAGATTTACATTCTTTAGATGAGGATACATTCTCCTCCTTTAGCTTCATATACTTTATATATATCCATAAAAAAAGAACTCTACCAGTCACCACATTTTTCCTAATTTCAGAATTGAGCTTTAGAAAACAGTTATGAAAAAGGAAGTTACATTCTTTATTGCCCACACACAAAGAATATTCTGAGACATAGTCCCTTCCATCATAGGAAAACATGGGAAGAAATGAGTTTTAAAATATTAAATTCTAAGAAAATAAAATTAGATTCAATAAATAAACATTTATTTTTCTAACATTGAAGTAATTGAGATTTTTAAAATTAATTAATTAATTATTTTTATTTAGAAGGTACCAGGGATTATACCAAGGAACTCGTACATGGGGAATAGGCTTTCGACCACTGTGCTATATCCACTCCCTGAGATGACTTTAATTTTAATATTTGTTTAAATAAATTTAGAGTAAATAATAATACTCAAACTTGAAATGAGCTATTTCGTAAATGCTGTTATAAAATATTTAGCACTCATGTACATTGTCTACAACATCTTATGTTTTGGATTGTGCTTTGATTTAAGGAGAATAGTTGGGGAGATTCCCCTAATCACTTCTGGGTTAGGAAGATAGTACTGGGCAGGTTTGGGTGGTACTGAGCTAGGGATTTGGTGACAGTATTGTACCAAAAACAAGGCAAAAAACCATCAAAGTGGAGTATTTGTTTAATTATTAAATGTCTTCTATGTACCAAAGTTTTTGTTAACTAATAATACATATTAGAAAGACTTGAGCATTTTTGTTTTTGTTTTCATTTTCTTAATACATCCCAAAGTTCTGTCCTCCAGAAATTCTGGTTTTATAGACAAGGTAATTCCTTTGTATACACATTTTTAAAACTTCTACAAAGTTTTCCAATGGCTACCCCTGGTTAGCCACCACTGATTTAGAAAATTATATATGATTAGTCATAACAGCAAACATCAAAATAACAAAAACAACATACAAACCAGATTATACTAAACAAACTGTGACAGGTCTTGTAAGGTTTGTATTAATCAAGAAAAACTGTCAAGAAAGTTCTTTGAATATAAATTTTAATCTGATGCTCAGATTGGAAAGCTGTGAGAAAAATTATATGGTATGTGCCTCATAAAACCAGTCCTCCTGGAAGCAAATCTAATTGCCCAGCTGCCATTGCCCACTGGAGAATGCTTTCCATTTCTGAATGTTACAGCCTAGGAAGAGAGGGTTTCTGGACATTTGAGCTGGAATATCAATAACTGCAAATACCCACAGTAGTGGGTCAATAGAAATGTTCAAAAATTATTTATCTCATAAATTTTTGTTGCCAATGATCTCTAAAAAGGAGGAAAAACTGTAACTGTGTGAGCAGAAAGATCTCATCTCTCTTGACCTACGTTGGCCGTCAGGACTCAGGGCCACAAAACAGAATCAGTGCGTTGGCTTTAAACTTGTAGTAATGGTACAGGTAAGTTGGACAAAGCATGTTCTTTCTCTTGTTGAGCTTGCAAGTGTCTGCAAGCTTACTTCAAATGATGTGTCTTAGAATTAAAAGATACTTGTTTTGGTAGAATAGTTTATTTATTTATTTATTTATTTTTACCACTTCCAAGCTTTGCAACACTGAACAAGTCACTCATGCTACGCAATCTTAGTGTCTTCATTTACAAAATAAGGATAATATTTTTCTTGCATACATTACAGAGATTATGTGGTAGCAAGTAAATAGCATATATGAAGGTTATTTAACTGCAATTGTATTAGTACAAATGCACAGTTTTAAGAAAAATATAATATTTCAATGTACTGAAATATAAAAAGGATTCAAAATTCACCTATTATGTGTGTCTATGCTAAGATAAGAATAATTGTCTCCATATCATTAGGCAATTTTATTTTAATCACTTCATTTACTTTATTCCACACAGTCTAATCACTTCCACATATTTTCTCATTTGACATCATATGGTTGTTTTTGAACAGTGAAGTTGTTATATTCTCTATATTTTAGAGCTATGGTAAAGGAAAGGCAAAGATTAGCCAAATGATATTAGAAAAGAAACTTAATTAGAATGAGAGATAACAACTTGCAAACAGAATTGCTACCTCACAATTGGATATATGAATTGAATTTATTAAGTTTTGGGGGAAGAAAAATAAGAAAATTGTAATTCTGCAGACCTGGTCTAATCTCAAACCATAATGACTGCCTTTCCTAGACAAAAGCATTCCCATACATTAACATATTATAAATCCTCTTTTGAAGTTTGCAATTCCAATGTAAGCTTTTTTATTTTTTAATCTGAGTTTATAAGTCAAAATTCAGTCAGGGAAGCAGATCCACTATGAATGTTTAGGGATTAAGGGATTTATTATAGGAAGTACACCTCATACAAATCTGGAAAGAGATGGTGATGTGAAAGTCCTTAGAAATCAAATGAAGTTGGAGAATCAGAGAAACTGTTATACTGACCAGTTACATTGAAGAATTAGCTTGGGTGGACAAGTTTGAGCTTGTAGGGGAGTATTGAGAAGCCATAAACTTTCAGTCTTTGAAGTGGAATAATGAAGGGGAGCTTGTGGAGAGGTCTATGGGAAGTTCTTACCTCTGTGTGGCTACTGTTTTCACAGGTCCATTGTCAAGCATCTGGGCATGGGCATGTACAATGAAAGGCAAGGCCAAAGTCTGACTAATATAGGTATATATTTGGTAAAGATATAATTAGCCACTTTTAGGTTCAGTTTATTACTTATATAAACAGTGTAAGAAAGTATAGCCAAGTGGTATGTCCCCACACACAAAAAAGTATGATACTGAAACAGAAAGGGTCAAATGATTGCAGCATGAGTTGTGGGATACCCCATTGCTGATACAGCCAATTTAAGACTGGAGCTAAGAGGTTTTATTATTCTGCGGCTCTATTCCAAAGGGGGCCATGCAGAAAGTCCTCTCCCTCATCAGATTCTTAGGATGATGAGACACTATCTCCTGACAGTCTCTCAGAGGAAATAAGGACACCATTAGGAGATAATTTCAGAGCAGCTGTTTGCAGGCTTCCCATCCTCTTGTGTTCAGAAAGGGTCACAGGCAGTCTTTTAAGGATTGAATAAACTATGATTCAAGACTTTGCTTGACCTTCTTCATAACTTCATAGACTGTGCTACTCATTTTGCCTACTTGTCCAAGCCCTTCTGGATTCATGCTTCTATCCGATGGAGAAGGGTCTTCAGTGAACAAATACAAACACTCTTAGCTCTACTTCTCTATAAGAAATGAGTGCACGCAGCAAACCTACTTTGTGATGCTTTCATAAAATAAAGGAGGATGGTATTCCATGAAGACAGTGTCAAGAGTGGAATGCTAGGAAGCAGTCGGAAGGAATGTGTTTACCCTGGAGTTAGAACTTGTAGACTTTCTGGACTAGTTTGGAGAAATGTTAGTGCTCCTAAAGCCCCCATCAACTGGGTCTGTTGAGAAAATATTGCTGTTATTTTGTGGCTTTTATGTCCTCAGGCTGGTGTGATATGGGAATTAGCCATGCGTTAATTTTTCTGAAAAAATAGATTAGGACTTAAAATTGTTGAATAAGCACTTGAAAGCTTAAGTAGAAATTTTTATTCAATGTTTACAGTATCCATTTAAATTTAGGATCATTAATGAGTAGATAAAAGTAAAGGGAATAGTTGGTGAGCACTGGTAAAACATGTAAATATGTGTTTGTATGCAAGTAGGTGCCAACCTGTCCTTTAATTTGAACAAGAAGCTGTGAGAAGTAAATATGCATATAGTTTAGTGTGCAACTCAAAGTCTCAAACTTAACTCGTTTGAATTTTAACAGAGAGATCAACTTTAACAACTCTTGTACCTCAATCGGATATGCAACCATTTCTATTTAAGAATGACTTTATCTATTCCAACAACTATCCTTCCTTATTATGCTTAAACATACTAAGTAATTCAGACTAGTGAGTGATTTCTAAGATTAGATCCCTTCTTTGGAAGTGGATGGATTTAGAAAAATAAAAGTAAAACCTATGAAACTTCAAATAATAATTATAGACTACAATTGATGACATGATGATCATATTCTGTGTTGGACCCACCTGCGCTGGATGCATCCTGGATTTATCCCACATTTAATCATTACAACACTTCTAAATTTAGGCATTACAGATGAAGAAATGGAGGCACAGAAATGTTAATGAACTTGAACATAGCTAGTAATTTATTGAAATAGATTTCAAACCCAATTATATCAGTATTCCAGGCCCAGTCTTTTTCTTCTAAACTATACTAATTTCAGAGTTCTGAGTCTAGGCACACATATATTTGAGAACATATGCTGATGTTTTCAATAGTCACTGTTTATATGAGAAGATAATATTGATTGGTTATTGAGCTGTAACTGTAGTTCTCAACCCTAGAATAGAGTCAGTGAAGTCAAAAGTGACCGTGTCTTTGCCCTTAAGGGTTCACAGGGTTAGTGAAGCAGAAAAATGAAACAAAACATGTCACAAAGTATTTGTTTGAAAGACCACAGTGTATTAAATCAGTAAGTTCCAAGTTTTGTAGGTAAAATTATAATTTTTGACAATAGTAGATGATAAATATAAAATTAAGAAAGAGCATTCCTGACCCCAGTAGGTGCAATCGCCAAAAACCTAGGTAAATATATTGAAATGTGATGTTTTCTCCCCTGGCACCTATCTTACAAGTCACTGGCATTGATTTCCCTAATATACAAGTCCTCACACAAATATTGGCCTGTGGGATTCTCAATCCAACAACCTCTTTACTAAGAATTGTATAGAAAGTATATTAGGCGATGTCAGTGTTCCAGGGTTACAATGACAAGTACCACACAATTGCTGACTTAACAAAAGGAATTTATCATCTCACAGGTTTAGAGGCTGGAAGTCCAAAATCAAGGTATCCACAGGGCCATGCTTTTTCCTGAAATCTTTAGAATTCTGGATCTGGCTTGCCATAATCCTCAGGTTCCCTTGGTATATTAGTCAGCATTCCTAGGGAAACAGATAAAACAGGATATATCTGTAAATATTATGAGATTTTTGTGAAAATTGTCTCATGTGACTGTGGGAATACACAAGTTCAAATTCCATAGGGCAGGTAGCAAGCTAGGAACTCTGATGAAGCAATTCGATGAATTCCCCAGGAGAAGCTGACTGTTTGAAGTAGAGATGGAAATTCTCTCTACTGACTGCTGAAATAATTACTTCTCCTTTTAAAGCCTTCAACTGAGTTGATGAGATATCTCTCATTGAAGACAGTCTCCTCAGTTGATTGTAGATGTAATCAGCCATAGATACAATCAACATACTGATGATTTAAGTCCATGAAATATGCTCACAGTAATAATCAGATCAGTGCTTGCTTAACCAAACAATTGATCAAGTTGATACATGAAACTAATCATCACAACCCACCCCTTGTCAAATTGACAGCTATACACATCACCCTAACCATACTTATTATCTACATAAAAACAATAACAGTGATATTTTTCATCTAACAATACTCAACTGTCCTGCATACAACCAGAAACACAATAAATCTCTCCAGAATAGGTGCATGTCCTTGAGTAATATTCACAATTAAATTTTATATCCTATAATTTAAATGGTTATAGTTTGTATTTAGTATTACACTCTTCCACTACCCATTCCATATTCCCTTTACCCTTAGCAAACAGCTCAGCTGGCTATGGTTCTTTGCCTGGTGGAGGGACCCAAACCTTCATTCTTGACGTTTCTGAGCCATTGGTAGTCCTCGTGGATTAAGTTGTTGCAGTTTTGCATTGACTTTAATCACAGGGCATGGTAGCACTAAGAGACACCCTAGAGGATCTCCTGTATTCCAGGAAAACTCTTCTTTATCTCCATTGTGTAGGTGCCATCCTATGTCCCCTTTATAGTATCAAACATCCCAGTCACTACCATAATTCCCTTCTTTGTCTCTTAATTCAAGGCATGGGGAGCCCAAAGTGGCCAGGTGGCAGTTTTAACTTCCAGTTCAATGAAATCACTGCTATGTCTCCTGGTGGAACTAAGACCTGTAGACCAGCAGAGCTTAAGTTTGCAGGGACAGGAAGCAAAAACTTTTCTAATAGATTAGTAGGGGTAATAGTGCATGGTGGCCTTTATGGGCCTGTGAATTCTGGTTATGGGGAAATAGCACCATAGATTGGACTCTGATTTAGAGCATTCATATCCTCCTGAAGAACATTGACTCAGTCATGCAAGGTATTGCCATGTATTTGACATCATAATTGAGTCTTCAAAAGGCTCTTCCACCATCCTATCAATCTAGATGCTTCAGAATGATGGGGAATATGATAAGACCAGTAAGTTCCATGACAATGTGCCCATTCCTGTACATCATTTGCTGTGAAGTGGGTTTCTTGATCAGGAGCAACACTGCATGGAATACCATGATGGTGGATAAGACATTCTGTAAGGCCATGTATGCAGTTTTGGTAGGAGCATTGCATGCATGGAAGGTAAACCCATAACTGGAGAATATATTGATCCCAGTTGGAACATATCACTGCCCCTTCCATAATGGAAATAGCCCAGTGTACTCAACCTGCCACCAGGTAGCAGGCTGGTCACCTCAGAGAATGGTGCCATATCTGACTGAGTATTGGTCTCTGTTGCTAGCATATTGGGCCCTCAGCAGTGGCTGTAGACAAGTGAGTCTTTGTAAATGGAAGTCCATTTTGCTGAGCCCATGCTTAACCTCCATCCCTACCACCATGGCCACTTTGTTCATCAGGTCATAGGGCAATGACAGGAGGGGCTTGGGAAAGAGACTGACTGGTATCAACAGAATGGTTCATCTTATCCACTTGATTATGAAAATCTTCCTCAGTTGAAGTCACCTCTGGTGAGCACTTACTTGGGACATAAATATCTTCATGTTTTTTGTCCACTCAGAAAGGTCTATCCACATACCTCATCTCCAGTTCTCTTTGGCACCAGTTTTCCAATCAATTTCCTTCCAAGTACATGATCATGCAGCCAAACCATGGGTAACAGCACATGAATCAGCATACAAATGCACCACTGGCCATTTCTCCATCCAAGCAAAATGAACATCCAGGCACACTGCTTGAAGTTCTGCCCACAGGGAGGATTTCCTTTCACCACCATCCTTCAGGGATGTCCCAGAAAGTGGTTATTGTCCTGTAGCTGTCCATTTTCAAGCAGTACCTGCATATCGTGCAAAACAATCTGAAAAACCAGGCCTGGGTTTTCTCTTCCTTAGCCAACTGATTGTAAGAAACTACCCAAGAGGATATGCTGTGGGCTGGGATAGAGAAGGTAACGTGGCAGAAGTAGTGACCATGGGCATTTGGTTCACTTCCTCATGTAATTTACTCATGCTTTCAGTACCCACTCAAAACCTATCTCGTATATAACATTTCCACTTTATGATGGAGTGCTGCTGTGAATGCCTAAATTTTTATGGCTTGGCATGTCAGACAACACCCAGCTCATAAAGCCAAGCCCTGTCTCTTGGTAACTTGGTGGTCCATGCTTAAGCATTCAGTCTCTAATAAGGCCCAGTAGCAGGCCAAAAGCTAATTCTCAAAAGGACAGTAGTTATCTGCAGAGGATGTCAAGGTTTTCCTCCAATATCCTAAGGATCTGCTCCATGATTCTTCTATAGAAGCCTTCTAGAGCCTCCAGGCAGCACCTCTATTTACCATTGACACTTCCAGCACCATTGGATCTCCTGTGTCATATGGCCCAAATGGCAGAGCAGCCTGCATAGCATCCTGGACTTTCATAGAGCCTCTTTTTATTCTGGTCCCCACTCAAAACTAGCAGATTTTCTGGTCCCTTGGTTAATGGGTTGGAGTAGCATGCACAAATGAGATATATATTGTCTCCAAAATCCACTGAGGTGGAATGCCCCTGTATTTTTTTTTTTTTTTTTTTTTTTTTGGTTTTATCTCCAAACCTCTGACACACAAATGTCTTACAAATAAGTCTGGAGTAGTTGCTACTTCTTGCTCTTTAGGTCTAATCAACATGATATCATCAATCTAATGGACCAGTGTGATGTCCTGTGGGAGGAAGAGACTATCCAGTTCCCTGCAGACTAGTTCATGACATAGTACTGGAGTGTTGAATATCCCTGAGGTAGGATAGTGAAGGTGTATTGCTAGCCTTGCCAGATGAAAGCAAACTGTTTCTGGTGTTCCTTACCAATGGCAATTGCAAAAAAAAAAAAAAAAGCAGAACTCTAGGGCAAGTGCATGGCCAGAAACCATGACCATCTCAAAGACAGAAGGTTCAGGTCCCTGTCTTTTATTTGTTTGTTTGTTTGTTTTCTGATAGAGGTGAGCATTTTTATTTCTTCATATATGTTTTCCTCCAGCTTTCTGTTGACACCTGCATCACCATTATTATCATCATCATCATCATCATCATCATCAATTATTTTTTACAAAGGTGAGAAAAGAATTGCCTCTACTATTTATAATGTTGTGTGTGGGGGGGGTGGTGGTGAGGAGAGTGGGAAATAGGCCAGAAAAATGCAAACACATTGGTAAGGTTAAGAATGAGTCCTTCCCCAATTCTCACCACTGTGTTTGCACATTAGAAGTAAGAATTCAAACACTTCTTTCTCAGAAAAATCTTTTTTTCCCATTAAAAATGAGTAAACTGTTATTCACCCTTAACACAGCCCTGGTATTTCTTTGCAGATTTGGGTTTCTCTATGAAGAATTTGTATTGTTCTTTAAAAGAACTAATGAGCACCAAAGTAGGCCTTGGGATGACAGTTATATGCCACATGAAGAGATTTCTCTGTCAGTGGAGGCTGACTTTTGTGTTCCAATGAACTATTTCCCTTTCTTTCTGCTCATTATTAGCCATGTAAGTTTCACAGTTATTCCATTCACCCCTACTTTACATTTTATATGGAATTATTCAGAGCTTATATCTTCCCAAATGTCTCTTTTTTAAACTCTGATTTTCAGGAAATCTTTTTTCTTTCTTTCCTTTAATTTTCTCCTAAACAAATTTTGTCCATTCTGAGAACAGCTAGCCTTTGGAAGTATGAAAAATTAAACACCTACTCCTAGCTGACTTTGTGAAGCAAAGGATTTAATACAAACTACCTCAGTAACAGGATCTGTATTTGAAAGAGAAAGTGACATTTTCCATCTAACTGAAACTGAAGGGCTTCTTGTTGGCATGTCTGAGTAAGTCCCCTCTGTGGTGCTTATTTTCCCTTCCACAGTCAAATAATGGAGTGGGGAATATATAAAATCTTAATAAATAATATCTTTCAGGCATTTAATGAATACAGAATACAGTGTTGTTTTACTTAATTCTTATATCCATGGCATGGAATTGCCACGAGTACGCACTGCTTCTCTCATTTTACAAATGAGAAACTGAGGTTCACATGACTTGACCAGTTTAACAGGTTCCATACTTGGAGATTTCTAGTGACCAGATGCATGTAGGGGTTCTTAAACTTGGGTTCCAGGACCTCCAAGTAATCCACAAACAGAGCAATACTTAAATACATTTGGTTTTGTTTATAACCTTTCATAAATAAATAACCATATACTTATTATTATTGTATATTATTTGTATACATTTACAAATATTCACATTAGTCTGAAAAGCTGACCTCAGGCTATACCAGACTACCACAGTACTCCATGGCACCAAAGTTAAGAACCATTGATGGTGATCTGATTTTCATCAGTGTCTCCTTCCTGGGGGATATCATTTCTTAATCTTGGGAAATTCTTTATATTCTGTAGCATCTCTGTGAATTGCTTAAGTGTAGGAACTATAATCTACTCCATAGGGGCTCTAATATTATTTATGACTGGCCATATGTAAAGTTCAGTGTGATTTTAGTGAGTAATATTAATAGTCACTTGATGTCATGATTTAATATGTATAACAATGTACATTCAATTACAAATAGCAATGAATCCACATTATCTGAAATTCACCAAAGAAAAAATTCTCCACAATTTCCATTATTTAGTCTTTCAAAAACAAGAAGATAATATATGTTTAATATTTCACCACTGATTATCTGTATGTGATAATATATTTTGAAGGAAAGGAATGTTTCTCAAAGTTTCTGCTCAATATTTTATGGTCAGGATGACAGGTTTATGATGTAGTATGTAAATTATTTCAAGGATCATTTCAATTCCATTTTGTTCATAAAGCCATTTCTGATTCTTCTACTTAGAAATTTACTCTTCAAGTTTTGTGACTACTTTGCATTTTGTTTAGCATATTATCTTTTTTCTAGCCTGTGCTATATTTACTCTATTAAATTTTATCTTCTTTGAAGGTAGATCATCATTTTAGCTTCTGGTCACTAGGGCAGTGTCTGGCATTTTGTAGATATTTAGTTGATTTTTCTTCATGCATGACTAGGGCCTCTTTGCAACAAAAAGACCATACCAGTCATGAAAGCTCTATTTTATGATGCTATTAACGAGCACCAATTCCAGAGAAAGAGTTCATGCAAATGTAACGTAATCATATGTCATATTTTAAACTGACAATTGGGATACATTAATGAACAAAACAGATCTAATCCCTGCTCTCAGAAATCTTACATTCTAAGGAGGGAGTCATATATAAGCAAAAACCAAAAATATCTTAAGCATAAGCACAAGGGAATGAATTAAACAGTGCCATAGGAAAGAGAGTGAAAGAGCAGGAGAATGGTTTCTCTTTTAGATTGGATGGTGAGAAAAGCCCTTTCTGGCAAGATGATATTTGAGCACAGATCTGATTGAAGGGAAGAACAGCTCATGCTGATATCTGGGAGAAGAGTTCCTTGCAGACAGAGAAGACTATGTACCAACTCAGAGGTAGAAACATGCCTGGTGAATTTGAGGAGTAACAAGGAGATCAGTGCTAGTGGAAATGAAAAACAAAAGTGGTGGACAATTGGAATGATGTCAGGAAGTATCCTGAGACCAGATTTTGTAGTTTGTAAGCATGTGAGGATGATGAATATTATTTTGAGATGGTTAGGGAGTGTGGAAGGATTCTGAGCAGAGGATAAAATGATCTCCTTAGGTTTGAAAGGAACCTTTTTTATGAAGCAAGGACATTATCAGGGCCAAGTAGGAAGCAGAAAGGCCAATTAAGAGGTGATTAACTAGTTTAGGCAAGAGATCATGGTGACTTGAATGAGATTTTTGTAAAGTTGGAAAAAAGGTTTTGTATTTGAAATGCTTATTAACTGAAACATTAAGAATGCTAAGAGAGCACAAAGGAGAGAGAAATTAATTCTATTACATGTTAAGTAGCATTGACTTTATCAGATACCTTAATTTTTCCAAATACTCCTCAATTTTCACTCTGTTGGACAGCCTTTTAACAAATTCACCAGACTGCACTGACTGGCTGCTATGGAAATTATATTAAGTAGGATATTTAAAACTGCTCGTTTTTAATTAAGTTTTTCATTCTGAATAAATATTTATTAAACTCGTCTTAGAAGCAAAAAGCTATTTTGAAGATTTCAGGTGTCTTGTGACTGAAAATTTACATATGTAATGGACAATTAAATAAGATAGTGCATGATAAATGATGCAATAGTGCCAGAGTTTAAATATTTTAGAGTCAGTAATTGAAGGTATTTCTTTTGACTTGAGGGTCATATTTATGATGATTATATAATTTATTGTCCAAGCTGGAGCACTTTTGAAACTGAAGTGTGACACCATTAGCAATTACACCAGACAGCAGGGACATTGAGTATTGTCCTGGGCAAACCAAGCTGTGTGTTCTTCCTGTTCTTTGAGAAATTGACATTGGACGTGAACCTTAAGGGATGGGAAAGTCTTAAAGAGATCTATAGGGAAAGGGGACTGTATGGAGACTTCATTCCAGGCAGAGGAATCCATATAAGCAAAACATGAAGCAGGAAAGTATAAGGACTATTCAGGTGATAATAATTATTCTGTGAGGCAAGATTGTGGGGCACATTAAGAATAGTGAAACATAAGATGAGATAGACTAGAACAAAATATCCAAGACTTAGAATGCCAGAAGAAAATATGAAAGCCACTGAAGTATTTTGAAAACAAACAAACAAACAAAAAAACAGCCTCTATATCTCAGGAAGATTAATTGGTATATATGATGGACTAGAGGTATCAGGATTCCAGACAGAGGGAATTTCTAAGTAGGTTATTGAATTATCTCAAGCTTGAAGAAACATTGAGTTGGGGAGGCAGGTAAGAAATTTGGGTGAATCCCTCCAGGGATTACTACCATTCACCCAAATTACTATTACCTGAATAGTCCTTATATTACCAAGCACCAAGTAGCAATGCAACTGGAAAAAGACCTTGACCAAAAGGGGGAAAAGTTAAAGACAAATGAGTTTATATGGCTAAGAGACTTCAAAGTGAATCAGGAGGTCATTCCAGAGGTTACGCTTATGCACGTCTCAGCATGATCTCACTGACAGCCAAAGTAGATACTACCCCAAATAGTGGGACTCCTGAGGGCTCTGGAGACATCCAGACATTATAGTCAGGGCAGATAGCTGAGGAGTTTGGTGCCTTTCCAGTGGGCCCTACTTTGGAATTTATGCTCCCCAGTGTGACAGAGTTGGACTCAGTTGTGTTTTCCCTACACAAGGCTCTACTGTCCCTTCTATTTGAACCTATAATTAGTACTAGAGTTGGTAAGTGTATGTCCAAGAGACTTAAATCTTTGGGCAGTCCATGTGCCAGCTGGGTCCTGAATCTCAATGGAGTTGCAACACCTACTCTCCAGTTCATTGGACTCACCCAGGACAACTAACTTGGAGGAGATGATGGACAACCACCATACCAATGAACCAAGACAGTCTACAACTTTGAGCAAGAGAGTCCCATCAGCCATATGGGATTGAAGCCCCCTCTCAATTAGAGGTGGAGTGGGCATCACCATCCCAGAATCCTCAGGACTGGGGAATGAACAATGGACTAGAGTAGACTTACTGGTATTCTACTATAGACTTATTGTGATTCTAGCAATGGAAGAACTTATATCATTGAAGTGAAGGCATTGACCACTGGAGGTTCTGAAGGGAGGGAGAAGGAAAAACAGGTGTAATACAGGGGCATTTTTGGGACTTGGGAATTGTCCTGAATGACATTGCAATGACAAATATAGGCCATTATATATCTTGCCATAACCTACAGAACTGAGTGGGAGAGAGTGTAAACTACAATGTAAACTATAATCCATGTTTAGTGGTAATGCTCCAAAATGTGTTCATCAATTGCAATGAATGTGCCACACTAATGAAGGGTGTTGTTAGTGTGGGACAATGTGGGAGGTGTGGGGAGCAGGGCATATGAGAATCTCCTATGTTTTTTATGTAATATTTACGTAATCTAAGTATCTTTAAAAAATAAAAAGCATTTTTAAAAAACACAAACAAAAAAAAGAAATTTGGGTGAAGATGTTGAATAGTCAATGTAAAATGTGATCCAGTAAAAAAAAAAAGAGAGAGAGAGAGAAAGCACAGGAAACATGGAATTGGGTTCTATGCACTTGTGGCAGTTTGAGATTTTTTATGAATTCCAAAAAGAGAGATTATGTTTGTAAACTAGTCTATTCCTCTGAGTGGGATCCCCTTTGATTTTATCAGATTCAGCTGAGATGTCTTTCATTAAATTATGTTAAGATTAGGGCTTTGATTTGACTGCTTCAGTAGGGTATAATTCAGGGTTGAGTCCTGCTTGCTTGGTGGGCTATATAAACATGCACTCACTCAAGAAGACACAGAAGAAGGCACAGGAAGAAAGAGAGCTTCATGGACACAGCAGAGGAGAGAACTTTGATCTTGCGGCTCCAGGAGGAGAGATGAGCCATTTGCCTGATAGTTTGCAGCTGAAGAGAACAAAGCAGATAAGCTGAGGAAGCCCAGAAAGAAACAAACCCTATGCCAGTCTACAGCTAAGATCAGAAGAAGCTGGGCCCATGGAGCTTTAAGAGGAAGAAGGAAGGAGAGACCAGGCCCGCCATTTTACTTCAACATGTGGCAACTGACTTGGGTGAGAATGTACCTCTTATGGTACCTTGAGTTGGACTCTTTAGGGCCTTGTATCTGTAAGCTTTTACCCCAAATAAATACCCTTTATAAAACCCAACAGATTTCTGGTACTTTGCATCAGCACCTATTTGGCTGATTAATATAGCACTAATAGAGACAGTGAGCCATGGCATTAGATAAGTTTGTCAAGGGAGAGAACAACAAAAGGCAAGAGTAGAGAAAGGAGGACAAAACCTGAATATCTCCACTCAGGATGTAGACCTGAAAAGGTAAGTAAGAGAGAAACAGGAAGAGTGATCAGAGGCTTTGCAGGAATTCTGAGTAGTACAAGTTTCAAAGTAGAATTGTTATCAACAAATTTGAATGCTTACCATTCAAAGGTCATTGCTTTAAACTTCAAAGAAGTTACTAATAATCTCTGATAAATGTTCAGTGGAGAATATTTATCAGTGAGGGATTTTGAGAAAATATGAAATTTCTTTTAATGTTGGTATCTATAAAGAAAGATTTTGTTCATTACAATATTTAAAAATTTGCTGTCAGGAAAAAAAATGTCCTCCAAACACAACTAAAGGAAGGAAATACAACAACATTGACTTTCCTTATAACATCAAGCAAACTCTAGGCTTAAAGTCCTTTTAGGTCCCTTGCCCCTGGGTATCCATATTTCCTGTCCCCCACACCAAGTACAGGCTTCTACTCAGAAGACACCTTGTCAGAGAGGCTTTTCCTGACCCCTCCACTAAAAATAGCATTCCATAAGTCTCCATTCCCTCACAATGCTTTTTATTTTTTAAACTGGAACTTATTAGTATTTGGCATTGTTTAGCATAGCTCTTTATTTTGTTGTTTTCCTTTATTTTCTTTCCCGCTACTGAATAATCACCTACTGAATGGCATTTCAATTTAGATTTTATTGTCCTCTCTCTAGTGCCTAAAATAGTTACCAGGTTATAGCTTGATGAATATTTTGATTCCGTGAATGAATGAACAAATGGTTGCCCTGTCTCTTCAAATGAGTTCAGTAATAACAACATAAACAATTTTTCATTTTAAGATGACTGTTTTTCACCACTTACCATGCTCATATGTGCATCAATGGTCTAAAAATTGTTTTTACAGTGATCTAATGTGATAGTGATGTTAAAAGATGAGAAATATTTTTCTATTCTTCTTTTATAAATTGTTTAATTTTCTTCAAAAGAAGAAGAGTATCTATGCTCTTGATTTCATTCATTCACTTGTTTACTGTGACATAAATTATGACCTGGTTTCCTCCTACAGGATGTTTTTTATCTGTATAGCAAAGAAAAATTCTTTAGCACTTACACACTAATATGCTATTTTAAGAAAAATAATAAAATAGATTTAGATCTTAGGTATTTCATTAAGTGTAAGTACTGTATTAGTTTTGATACGCTATAAGCCTCTCAGTGAGCAGAGCATTTGTTTTCCTGGAAGAACGAGTATTAGTTAACCACTCTCTCAATCAATCATACCTCAGTTCTTTAATTCTGCCTACCGACCAATTTTCTTAAAGGGAAAATGAGGCTCCTATGTTCCAAAATTAAAACGAATCACAACTTTATTTTTCACTTGAGAAAATATCCACACTCTATTTACTTTAAGTACATTTTTAAACTTTGCACCTGGGAAAGTGTCAGATTCCTTTTCTCAATTTGTTCAACAGACAGCGAGGAACTTAAACCCTTAGTCCAACATTTCATGAGGAACTGAATCCTGCCAACAATGACTTGGCTTTGGAAGTAGATGCTTACTTAGTCAAGTCTTAAAATGATTAGATCTCAGTTGACAATTTGATTGCAGTCTGTGAGAGACCCTGAAATAGAGGACCCAGTTATAAATAAACCCTCAGATTTACCATCAACAGAAACTGAGATAATAAATGTTTTTTAAAAAGTCCTTAAATTTTGGAGGAGTTTGATATATGGAAACAAATAACTAATAAAAGATATCTACCCCATCCCTATACAGGAATAAACCTCAACCTGGCATCTTAGAAGAAACTGGTATTTGCTTTAGTGAGAATAACAAACAGACCATAACTTTATATATCTGCACATTACTCTGCTGCTCCAAATCTGATCATTAAAAGCCACAATGGATTGACATCTAGTGTGGAAAAAGACTTAATGACAGATTAAATGACATCTTTAGCCAGGAATGTTTATGTCTTTCCCTCAACACAGATGTCTTAATAAATGATTTTGACATTTTGTCTGCCCTTCCCTTAACTTGCAAGCCAGATTGAGGAAGAATAAAACAACTTTATAGAATTTTACAAATTCTGAGCATCTACAAATTCCTCTTTATAAGGGTTGGGTGGCTGTTTCATAAAATCTACAGTACACACAAAGATCTATATATAGAACTATTTTGTTTTTGTCTGTTCCACACAATGATGCTAGATACAAGACAGATAATGGAAGACAAACTTTGGAAGATTAGTAAATTACTGGTTGGCTTTAAGGAAAATTAATCCCAACAGGCTTGTCCTGGGTCTGAATCCCTGCTATTGAATAGTAACCTAAGAGGCTCTGTCAGCAGAAAAACAAAAGCAAATAACAACAGCACCAACAAAAAACCCATTGAGATGATCTGTGATACAGGTTACCAGGAGATAGAATGAGGGTAGAGAATGGGGAGCTGATATTTAATTTGTGCAGAATTTTCTATAAGGTTGATTGTAAATGTTTGGAAATGGCTAGAAGTGACAGTGGCACATTATTATGATTATGATTAAAAGAACTGAATTGTGTGTGTGACTGTGGTTGAAAAGGGAAGTTTAGGGTCGTGAAGGACTGTAAACTTGAAGGGAAGTTAGAGGATGAAACATGGTACTGTATAACACAGTAAACCCTGTTGTGGATGATGTCTGTAATAAATACTACAAATATAAAAATGTTTTTCGATGAACTAGAACAAATATACATCACTATTACAAGGTATCATTAATGGGGTAGTATATGGAAAAATATAACTAATGCAAATTGTGGTCTACAGTTAACAGAAATATCTCTATATATATATTTTAGGAGGTACTAGGGATTGAACCAGGACCTTGTACATGGGAAGCAGGTACTCACCCACTTGAGCTACATCTGCTCCCCAATAAGAGTTGTTTTTTTCATTTGTTTGTTTGTTTTGAGGAGGTACCGGGGATCAAACCCAGGACCTCATACATGGGAAGCAGGTGCTCAACCACTTGAGCTACATCTACTCCCCAACAGTAGTATTTTAATATTCTTTCATCAGTTGTAACAAAGGTACCACATTGATGATGAGTGTCAATAATAGAGGTGTGGGGTGTTTCTTGGGAGAAATGAAAATGTTCTAAAATTGATTGTGGTGATGAATGCACAACTTTGTGATTAAACTGAAAGCCATTGATTGTAAACTTTGGATGGACTGTATAGTGTGTGAGTAAAATAGATGATGGATGGATGGGTGGATGGATGGATGGATGGATGGATGGATAGATAGATAATCTGTGTAGAGACAGGGTCTGTAAATGTGGTCTGACCTGAAAATAATAGAATAAGTAACTTCCTGTGTTACACTAGGTGATTTGAAAAGGAGCCAGAGGTGATTCTCTGCCAAACTAGTACCTGCTTTGCTCATCCTTCCACTATTATGAGTGCTTGTTCATGAATCTCTGAGCCTTTTTGAATATCCCCTATTAAAATGCAAGTGTCTCAATATCATTTGTTATCAATAAAAAACAAAGTAGAAAATAACAGGAATGGGTCATTAGACAGTCTTCTGGGGAGCTCATCAGAAGCAGCAGGTAAATAAACATCACCCTCTAAGTCATGGCCATGAGCAAAGAAAGGACTGTCATCAAAGTGAAAGGCCACAAAAAGTAATGAGATCTAGTAACTTTCAATTTTGCTGTTGGAAGCATCTGCCTGAATTCACATTACAACCATGTTTGAATGCTCATGCACTATCCTTTCTGGTTGGCTCATTATTGCTGTGAACCCAATCCCTCTCCCAGTGCAGAGCAGGAGGGTTCCATAGGGGAATGGGAGAAACTGAAAATGTGGCAACATTGAGTGTTATATCTAGAGTCAACTCCCGCAGACTTCTGCAAGCATAAAAGTGCATGTTGCCCCACTTCCACGTTCTCAGTTCTCAGTATCATCATGGGACTAAATAATAAATAAAGCATTGTAAGTACCTCCTCTTATGGCTGAAAAGTGATTTGCGGCTATAAAATATAAAATACTAGTTTTGGAAATGATTTCACTGATTAAAAAGCAAGCCATCATTTCCCAACACTTCAAAGCACCAATCATTTGTTAAATGAATTAAGATAGTTATTACAGACTTTTGGCTCAATTGAAAAAATTCCACCGCATAAGACAACCTGTTACACAAAAGCTATCTCCATAAACGAATTCCTATGAGTCTGCTTTTGTTTTGCAGAATTAAACAGCACAATACTTTGCTCCCCATAATCAATGATCAATTTATAATTTTTTTTCAGCCTTTGACACGAAGTCTGAGTTAGAATTTAGAATTTCCGTCTTTGCCCTGTGGTTTCTCTACCCTATATACAGCAAAACTTCCAGGGATTTTGATCCATTCAGGAAGCCATTGATATCTTTATGAAGGCGTGTTTCAATACGAAAGAAACATTTATATATATATTTTTAATTTTAAATAAAATTTACAAATTTTTATAAACAAATTAAAGGTGCTTTAAACAAATCACTATGCTGGGTAGTATAGGAGAGACAATATAAAATACAAATTATCACAGCACTGATGGCAATAAATCTGTAGAGGCAAAATGGAGTTAAAGCGGCAACCTTGGAAACTAAACTAATGTCAAACAGCTAATTTGCTGAGGCTTTCTGCTGCCCTCCAGAATTTGTATTTTTGTAACTGCTTGGTGTGCAGAGGAAAGAAAATAAAACCCATAACTCTCCCCAAATGGGCAAACTATAGAAGAGACGTGCATAATTTTGAGGTCCCAAGAGTTATACCTTCCACCCCAAAGTCAGGTAAAATGTCCAAAACAGAAATAAAATAAAAACAAACAATAATACACAATATATTAATTTGGAAGAGATTAGGAAGGGATTTTGCTTATCTATAACTTGGTGCTAGGTGAAAGGAAAAATTTTACTTCCCCTGAGAACCTGTAACAAGCTGGAACATGATTTTCTACTCAGGAGATAAAATAAATTCTCCATTTGATATTATTTTAAGTCTGAATTCATTCTGCCCTCCAGATCCAAAAAAAAAAAAAAAAAACCGTCTCAAATGGAGTATTTAAAGTAAAATGGTCTCAGACTACGGTTTGTCAGAGGCAATATGGATCCTCCAGAGAGAAATTCAACTTTAACCCAAGCATCAAAGCAAACCCACAGATCAAATTCCAAGAAAAATTACCCACCCAGAGTGAAAACAAATAGTAAATGGCAAGCAAACATAGAGAAGGAAAAATCCCACAAGGAATAGTGCAACCTATTTGAGAGCAAGCTGAAAAACCAAAGTAGCAGAATCAGTTAAACCTTGAGAAATTGAAATAATCAGTCACAGAATATAAGATAACCTCATTTAATGTACTTAAATAGTGAAGAGAGAAGGGTGAAAATATGATGAAGGAACAAGAGAAATTATAGCATCAATATGCATACATTGAAAAAAAATAGTGCTTACAGAATTAAATAAATCTCCTTGTAAACAGCCATGCATGTTACTCGTCAGATACATATCCACGGTTGCAAAGTAGTACAATGGGACAATGAAGTTTTCTTCAATAAATGTCGGTGAGGACAGTTGGCTATCCATATGGAAGAAATATATACCTGCATTACTTTTAGACATTATAAGAAAAAGCAATTTCAGGTATTTTGTAGATCTGTGAAAGCCAGAACTATAAAACTTCCAGAATATAATATAGAATAAATAAATTGTATTTGTTTTTAAACAAGACACCCAAAATTCTAACCATAATGAAATAGTGGCTAAATTACTACATTAAAATTAAGTACTTATATTCATCAAAAGACACTATTAAGAGAGTCAAGAGGCAAGCTAGAGCCTGGAACTACCACTAACAAAGTAGTTGTGGTATACAAAATATATAGTGAATTCCTACAAATCAAGGGAAAACAATAACAAAATGAATATTAAGAAATAGGCTAAAAACTTGAAAAGGCATTCCAATTCTATAATTATTTTACTATGAAAAAAATCAAACTGTACTTAGCATAATGTATAATGCTTAGGGGCACTCCACTTTAAAAATTACATTAAAACTTAAATTTGTCCATCAAAAAAAAAGTATATGGAAAGGCTTTCAATGTTATTATCAATGAAATGCAAGTTAAATTCATCATGAGATTCAACTGCCTACCCATCAGAATGGCTATGGTTATAGAGACTAACCACATCACTATACTGAGCCTGGGGAACAGCTTAAAATCTCACACACTGGGTAACTCTGTGAATTCGTACAACAGCTTTGGGAAAGTATGTAGCTGTATATACCTTTTAAAGCTGAATAGCCACACACATTATGACACAATCATGGGCAAGTGTATATCAAAAGACATGTACAGGAATGTTATTTGTAATAATAAAACAGGAAAGAACCCAAATGTTCATTTGTAGTAAAATGAATAAATTATGGTTTATTTAATATACTAAATAAAGAAATAAGAAGTAACTGGTTACTGCTACAAACAACAACATGAATAAAACTAAAAAATATAATATTGATCATACTAAGCCATTCCCATTGAGTACATAAAATATGATTCCGTTCATACCTAGTATAAAAACAGGAAAATTAATTAAAAATATGGACAGTAGTACAGCATTTAGCCTTTGGGGTACTAGTCTGGCCTGACTTTACAAAGGCTTTTGTTCTATTTCTTGATCAAGGTGCTCCTTTCAAGAAATTGTTTGCTCTGTGGAAATTCCATGGTCTATTAACTTAAGATTTACATGTTTTTCAAATGTATGATATACTTGAATAAAAAGTTTACTCAAAATTATAATAAATGCATACAAATTTCCTCTCATTACACCATTCACAACCATCTGAATGTTTCTTCCAGTTCTGCCAGATTCCCTTTCAGCTGTTGCCAGATGATTAATAGCCCAGTGCACAGCTGTTTTGGTAGTCTTGCTTAGAGCAGGGATTGAAAACTATGATCTTTAGTGTTCCTAACCCCTGGTGATTCTAAGAGTAGGAGGTTGCTTACCCTGATTAGCATACTTCTTTCATCTCTTCCACCTCATGACCCGTAAATGCAAACACCTTTACAGTATACTTTGGTACAATCCTTTACCATTTATAAAATAAATTTCTGCAAGGATCTTCAGAAACCATGTAAAGAATAGTCATTTAAACTTCATTCTATAAACAAGAGAACATGTTTAGCATAATCAAATGAATCCTTCAATATCATTCAGCCTAATATATGGTAGAGAGCATTTTGGACTAAATCATTAACATAAAATTTCTTAAGTCAGCTCTGCATATCCTCATATTTCCTTTGTTGAAACAGAACATTCTTAAAGATAGGGTTCATGTTTATTTCTTTAGTGTCCTTCTGCACTGTATCTTACAGCTGTCAGCATGCAGCAGATAATCAATTAAGTGATTGTAGAAAGATGGTAACCTACTATGGTTTTGTTAATATTTGAGCACCTAAAAGGACATCACTCTGAGAAAAGACCTGGATGATTAAACACATCTTGATTCATGGGATAGGTCATGAGTATTTTGCCTTCTTTGTAAAATAAGTTTTTAACTTATTAAAAAGCCAGTCTCATGAGGGAAGGATAGCTGACATATAATCAGATATTAGAATAAATAGACTAATATTTCATTGTGTTAAATGCCACTGCTTAAAATACTAGTAAAAATTCTAAGGTCTGCTTTTCAAATTATTAAAAATCATATAGTTTTTAGTTTCAATGCTTGCAGAGAGAATCCACAAGAGTTAACATATATCTCAAAAGAAAACCAGAATCTTTGTTCCTATCTTAATCAGATTCAACATTTTTCAATATGATGTTATAAAAGATGAGAACTAAGCACAAGCAGTGCTAGTCAGCAATTAAATTAGATTTTTCCAAAGGAAAATTCAAGAACTCAAAATTCTGAAAAGAAATGACAGTATTTGCTGTTTTGAATCTTCTTCCCCTTGATCATAAAGAGATTCGTAAGTGCCCTGACAGTTATTGCAGTTAAAGATGCTCTATCTAAGGTGAAATATAAAACGAACAACTCAGATATCCTGATTGTGGCAGTTTGAAATAATTATGAATTCCAAAAATATAATTGAATCATGCTTGTAAACTGATCTGTTAATCTGGGCATGATTAGGTTAGGATTAGGGCATTGAGCCCCAACCTTTGGTGGGTGGGGAATTGAATATAAAATGCAAAGCAAAGAACAGAGTTGAAGTAGTCTTTTGGGAAGCAGTCTTTTGAGAAGCAGTCTTTTGAGAAGCAGTTTTGATGTTGGAAAGAAGGCCCCAGGAGAAGAGAAGCAAGCCGTTCACCTGATCGTCTACAGCTAACCTTGTGGAGGAAACAGGAGCTAAGCCCGGAGAGAAACGCAGCCCGGGAAGAGAGGAACCCCAGAAGCCTGAACCCTGGCAAACGCCAGCAGCTGTCTTGCTCTAACATGTGGCAATGGACTGTGGTGAGAGAAGAAACTTAATGCTTTGTGGCCTGGTATCTGTGAAACTTCTACCCCAAATAAATACCCTTTATAAAGACAAACCCATTTTTGGTATTTTACATTAGCACCCCTTTGGCTGGCTAATACAGAATTTGGTACCGAGGAGTGAGGAAGTGCTTTTGTAGTTACCAAAATGTTGGAATGGTTTTATAAATGGGTAGGGGGTATTTTTTGGAGGAATTGTGAAATGCTTGATGGAAAAGGCCTAGATCACTTTGAAGAAACTGTTGATAGTAATATGGACGCTAAAGAGACTTTCTATGATGCCTTAGAAGTAAATGATGAAACTTTTATTGGAAACTGGAGGAAAGGTGATCCATGTTTTAAAGTTGCAGAGAACTTAACAAGATTAACTCCTGGTGTTATATGGAAGACAGAATTTAAAAATGGCGAACCAGAGCATTTAGCTAAAGAACTTTCCAAGGTAAACTCGGAGAATGTGGCTTGGCTTCTCCTTGCAGCTTATAGCAAAATACTAGATGAGAGAAAAACACTAAGGACTGAACTTTTGGGCACAAAGAAAACAGAAACTGATTCTGGAACTTCCAAGTTTGTGGAAATCAAATTCCCAGATGAAAATGCCCTATTTGAAGACTTTACTAAACTTGGAACTCGTAACTCAGAATTGAAGATGCAGTTATCTAGGAAAGACTTGTGGAAAGTCTTACTGTCTGATGGCTTGGACCCCTGCTTCCTGCATGCTAAACCAACAAAGTTTTTGAGAGAGCTGTATGAACAAAACCACTGTCAGCTTGGACAAAAGAGGACATGGAAAGGAGAGATTGAAGGAGAATCAGCTTTAAGAAGAAAACTGTGGAAGCAGAGATCTGGACTTAAGACATCTCCTTGGGCCAAGAGAGGAGCCCCACCCATATGTACAGAGAGGGTGAGTTTGCCCCTGCAGTTGAAGAGGGTGGATGTTCCTACCCGATGTTCTGAGAAAGTTTTGATGCTGCATGGTGCAGAGAGGGTGAGTTTTCCCCAGCAGTTGAAGAGGGTGGATGTCCCCACCCAATGTTCGGTAGAAGTTTTGCCACCCCAGGGTGCAGGGAGGTTGGAGCACATTCCTCAAAGATTAGGGTGGTTAAGGCCAACACCCCATTGGTCTGAGAGGGGTGTACCTGTCCCCCATAGATTAAAGAAAGCCAGGTGGTCAACCCATTGCTCTGAGAGGGTTGAGCCTGTATGCCAAAGGTTAGGGAAGGCCAGGTGGTCAACTCGTTGCTCTGAGAGAGTTGAGCCTGTATGCCAAAAGTTAGGGGGAATGTTGTCTTCACCTCAGTGTACTAAGGGGGCTAAGATTCTAACCCAAAAATTGGGTAAGATGTGGCAATCACCCCAACACTCTTGGAGGGTGAGGTCTGGAGCTTGGTTGACACCCAGATGCTTGATGTGGTTGGAATGAAGAAAATGGCCATTGGGCAAGCCTATGGAAAGGTTGGGTTCCCATGTGGCCCCAAGGAAAAGAAAACATCTTCTTAAAAATGACTCTCAGACTTTGAAATCGAATGGAGGATGCCCTGCAAGTTTACTGAACTGTAGAGGATCCATGACTCATGTTTAACATCCCAATTTCTCCTTATAATATTGAAAATGTTTACCTTTTGTCTTTCCATTTGTGTATTGGAAGCAGTTAAATGGTTTAGTAAGATTCAGAGGTCTATAGCAGATGGGACTTTGCCTGAAGACAAACTGTATTTCTTTAAAATGATTTTGATATGATTTTGTACTTGGATTGTTACTGATTTAAGTTTTTTTAAATATTGTAATGTATTTTTGGAATTCAGAGGGTGGAATGTGGCAGTTTGATATAATTATGAGTTCCAAAAATATAACTGAATCATGCTTGTAAACTGATCTGTTAATCTGGGCATGATTAGGTTAGGATTAGGGCATTGAGCCCCAACCCTTGGTGGGTGGGGAATTGAATATAAAATGCAAGGCAAAGAACAGAGTTGAAGCAGTCTTTTGGGAAGCAGTCTTTTGAGAAGCAGTCTTTTGAGAAGCAGTTTTGATGTTGGAAAGAAGGCCCCAGGAGAAGAGAAGCAAGCCGTTCACCTGATCATCTACAGCTGACCTTGTGGAGGAAACAGGAGCTAAGCCCGGAGAGAAACGCAGCCCCGGGAAGAGGAACCCCAGAAGCCTGAACCCTGGCAAACGCCAGCAGCTGTCTTGCTCTAACACGTGGCAATGGACTGTGGTGAGAGAAGAAACTTAACGCTTTGTGGCCTGGTAACTGTGGGCTTCTACCCCAAATAAATACCCTTTATAAAGACCAACCCATTTTTGGTATTTTACATTAGCACCCCTTTGGCTGACTAATACACTGATGTTGAAATTTCAAATGGTGGCTGTCTAAAGGCATTAAATTAAAAGCTCTCTATCATTGTGACCAATATAGTTTATCTTACTCCAAGACTAAGTACTAACAATTGTCATTATAACCTCCCACATTTCTGAGATAGGGTCAAAGTAAACATCAGTGCAAACTGTTCCAGATCCTTATCTCAAAGTGTCATGATTCAAATTCACACTTCATCATTTCAGAAGGAGACTATGTATCTCCATTTAACTATCTTGTGTTTTTTATTTAGAAAAGTTGTAGGTTTATAGAAAAATCATGCAGAAAGTATAGAGTTTTTCTGTAAACCTACAACTTCATATACAGTTTTCACTATTATTAACACTTTGTATTAATGTAATACTTAAGTTAAAACTTATGAAAGAATACTATTATAGCTATACTATTAACTATAGTCCATAATTCACAATAGGGGTCATTGTGTTGTACAATTCTATATTGTTGTTTTTCTTAATTTTTATTCTGGTAACATATATATAACCTAAAATTTCCCTCCTTAACCACATTCAAATATACAATAAAGTGATGTTAATTACATACACAATGTTGTGCTACCATCATGACCATCCATTAACAAAACTTTTTTCCCATCGCCCCAAACACAAACTCTCTATGAATTAAGCATTAACTACTTACTACTTCATTACGACACCCACTTCAGACAGTGGTAAACTGATTTTTAGTTTCTGACTCTATACATTTGCTTATTCTAATTATTTCACATAAGTGAGTTCATACAATATTTGTCCTCAACATGATGTCTTCAAGGTTTATCCATGTAGTTGCATATATCGGAACTTCATTCTTTTTAAAGCTGGATATTAATCCTCTAGATTTATTACCACATTTGTTTATGCATTCATCTCTTGATGGACACTTGGGTCACTTCCATCTTTTGGCAATTGTGAATAATGCCCCTACAAACATAGGTACACAAATATCTTTTCAAATCCCTGCTCTCAATTATTTTGGGGATATACCTAGAGGAGGTAATTCTATATTTAAATTTTTGAAGACCCACCAAACTGTTTTCCATGGTGGCTGTACCATTTTATATTTCCATTAACATTGTATAAACGTTCCAATTTCTCCACATCCTTGCCAGCACTTGTTGTTCATATTCTGTTGTTGTTGTTGTTTTAATAATAGCCATGCTATAGGTGTGAATTGGTATCTCATTGTAATTTTGAATTACATTTCTCTAATGACTAAAGACATTGAGCATATTTTTATGTGCTTATTGGCCATTTATATATCTTATTTGGAGAAATATCTTTTCCCATTTATTAATTGGGTTGTTTATCTTCTTATTGTTGACTGTAGGAGTTCTTTATATTCTAGATAAAATATTTTCTTCCATTCTGTAGATTTTTATTTCATTTTCTTGATAATGTCCCTTGATGCATCAACATTTTTAAAAAAATCAGGGTCCTACTTATCTATTTTTTTCTTTTGTTCCTTGTGCTTTTGGTGTAAAATCTAAGGTTCCATCTTTTAATAGAAGGTCCTGAAGATATTTCACTACGTTTTCTTCTAAGAGTTTTATTTTATTATCTCTAATATTTAGGTCATTGATCTATTTTGAATTACTATTCAAATTATAATTTGTATGGTAAAAGGTAGGCATCCGACTTCAATTCTTTTACGTATGGATATCTGTTTTGCCAGCGTTTGTTGATGAGACTATTCTTTCCCCATTGACTAGACCTCTTAAAATATCAACCAGCTGTAGATATGTGGATTTATTTCTGGATTCTCAATTCGATTCCAATGGCCTACATGTCTACCTTTATGCTAGTATGACACTATTTTAATTAGTGTACCATCGTAGTAAGTTTTGAAATTGGGAAGTGTGAGTCCTCCAACTTTGTTTTTCTTTTTCAAAATTGTTTTGGCTATTTGGGACCCCTTGCAATTCCATATACATTTGAGGATCAGCTTTTCCATATCTGCGAAAAAGGCTGCTTAATTTTTATTGGTATTACATTGAATCCGTAGATCACTTTAGGTAGTATTGCCAATATAAACAATATTATGTCTTACAAACCATGAACACAGGATGCCTTTCCATTTATTTAGGTCTTTAATTTCTTTTGGCAATGTTTTATAATTGCCAAAAGATTCTCACCTCCTTGGTTAAATTTATTCTTACGTATTTTACTCTTTAGATATTATTGAAAATGGAATTATTTTCATAATTCCCTTTTCAGTTTATTCATTGACGGTGCATAGAAACAACTGAATTTTGCATGTTGACCTTATACCTTGCAACTTTGCTGAATTTATTAGTTCTAGTAGCTTCCTTGTGAATTCTTTGGAGTTTTCTCTATATAGAGTCATGTCATTTGTGACCAGGGATAGTTTTATTTCTTCATTTCCAACTATATTTCTTTTTCTTGCCTAATTGCTCTAGCTGGAACTTCCAATACCATATTGAATAACAGTGGTTATAGCAGGCTTCCTTGTCTTGGTCCTGATCTTAAAGGAAACAACTTTCATTATTTCACCATTGAGTATGAAGTTTGCTGTGAGTTTTTTTATAAATTCCCTTTATCAAGTTGAGCTATTTCTCTTCTGTTAGTTTTCTTAATATTTTTTTCATGAAGAAATTTTGGATTTTTCCAAATGACTCTTCTACATCACTTGAAATGATCATGTGATTTCCCCCTTCATTCTATTAATTAAGGGTATTACTTTGATTTTCTTATTTTGAAACACTCTTACATTCCTGGAATAATTCCCTCTTGGTGATTATGTATAAGCTTTTTAATATACTCTTGGATACAATACATCAGTTTTTTTAGGGGTTTTGCATCCATATCCATTCAGGATATTGATCTGTAAATTTCTTGTGTTGTCATTAGTTGGCTTTGGTATCTTTGTACTGCAAGTCTCATAGAATGAGTTAAGAAAAAATGTTTCCTTCTATTCTATTTTGTGGATGAGTTTGAAAAAGAATTGGGGTTACTTATTCTTAAATGTTTGGTAAAATTCAGCAGTGAAGTCATCTGGTCCTGCACTCTTCTTTGTTGGGATATTTTATTACTAACTCAATCTTTTTTGTTGTTGTTATGGGTCTATTGAGAATTTTATTTCTTCATGAGTCAATTTAGGTAATTTCTATGTTTCTAGGAATTTGTCAAAGTTTACCAGGTTACTTAATTTTGGGCATACAATTGCTCATAACATTCACTTATAAGCATTTTTTATTTCTGTAATGTCCCCACTTTCTGGATTTTAATTAGTTGTTTCTCTCTCTGTATTTTTTTTATATACCAGCTAAAGTTTTGCTGATTTTATTTATCTCTCAAAGAACCAACTTTTTGTTTCAGTGAATCTCTATTGTTTTCCTATTCTCTGGTTCATATAACTTCACTCTAATTTTTACTATTTCCTTCTTTCTTCTAACTTTGTGTTTAATTTGCTCTTCTTTTTATAGTTCCTATCTATGTGAAGATAGACTACTAATTTTAAAGAAATGTTTTTAATATGTATATTTACAGCTATAAGTTTCCCTCTGAGCACTGCCTTCCCTGCAACCTTCAGGTATTGCTATGTTGTATTTTTGTTTTCATTTATCTCTAAATATTTTATAATTTCCCTTGTGATTTTTCTTTGACTCATTGGTTGCTTGAGTGTATTGTTTAATTTCCATATGTTTGTAAATTTCCAGTTTTCCTTTTGTTACTCATTTTTAGCTTTATTCTGTATGGTAAGAGAGAAAGTGTTTGATTTTAACCTTTTAAAATTTGTTAAGATTTGATTTGTGCCTTAATACATGGCCTGACCTAGAAAATGTTCCATGTATACTTGAGAATAAAGTATATTCTGGAATTATTGGGTGGACTGTTCTATATATATAAGCCAGTTAGGGGTAATTGGTTTAGAGTCTTCTTCAAGTTCTCTATTTCCTTATTGATCTTCTGTCTAGATGTTCTATCCATTATTGAAAGTGGTATATCAAAGTCTCCAACCATTTTTGTAAAACCACCTATTTCTTCCTTCAATTCATATATTTTGGAGTTCTGTTGTTACTAATGTATATGTTCATAATTGTTTTAGTTCTTTGCTTGATCAAAACTTTTAGCAACATATCAATTTCTTTGTATCTTGCAAACTTTTTGATTTAAAGTCTATTTTGTCAGGTATTAATATACCCACTGCAGTTTGTTCTTTTGTTTAATAATTGTTGAATGGAATATCTTTATCCATCCTTTTACTTTTTTTTTTCTATTATTTTTAACTTTATTTTGTACCTTTAATAATTGAAAACATAAGCAATTAAAAACTAAAAAGTAAACACAGATGAATAAATATATACATTTCTCAATTAAATGTAATGGATACATGTAAATTTTTTTGTTGTTGTTTTGTTTTTGTTTTGTGTCTGGCTTGCTTCACTCAACATAATGTCCTCCAGGTTCATCCATGTTGCCATATGCTTTATGACTTCATTTCTTCTTACAGCTGCATAATATTCCATCGTGTGAATAGACCACAGTTTGTTTATCCATTCATCTGTTGATGGACACCTGGGTTGTTTCCAACTTTTGGCAATGGTGAATAATGTGGCTATGAACATCAGTGTGCAGATATCTGTTCGTGTCACTGCTCTCAGTTCTTCTGGGTATATACCCAGTAGTGGTATTGCAGGGTCACATGGCAAGTCTATATTCAACTTCTTTAGGAACTGCCAAACAGTCCTCCATAGTGGTTGTACCATCCTGCATTCCCACCAACAGTGAAGAAGTATTCCTATCTCTCCACATCCTCTCCAACACTTGTAGTTCTCTGTCTTTTTAATAGTGGCCTTTCTGATAGGTGTGAAATGATATCTCATTGTAGTTTTGATTTGCATGTCCCTAATCATGAGTGATGTTGAGCATTTCTTCATGTGTTTTTTTGCCATTTGTATTTCTTCTTCAGAGAAATGTCTATTCAAGTCTTTGGCCCATTTTTTAATTGGGTCATTTGTCTTTTTATTGTTGAGTTGTAACATCTCTTTATATATCCTGGATATTAAACCCTTATCAGATATGTGATTTCCAAATATTTTTTCCCATTGAGATGGCTGCCTTTTCACCCTTCTGACAAATTCCTGTGAGGTGCAAAAGTGTTTAATTTTGAGGAGGTCCCATTTATCTAATTTTTCTTTAGCTGCACGTGCTTTGGGTGTGAGGTCCAAGAAACCACCACCTACTACAAGGTCTTGAAGATGTTTCCCTACATTTTCTTCCAGTAGTTTTATGGTCCTGGCTTTTATATTTAGATCTTTGATCCATTTTGAGTTGATTCTTGCATAGGGGTTGAGATAGGGGTCCTCTTTCATTCTTTTGGTTATAGATATCCAGTTCTCCCAACACCATTTGTTGAAGAGACTGTTTTTTCCCAACAGTGTGGGCTTGGTAGGTTTGTCAAAAACCAGTTGACTGTATAGGTGAGGGTTTATTTCTGGATTCTCAATTCTATTCCCCTGATAGGTATGTCTATCTTTATGCCAGTACCATGCTGTTTTAACCACTGTAGCTTTGTAATATGTTTCAAGGTCAGGCAGCGAAATTCCTCCCACATTGCTCTTCATTTTTAGAATACTTTTGGCTATTCGGGTGCACTTACCCTTCCAGATGAATTTGGTAATTGCCTTCTCTAATTCTGTAAAGTAAGCTGTTGGGATTTTGATTGGTATTGCATTGAATCTATAAATCAGTTTGGGCAAGATTGACATCTTCACGATATTTATTCTTCCAATCCATGAACACGGAATGTCTTTCAATTTGTTTAGGTCTTTTTAAATTTCTTTTAGCATTGTTTTGTAGTTTTCTGCATATAGGTCCTCTACTTCTTTGGTTAAATTAACTCCTAGGTATTTGAGTCTTTTTGTTGCTATTGAAAATGGAATTTTCCTCCTGATTTCCTCCTCAGATTGTTCAGTACTGGTGTACAAAAACATTACTGATTTTTGCGTGTTGATCTTATATCCTGCCACTTTGCTGAACTCATTTATTAGTTCAAGTAGCTTTGTTGTGGATACTTCAGGATTTTCTAAATACAGGATCATGTCATCTGCAAACAGGGAGAGTTTTACTTCCTCTTTTCCTATTTGGATGCCTTTAATTTTTTTTGTCTTGTCTAATTGCCCTCACTAGAACTTCTAGTACAATGTTGAATAACAATGGTGTCAGTGGGCATCCTTGTCTTGTTCCTGATCTTAGGGGGAAAGCTTTCAACCTTTCCCCATTGATTATGATGTTGGCTGTGGGTTTTCCATATATGCCTTTTATCATATTGAGGAATTTTCCTTTTATTCCTATCTTTTGAAGTATTTTTATCAAAAAAGGATGTTGGATTTTGTCGAATGCCTTTTCTGCATCTATTGAGATGATCATGTGTTTTTTTTCCTTCAATTTGTTAATGTGGTGTATTACATTGATTGATTTTCTTATGTTGAACCAGCCTTTCATACCAGAAATAAATCCCACTTGGTCGTGATGTATAAGTCTTTTGATATGCTGTTGGATTCGATTTGCAAGTATTTTGTTGAGAATTTTTGCATCTATGTTCATGAGGGAGACTGGTCTGTAATTTTCTTTTGTTGTGGAATCTTTATCTGGCTTTGGTATTAGGGTGAAGTTGGCTTCTTAAAATGTGTTGGGTAATTTTCCCTCCTCTTCAATTTTTTGGAAGAGTTTAAACAGGATTGGTGTTAATTCTTTTAGAAATGCTTGGTAGAACTCACCTGTGAAGCCACCTGGTCCTGGACTTTTCTTTGTTGGGAGATTTGTGATGATGGATTCAATCTCCTTAAGTGTGATTGGTTTGTTAAGTTCTTGTATTTCTTGTTGTGTCAGTGTAGGTTGGTTATGAGTTTCTAGAAATTTGTCTATTTCATCCAGGTTGTCTAGTTTGTTAGCATATAGTTTCTCATAATATCCTCTTATGATTCTTTTTATTTTTGTGAGGTCATTTGTAATTTCCCCCCTTTCATTTCTGATTGTATTTATTTGCATCTTCTCTCTTTTTTTCTTTGTTAGTCTAGCTAGGGGTTTGTCAATTTTATTGATCTTCTCACAGAACCAGCTTTTGGTTTTGTTGATTTTCTCTATTGCTTTTTTGTTCTCATTTTCATTTATTTCCGCTCTAATCTTTATTATTTCTTTCCTTCTTTTTGTTTGGGATTGGTTTGCTGTTCTTTTTCTAGTTTCTCAAGTTGTTCAGTTAAATCTTTGAGTTTAGCTCTTTCTTGTTTCTTAATATAGGCATTTAGGGCTATAAGTTTCCCTCTCAAGACTGCCTTTGCTGTATCCCATAAGTTTTGGTATGTTGTGTTCTCATTTTCATTTGTTTCAATATATTTACTGATTTCACTTGCAATTTCTTCTTTGATCCACTGAATATTTAGGAGTGTGTTGTTCAGTCTCCACACATTTGCAAATTTCCTTTTTTCCTGTCTGTTATTGATTTCTAGTTTCATTCCATTATGATCTGAGAAGATGCTTTGTATAATTTCAATCTTTTTATATTTTTTGAGAGCTGTATTGTGACCTAACATGTGGTCTATCCTGGAGAAAGATCCATGGGCACTTGAGAAGAATGTATAACCCGCTGAGTTTGGATGCAGTATTCTGTATATGTCTTTTAGGTCTAACTTGTTTATCATATTGTTCAAGTTCTCTGTTTCCTTGTTCATCTTCTGTCTAGTTGTTCTATCTAATGATGTGAGAGGGGTGTTGAAGTCTCCGACGATTATTGTAGAAATGTCTATTTCTCCCTTCAGTTTTGCCAGAGTTTCTCTCATATATTTTGGGGCATCCTGGTTAGGTGCGTAGATATTTATGACTGTTATATCTTCCTGGAGGATCATCCCTTTTATTAATATATAATGACCTTCCGCATCTTTTATCACTTTTTTGCATTTGAAGTCTGTTTTGTCTGATATTAGTATAGCTACCCCTGCTCTTTTCTGTTTACTATTCGCATGGATTATCTTTTTCCAACCTTTTACTTTCAGCTGGCTTGTATTCTTGTGTCTGAGGTGAGTTTCTTGTAAGCAGCATATGGATGGCTCGTGTTTTTTATCCATTCTGTCAGCCTGTATCTTTTGATTGGGGAATTTAATCCATTCATATTCTATGATAATACTGAAAATGACTATTTATTTCCTCCATTTTATTCTTTGGTTTTCATATGTCATCTTATTTTTGTCTTTTTTTTTACTCTTTTGGTTATCCTTTCTGCTTTTCTTTCTTCTATACTCTCCTCCAAGCCTCTCTCTCCTGTCTTTTTCTTTCAGGTTCTAAGGCTTCCTTTAATATTTCCTGCAAAGTTGGATTCTTTTTTGCAAACTCTCTTAGTTTCTGTTTGTTTGTGAATACTTTATACTCACCTTCATATTTGAAGGACAGTTTTGCTGGATAAAGAATTCTCGGCTGGCAGTTTTTCTCTTTCAGTTTCCTAATTGTATCATACCACTGTCTTCTCGCCTCCATGGTTTCTGAAGAGAAATCTGCACAAAGTCTTACTGGACGTCCTTTGTACATGATCGTTTGCTTCTCTCTTGCTGCTCTGAGAATTTTCTCTTTATCTTTTACATTTGACATTCTGAATAATATGTGTCTTGGTGTAGGTCTATTAGGATTTATTCTTATTGGTGTACGGTGTGCTTCTTGGACATGGAAGTTCATTTCTTTCATGAGAGTTGGGAAATTTTCAGGTATTATTTCCTCAAATACTCTTTCTGCCCCTTTTCCTTTCTCTTCTCCTTCTGCAACTCCCATGACACGTATGTTCTTGCGTTTTGTGTTGTCACTCAACTCTCTGAGCCCCTGCTCAATTATTTCCATTCTTTTCTCTCTCTGTTCTTTTCTCTCTTCAATTTTAGCTGCTCTGTCTTCATTATCACTTATTCTTTCTTCTATCATTTTGAGTCTGCTATTGTGTGCTTCAAATGTACTTTTTACTTCACCTATTTTGTCTTTCATTTCCATGGACTCCGTTACTTTTCTGTTCATGATTTCAAATTCTTCTTTACGTTCGCGCAATGACTTCTTGATGTCATTGATCTCTTTAACTATATTCTCTTTCATCTCATTAATTTGATTTTGGAAATGTGTGCTCATCCCACTGATTAGTTCTCTCAAATTCTGCACCTCTTCTGGGACTTTGCTGTATTCCTTTTCTTGGGCTATGTCTTCTATTTTCTTAGTATGGCCCATAATTTTTTGCTGGTGCTTAGGCATCTGGTTAGTTTGTATTTTACTTAGATGCTCTATCTCTTTCTCTTTTATGGGGTTTTAGTAGCAGGAGGCTGTGAGTTAACACCTCTCTTTGATTTTTGCCTCAACCTTGATTGTTAGGATTGTTCTGCTGGTTGCTCAAAACTGGGCACTGGACCCATTAATTGGTCGTAGAGTTGTTTCCTAGGGCCTTGGGCAGGGAGGCTATAGAGGCCAAGAAAAGCCTCTCTTACTTATTAATTTTCTTATGTGCACTTCCTTGGTCTGCCAGGAGATGGCGCTTGTTGGCAGCTCTCAATTCAATGCCTGGTCCAAGCGTATTTGTTGTGACACAGACCAGATCAATGTGCTAGAGCTCCCTGTCTGGGGACTAGGAGCCCTGTGATTCAAACTTTCTGAGACAGTTCTCCAGACTTCTCTCATAGCGCCCCCCTTTTCCAAGCCAGGAAATATTTCCACTCCCTTCTGAATCCTAAACAATCAGTCCCTGTTAGTAGATGATGAGATTGGGAGGTTTGTATATCTTTAGCTCCTTGCAGGCTCCAAGGCAAACAATGGCGCAGCCACACCCAGCCTGGAAGGGCTCTCGGGACAGGGCAGACCAAACCTGGGAGTCCAAAGCAGGGTCAGCCCCAGGCTCTCTCTCCCCTCTCCCGTGGTGTCCTCAACAATTAGTCCAGGCTAGAGGAGAGGGAAGTTGCGAGGGTCGGATTTCTCCAGTCCTTTCTAGGCTCCCAGGGCAAACCGCCATGTGGAAGGGTCCGTGGGGCTCTGCAGTCCAAATTTCAGGTCAGAACCTGAGTCAGCCTAAGGCTGTGTCCCTCTCTTTCCCCTTTCTGGGAGTGGCAGATCCCTGAAGCCCCCTTTGTCTGTGGTCGCAGGCCCAGGGGCCTGAGAATTCTGAAGAGTGTGGGGGAGGGTTCCGGCAGCAGCAGAAGCTGCTACTTGCAACTCACAGTTCTGTAGTCGTGATTTCCCTCTTCTGTCCCTCTCTCCTCTGGGTAGTGTGCAGCCTTCACCTGCTGTCCTAAACCCTAGAAGATCTTTTTCGGGGCTGTTTCAGCTTGTCCTCTAGCTATTTTTCTGGAGAAGAGATTCCTGTGTCTTACTAGTCTGCCATCTTCCCAGAAGTCTTCTCCATCCTTTTACTTTTAACCTCTTTGTATTTTTGTATCTAAAGTGAGTCCCTTTTAGACAACATATATATGGAAAATGTTTTTTTTCATCCAATCTGTCAAATTATGCCTTTTAGTAGGAGAATGTAATCCATGTACATTTAAAGTAATATTGATAAGGAATGACTTCCTTCTTCCATTTAGCTATTTGTTTTCTGTATGTCTTGGGTATGTTTTGCAGTCCTCAATTACTTTATTATTGCTTTCTTTAATATTTAGTTGATTTCTTTGTAGTATGCCATTTGACTCCATTCTTCCTTCCTTTTCTCTATATTTTAAATTATTTTCTTCATGTTTCTTTGTTATTAGAACTAACATCCTAAACTAATAACAACCTGGTTTGAATAATATCAACTTATTTTCAGTAGTATACATATGTTATACTTATATACATCACCATCCTTCACCTTTTACAGTGTTATTGTCTCATATTATATCTTTATATATCTTTATATACTATGTGCACATTAACAAAGATTTTAATTATTGTTTAACACACTTGCCTTTAAGTTATATAGGGGGAAAAGTTACAAACCAAAAAATTACAATAATACCGTATTTTATATTTGCCTATGTATTTAGTTTTACTTACGTTCTTTATTTCTTCTCATGTCTTCTAATTACTGTCTATTGGCCTTTTATTTCAGCCTGAAAGACTCCCCTAGCATTTCTTGTCATCTGGTAATGAACTCCTTCAGAATTGTTTATCTGTAAATGTCTTAACTTCCCATTCACTCTTGAAGGATAATTTTGCCAAGTATAGAATTCTTGGTTGACAGTTTTGTGCTTTAATGACTTTAAATATGCTATCCCACTGCCTTGTGGCCTCCAGGGTTTCTGATAAGAAATAGGCTGTTAATATTATTGATGATCCCATCTATGTGACCCATTGGTTCTCTGTTGCTCCTTTCAAAATTCTCTATTTGTCTTTGGCTTTTTACAATTTCACTGTAATGTATCTTGGTGCAGATCTCTTTGAGCTTATCCTGCTTGGAGTTCTTGAGCTCCTTGGATATGTATATTAATGTCTTTCATAAGATGTGGAAAGTTTTCAACCATTATTTCTTCAAATACTTTCACTTTCTCTCTCTCTCTTTTTTATTCTGGGACTTCTGTGATGAATTTGTTGTTGTGTTTAATGGGTCTCACAAGTCCCTCAGGTCTGTTTATTTTTCTTCATTTTCTTTCTGCTCCTCATATTGGATAATTTCAGTTGTCTTGTATTCAAGTTCATTGATCTTTTATTTCTATTGCTCAAATCTGATGATGAATCCCTCTGGTGAGTTTTTCATTTTAATTATATTTTTGAACTCCAGAATTTCCATTAGGTTCCATCTAATAAATTCTACCTCTTTATTTTGTTCATACAATGTTTTCTAATTTTCTTTAGCATTTTGTGCATGGTTTCCTTTAGCTCATTGAACATGTTTAAGACACTTGATTTAGTATCTTTGACTAATAGTTCCAATGAATAAGCTTCCTCAGGGATGGTTTTTATCAAATTATTTTTTCCCCTCAAGAATGGCCCATACTTTCCTGTTTGTGTGTTTTGTAATTTTTTGTTGAGAACTGGTTATTCAGAGTATTATCTTGTTTTAACTCTGGAAATCTAATTCCCCACTCCACTGGAATTTCTGGGGCTTTTGTTGTTGTTTTAGTTGAGGACTGAGGCTATGTTTGTGACTCTCCCATACAAATTCGGAACTCATCTGTCACTTTTGCCTGTGGCATTGAAATGATGACCGTATGACTGTCCACCATACAGGCCCTCAGTGATCTAAAGCAGTGATCAGCAACAGACCCAAAGTTATTGCCCACTTTAACACCAGTAAGACTCAACAGGAATGTGGTCTGCAGGCCCCATAGCTGCCTACTATGTGATTGGGGGATGGGGGATGGTAGCAAGTACAAAGAAAGTGAAATCCACCAGTATTTACTGAAATTTAGCACCCTCTTCATCTAGCTCTTCCCTGGATTTTGCAAGTGTTCCACTAGACTCCACAGTTCCAAAATAGTTGATTCATATAGTACCTGCCAGTTCAATAGTTGTTTTGGTGGAGAGAATGATTTTTTGAGCTTTTTACTCTACTATCTTCCCACAATCTTCCTGTAAACAGGCAGATATTTAAAGAACAGAATTTTATGAGACACTTTACAAAAGATTTCAGAAGTTTTGGGGTACTTTAATAAGGTAATACCTGTGTTACCAGCTTTTCTTTGCTTGATTTCTTTTTTTTTTAGTTAATGTTTTATTTTTAAAGAAGTTTTAGATTACATAAATGTTACATAAAAAATATAGGGGATTCCCATATATCCCACCCCTTTTCCCTCCCACATTTCCCCCCATTAACAACATCTTTCATTAGTGTGGTACATTTGTTACAATTGATGAACACATATTGAAGCATTGCTACTAACCATGGACTGTAGTTTACATTATAGTTTACACATTGCATCACACAATTTTATAGGCTTTGACAAAATGTATAATGGCTTGTATCCATCTTTTTTTTTTTTTTTGATTGACTTTAATTTTGGAAAAATACATTGCTGAAGGGTAAAACTTATACTATCTTTAAGTAATGGCAAGTGATTAAACTTCAAAAGCAGAAATAAATTGGGAAGATTTTTTTTCCTTTTGGTCAGGCCAATAAAAAGAATTTATTTGGGAAATGGGCTAAAGAACAGAGCTTGCTGAGAAATGGGAGAGAAAGATGGGAATACACACCAAGGTTTGGTGTGGGCTCCTCTAGGCATAGAGAGCCCAGATTTAAAAAAAAAAAAAAGATTTTCAATCTGTTCTGATTTCACTAAGTTCTAATCATAGCCTCTGCTTCCAGTTTATGCTGGTGTGCTCTTTGGTGGGGTGGTGGTGGAGGCAGATGGGGTGATTCAGGGAAGGGAAAGGATTGTTTGTAATAAATATTGCACTTATAAATATTAAGACTGTGTTTTTATGGTTAGAACAAATATACAGTACTATTATTGTATGAAAAACCTTATTTTAAAATTGTCATCTTAGAATACCTCTAATTCAAATTCATGTATCATTTATATATTTTTTATTTATATATTTTTAACCTTAAATTTCCTTATGTATACTCTGTTTAAAGTAAAATCTACCCTTTTTCAGCTGTACAGTTTTATGATTTTTGACAAACATGTAGAGATGTAAATTGGATTACCAATTCATATTTAATTATCTATCATATAGAACTATTAATGTTGGTTTAAATTGATTAAAAAACTCTAGCTTGTAAGGAAAATTAGAAGTGGTGTAAATAAGAAGTAGTTTCCTTTACAAACACACTATCCAGATCAAGTGGTAATTTCTCTAAGAAGCAGCCTAGGATGTACAGTCCTAGGTCTTATACCTAAGTTACAATTCTATCTCAATTAACTGTGTGACCTTGAACAGATAACTAAACATCTTTGTCTTTAGTGTCTCCTTTTGTTTCTCCTTCTCTGATAGGGTGATAATAGTATAAATTCATATAATTGCTGTGAATAAATATAACAAAGTACTTATACTGTGCATTACAGAAAACATTCAATAAATAATAGCTATTATTTATTTTATGCTGTTTGTGTATGTATATGTATATTCATATATATACATTTGCATTTATGTTTTTTATAAACATATATGTATTTATATGATAGGTAGATAGATAGAGCCCTTTCTTTGATATGAGAAGCATATTTAACATTTCCCTAACCCCAAGTATAACTTCAAACTTCCAGTCAAATTGAATTGAGAAGTCTTAGAACATTTGCAGTGTCATAGCAAAGGCAATTTTGAGAACTGACTGTTGCAGGTTTGACTTTCATTATACAATAATTTGTCAAGGCAGTGAGAGAAGAGCTGGGAGGAAAGTTAGGCCTTTCTGGTGAACGCCAAATCTCTTAAGATTTATGGTAAGAAAAGGGTATAAACTTTTAGCCAGCAGTCAAAATATACATATTTGTTTCTAAATTATTTCTTTTGGTGCCCTGGGCAACAAAATTCAGCATCTAACAGCAAAACTCAGGTCCTGAATTTTAAAGTGGTGTATCTAAAACCAAATGTATTAAAGAATATATAGCTAAATAGCTCAATGGACAGATTGATACAATCATTATGAAAGTGATTTTCCTATATTTATCAAAAGTTTAATAATAGGTGAATATTTACATAAATTATATGTAAATTTTATATGTATACATTCTTCCATTGTATAGGAATGTTAAATTTTGCAATAAAATAAGGTGTTAGAGTGTGTTTTCAAAGAAAATGGGAAAAATGTGTATTGCCTAATATAAGTAAACCTTTTTTTCACCTACAATATATAAATTTGCCTTCAGAATGATAATAGAAATATATATTATTTCCAGTTTAAAGATTATTAAACTGAGGCTTGGGTAGACTCTGCGCCTTGATGAATGTCACCAAATTTGTGGGGGTCTGTTGAGCTTGAACCAGGGATTCTCTGACTCCTAAGCTAATTTAGGATATATTTAAAGGAGTTCTACATTTTAGAGAATAAAGAAAGATACAATTTAGTTCAAATGAATTCTCCTTTACTAAGTAAGATTCTAACATGATGATCTTTGCTGAGTAGACATCAGGACTGGAGCAAAATTGCCATATCATGGTCAGACCACTTGTGAAAAAAACAATGAGAATAAACTCTTCCTGAGCTCCTGATGTGATCATTGAAATTGTTAACAAAGAATAGCTGCCATTTTATATTAAACTGGTAAATTAACACAAAATGACTCAAGGAGAATAAGTGGAGATAAAGGATCATAAAAAGAATCATTTTGAAACAATGTCAGCGCCTTGTAGATGAGCAAGTGTTTTACATTTTGTTGTGGGTTGGAACTATGTACTCATAAAAACATGTCCTTAAACTTAATACATTCCTGTGTGTGTGAACCCCAGGTAAACAGGCCCTTTTGATGAGGTTACTTTAAATTGTGGCCCAGCACAATCAGGATGGGTCTTAATCCTTAATCCTTGGGTGCTTTATAAGCAGAATGAAATTCAGACAGATAAAGAAAAAGCCAAAGGGGGCACCCAGAAGGTGGAAGTCAATGGGACCCAGAAGAGAAATGAGAAAGCCAGAAGCCAGGAGAGGCTGCCATGTGCATTGCCATGTGACAAAAAGAAATTTATTTTTACTTCTCCCAGGCTCAAAACTGTAAGCCAATATATTCATCTTACTTAAACCAACCCATTGCATGGTATTTGCTTTAACAATGAGGAAACTAAAACACATATATTAAAATTATTTCTTCATGAAGGAAGTTCATGTACTTGTTTTAATTGGAAAAATGTAATGATGGACAAATTGTTTGATGCCAAGTCCCAATAAAAAAAAGTAACATAAATAGAGACATTTAACAGGTGAGATCAGTTATGAGTGCCAGAAAATATAAGAAATTGTCTCTATTTGCAAAATTTTCAGGTTGATCAGATAACTACTACTTCTGTCAATTTCCTGAAAAACTTATATTACCAAATCTAGCATTATTTCAGCAGAAGAGATTGCATTTTTCCTAAATGGCAAAAAGTAACAATAATTAAATTATCACCATTCTATACAACTGAATATCACTTTCTAGTATACAAGATGGCTTCTTATTTCCTCATCTGAGTCACAGGCAAGGCAGAAATTATTCCTATTTTATAGATGAATGAAGAGAGATTCAGTAACTTTATAAAAATGTGCTATTTTTAGAAGAATCATTTCAAAACAGATCTCAAAATTTGGGGCTCTGGTCTTCTTTTCTTTCTAAACAATTATTTAATAACTGTGTAATTCTCAAAAAGGTACATTCCAGCTCCACATGACTCAACACATTGACTCGTCTCCCACATCTCTGCCAGCTTTGAGCCTTGGCTACAACACTTGAAAACAATCTCCTAGCATCAAGAACACATTTACCAAATGTGGTAATCTATTATTTCTTTGCTGTAGTCAGATTTCCTGATATATGCCAGAGAAGAGATAAGCATACACATATAAATGCCTGACAATAGAGTGCAGTATAAGTTTAAATTTTGCTAACTTTTATTATTTTTTATGAAACTGGCATGCTCATACACACATGCTTGTTCATGAGACAATGAATAGATAAGTAATCTAGAGGCAATAAAGCATTTTATTAGGAAAAAACATCTGCATTGAAATCACTTGTTGATTATGCTAAAAGTACACTTTCTTGGTCAATATCCCAAAACTGCTGAATTTTTTCAGGATTATTTTTACAGTAAGCAACCTTGAACGCTGAGATAATGTCTTCATCAAAACAATAGCATGCTCACTACTGAAGAAAGAATGATTTCCTGAATCTTGGCTGTGATGCTAATTCACTTCATGTGAAGCATCCATCTAGGTCCTTCCATATCATTCCATGGGACTTAAAAGCATGCTAACTGTGCTATAAATAAGAAAGTCCTTTGCCTCTGATCCTGGGGTCTTATGTCATTTGCCACAGTCTAAGAAGCTGTATAAGCCAGATAGCCAAATGGATAAGTAGGGTAAAATACCAGGCCCTCATTTCAACCACTGCATCATTGAAATATTGTGAGTAACAAGACCAAACCTGGTTTTCAGTAGAACAATTAACTGAAATCCACAGTGAATCCCACACATTTTCTATTAGAAGGATGTATGAGCCTGTCTGCAGGAGGCTCCAATCTCGTAACTATAGCCTCATTTTACAGCTCTTTAAAGATAGAAAGCACACCGATAATTAGATATTCTCTATTACTGCTAGGAACCAGGGAAATGCCCAAAGAAACAGAGAAAGAAATAGGAAAGAAGTTTCATTACAAACTGCAAAGCAAAGGATTCTTATAGATGGTTCAATAATATTTTTCTTGATTAGTTTTGGGAAGTAATCCATTGATCATTTGGATGAAGGAAAAGCTCAGGTAGTCTCATTACCCACAATGATAAGCTAATACCAGATTATCAGGGAGCACAAAAATGTCTGCCACACCTGCTAGCATGGCAATCTCAATATGTTCAAGCCAACAGATAGAATGTAGCTGCTGTGCAGGGCGCATCCTATTAGCAATTATTCTTGATACTCCAGATGCCTATTTTTAGAGGGGTGAGAATTAAGAGTAGTCCTTCAGGAAAGGTTCAGTGGTAGAGGGGAAATGAATGTCAGTATGAAATGAGGGGCAGGATCCAAGGCAAGAACATGATGGGAAGAGGAGTGAGGAATAAAGATATTTATGGAAGGGAAGAACATAATCATCCATATCCAGAAGGTACCAGGTTTTACCTGATGGATCAGTCAGTAGCTCTGCAGTAGGCTAGACTACTCTGTCTGACCATGCTGGGTGACTTGATTCTTTGACTTGGTTGAAGATGGAGCTGAGGTTAGAGCCATAATTTGCCTCTGTCTGAGGATGGTGAGAAGGCAAGGTTGTAAAAGCTATGAGTGGCTGGGGTTGCAGGGCAGATGACACTAAATAAAGACTTTCATATCAAAGTAGTAGGTGAAAGACCCAATGGAATTTTGCTATCTTCTAAATGTTTTCTCTTTTCTATAAGAATTTCTTTCAGCCTACTTAAATGAAAAGGTTCAGATATTTCTTTACCTAGGTATGTAGAGAAGTTTATCCATCTGACCAAATGTTTTTCATTTGACACCTCAGTTTATACTCTGTAACCCTCTACTAAATCTACTAGCAAATTTTTCAGACATATGCTGCTTTTTTATTTCTTTTTCTCTTTCTGTAAGATGAAAAAGTTCTGTTATATACCTCACCTTTGATTACCATTAACACTTTTTTTAAAAAGTATATTGTTTAACAGCCATTACTTCTATAAAAAAGGCAACATAGAATCTTCTCAATTGATTGTTCTTAAATTATTTTTCCTTGATGAAAACTGACCAATAAAAGAAAATTAGAATAATATATTTTACTTACAGTGTTATTTAAATATGGATGGCAAACTTTTATTTTTGAACTGTTTTCTTAGATATTATGAACTTCCTAGAATGAAGTGTTCTTACAGTTTTGTTTTTAAGTGCCACTTCTTCACATTCAGCTCCTCTACTTCACCTAATTAGAGCTGTGATGCAGAGGGAAAATGTGAGAACCACTAGGGATAAATCATGAAGATTAGAAATAAAGCAAACACAGGATGATTTTCTCAACTTGTTTTCCACAAGCAAACAGGCCTCTTTTCTAGTGGATAGAGAAAAAATCAAATCAAGATATTGCAGATGAATAAATGTTGGCATGCCACATCAACAGTACAGGAATTTCAATTACCCAAGCACATATCAACCCTGAGATTTCAATATAAGACTTCAAGGCATTAAAAAATAATAATAAACCTGCCAGAATGGTTTTACATGGGCTGTCTAAAATACTTTATCATTGCTAAGTACATCCTTCTCCCCATATTGGAAGGTATACATTTTTGTATGATAATTCAAGCTTTAGAACCTCTACACTGAGAAAAAGGGATGATCTGTAATTATTCCTAGGCTGCTGAAGAAATTAGACAGTCTCTTTATAATTAAAGATTATCTCTGTGCACCTGGCTATGTGATATGTACAGTGGGCAATGGAAAAGAAATTGAGAATACAGTGCCTAGTTTCATGTAACTTTTAACTTCAGAAGATAATACTTTTATAGACAGGCTATCATTGACATCTTCATCATCTTCATCTTCTTCTTTATCATCATCATCCTCGCCATTATCATCATCGTCTTAAGGTAAGATAGTCTGCATTACTTGCTGAATAAACTATACTTGCAACAATTTAGGAGAGAAATTGAGTATTATAAATCATGACAGAGAGTGCTACTTAATGTTAGAGGAGCTAGGTAAGGGCTTTGAGGTAAATGTCTTCGATAGGAAGAAAGAAAATATTGCAGGGCATTACAGGTAGGGGAACAGAATATGAAAACTAATAGAGACAGGAATAAATTGGCAGAACATGTTGGATGTGTAGAATACAGGGAAAACTGTAATGTTATCCTTGTATTATGACATGAGAGGAAATAAGTTTGGTTAGAAATGAGAAAGATGAAAATGAAAGGAGGTGCCTGTAGTGTATGCAGGGTTGTAAGCATGGTAGCAGACAGTGAGGAAGCATGAGATCTGAATTAATGGGAGACCCAAAACAGAATAGAAAAGTCTTGATGTATTAAAGTCCATCAAGGAAAAAAAATGGCATTAGATTTTTCAACATAGTGGATTCAATATAGGGTATTAGGAACCTTGTATTTGGGGGGAAGGAAGCAATAGCTAAAGGAGCAAAAAGGGAACAATGATGTATCCAAAAGAAATAACTGTAGAAATTATCTAATAGTTGGTGGCTAGGGAAACCAAAGAGTAGGCGGTGGGTTACCAGAGCTAGGGGAGGCCATGAAAGGTGGGATCTAGTCTGCTGAAGAGAGGGCATTATCCAATTCCTGCTGGACCCTCTGAAAATATGTCACTGTGCTGGTTGTAGAATTGGAAAAGCAGCTGAAGTCTGGGACCAACTTCTGGTGTTGGGATGAGGTGGCATCAATCATGGGTCATGACACTAGAAACAGCAAGAAAGCAGGAAGTTAATCTCTTACCCACTCCTGGTATATAGTCTCTCACAAAAGCCCACTATCATTAGTGCCTCAAAAAAATTAGCTGACAAAAAAAGGTTGTGAAATGCAGTTTCTCAAGTCCTAGCTCCAGCCACAGAGAGCAGAGTATAAAATGTTGGCCTTGGCTAAAATACTGTATATAAATATCAGGCATACCCAAATCCTTTCCTTTCTTCATTATGATTAGATGTCTGTTGATATACTGTGGAACACATTGAAAATGAAATGCATTATCTTGAATTGATATTCATGCTACCACTGAGAATTCAGAGGAAATGGGCTGTTGCTTCCTGGCCTGGCTGAAGTTTCTCATTTGTATTCATGGATTATTTCAGAACAGCAAAACAACTGTGAAGGAGATAATTAAAAAATCTCCTTAACTTATGGATTTTCACTTGTGTCTCCCTTTTACAATATTACCTCCCTTGGTTTGGGAGTGTTTCTTTGTCTCCCTGACCTCCTTCCCTGCCCAGCAATATAAATGATTGAAAATGTTATATGGATTCCCGTTTAATAACCAGCAGCAGGGATGGATGGCTACATTAGTGGTATGTGCCTGAGAGGACTGGGCAATAATAGTTAAGAAGAAATAGTTTATTACTCTCTCTATATTAGTTTTCCTTGTATAGTAGAAGCACATCAGAAAAACAAAGGATTATTATATGAGGATGTTAAACCCTTATACCTAGGTATAAGTCTCCAGGAAAATATAGTTTCCTCACTTCCCTCCCTCCCTTTCATCTTCTCCTTTCTCTCCCTCCCTCCTTCCTTCCTTTCTTCCTATTTCTTTCCTTCCTGTTAGTCTTCCTACCTTCCTTTATTCAAAGAATAAGAAACGAAAATGTCTTTTACAGTATTATTGTGTTAAAAGACTTAACCAATAAAGATGTTGTTGGAAAAAAAAAGATGTTGTTTATGCTCATTTCTACAAAGATATATACTATGAGAGGTCATGTCTGAAAGACAGGAGTAAGGTGTGGGGGTAATTAGTGAAAACTGAAGCTGAATTATTAACAGACTGTTACGTTGATTAGATTTTGTCATAAGACAACAGGTAGTCATTGAACCCTCTTAAGCAAAAGAGTGACAGGATGAGATTTGCATTAGAGAGGGACCGCTCTAGTTGGAGAATGGACCAGGAAGGGCAGAGATGCCAGTGAAAAGACTGTTGTAAAAATTCAGGCAAGAATTTCAGTGTTGTGTTCCCCAAAGGACCTCCAGCAGGAAAGGAAATGTGTAGCCACTATCATCCGAGACATGTTTGCCAGCGTGATATGCATGGGGAGGAAAAAGGGCTGGAATTTCCTGCAAATATGTGGGTGACGAGTCAAGATGCAGGGAACTAAGGACAGCAGTGCTTTTGCTTCCCATTTCACACAGATAAGTGTTGATACATCCTGCATTTTTAACCAACTACCTAAACGATTCTTAGGTACATTAGAGTTTGAGGACACTAGCCTAGACTTTTTTTTTTCCCATGTTGAAACATTTATTCTTCTTTTGCTAGTACCTGCCATGCCTGCTGTGTTACAAAAGTACAACAGTTTATTTACAGACTTTTCCTGCTGTCTCATGTCGTAAATTTTCTGACTCTTAATCATTTGTTTGTGAATGAAGAGGTAACAATATCAGACTTAGAACAAGGCAGTCCTAGGGAATATTTGAACTACCCTTGCCCTTATATCACCTTACCTGCAGATCCCCAGCTATCATTCCTTTCCTGGCTTCTTTATATTTTCAATGAATTTTTTTTTTGTGTGTGGAGAATTTAGGTTTACAGAAAAATCATACAGAAAAACACAGAATTCTTCTCATACATGCAATTTCCCTATTATTAACATTTTGCATTAATGTGATAACTGATGAAACAATATTATTAAAATTATACTAATAACTATAGTCCATGTTTTACAGGATAGTTCACTGTGTTGTATAGTCCTATGGTTTGTAAAAGTTTTATTCTAGTAACATGCATAAAGCCTAAAATTGCCCTTTACCCATATTCAAATATATATTTCAAAGGAGTAAATTATATTCACAATGTTGTGCTACCATCACCACCACCCATTACAAAAATTTTTCTATCACCCCAGACAGAAACTCTGCACCAATTGAGCATTAATACCCCATTCCCTAACCCCACTGTGACCCCTAGAAACCTGTGTTCTAGTTTCTGACTCTAGGAATTTGCTTATTCTTATTATTTCATATCACTGAGTTCATATAATATTTGTCCTTTTGTGTCTGGTATATTTCACTCAAAATGAAGTCTTCAAAATTTATCCATATTGTCACCTGTCATCACTTCATTCTTTTTTTTATGGCTGAATAATATTCCATTGTATGTACATATACCATGTTTTGTTTATCCATTCATAGTTGATGGACACTAAGATTGCTTCTATCTTTTGGCAATTGTGAATAATGTCTCTAGAATATTGGTGTGCAAATATTTGTTTAAATCTCTGCTTTCAGTACTTCTGGGTATATAAATAAGCATGGGATTGCTAGAACAAATGGTAATTCTATACATAAGTTTCTGAGGAACCATCAAACTCTCTTCCACAGCAGATGCACCATTTTACTTTCCCACTGACAATGAATGAATTCGTATTTCTCCACATGCTCTCCAACACATGTAATTTTCCATTTTTTAAATAGTAAACATTTAGTTAAACATATCTCATTGTGGTTTTGGTTATCATCTTTATTGGTTATCATTTCCCTGCTGGTTAATGATGTTCTCTATCTTTTCATGTGCTTTTTGGACATTTGTATATATTTGGAGAAATGTCTATTCAAGTCTTTGCTAAATTTTAATTAGGCTGTTTGTTCTTTTGTTGTTGAGTTTTAGGATTTCTTTATATATTCTAAAGATTTTACCCTTAATGTATATGTGATTCCAAATAAATTCTGCCATTCTGTAAGTTAGCTTTTACTTTCATGATCAAATCCTTTGATGCACAACATTTTTAAATTTTGATGAGGTCCCATTTAACAATTTTTTCTTTTGTTACTCATGCTTTCATTGTAAAGTCTAAGAAATCACTGCCTAGCACAAGGTCCTGAAGATGCTTTCCTATATTCTTTTTCTAGGATTTTTATATTCTTGTTATTAGATTTAGGTCTTTTATCCATTTTGAGGTAATTTATTATATGGAATGAGGTAGGTATCCATCACATTTTTTTTTTCTTGCATATGGACATCCATTTTTCCAAACAGCATTTTTTTTGAAGAAACTATTCTTTCCCAATTCAGTGGACTTGGCACTCTTGTCAAAAATCTGTTGGCCATAAATGTAAGGGTTGATTTCTGAACCCTCAGCTTGATTCCATTGGTCTATGTGTTTATAATTAGTTTTAAGATTGGTAAGTATGAGTCCCTCAACTTGGTTCTTCCTTTACAAGATGTTGGTTATTCGGTGCCCTTTGTTTCCATATATATTTTATGATTGGCTTTCCTATTTATGCAAAGAAGGCTTGGGGAAATTTTATTGGGATTGTGTTGGTTGTGTAAATTGCTTTGGGTAGAATTGACAGTTTAAAAATATTTAGTCTTCCAATCCATGAACACAGAATTTTCTTCCCTTTATTTAGGTCTTTTAAAATTTCTTTTAGCAATGATGTGTAGTTTTCTACATACAAGTCCTTTACATCCTTGGTTAAATTCAATCCTAGATATTTGATTCTTTTAGTTCCTAGTTTAAATGCAATTTTTATTGTTTTTTTCTTTAGATTTGTTCATTGTATTATATGGAAACAATACTGATTTTTGCATGTTGAACTTATACCCCACCACTTTGCTGAATTTATTAGTTCTAATAAGTTTGTTGAGGATTTTTCATTATTTTCTGTATATAGGATCATAGCATCTGTAAATCAAGAAAGTTTCACTTCTTCCTTTCCAATTTGGATGCTTTTTATTTCTTTCTCTTGCTTCATTGCTCTGGCTAGAACTTCCAGTACAATACTGAATAACAGTGTTGATAGTGGACATCCTTGTTCTGTTCCTAATCTTAGAGGGAAAGCTTTCAGTCTTTCACCACTAAGTATGATGTTAGCAGTGGGTTTGTTCTTATATATTCTTTATCCCTAGTTTTTTAAGTGTTTTTATCAAAATGGGGTCTGGGTTTTGTCAAATGCATTTTCTGCTTCAATTGTGATTATCATAGTCTCCTACTTTTATATAAAACCATCTATTTCTCCCTTCAAATCACAATAATTGCTTCATATTTTGGGGCTCTGCCATTACGCTCATATATATTTAAAATCGTTGTCTTCTTGTTGAACTATATATAATTACCTCTTTCCATTGTAACAGTTTTTTACATAACACCTACTTTTTTCTCATATTGGTATAGCTACCTCAGCTCTCTTTTTGTTGCTATTTGCGTGGTATATATTTTTTCCATCCTGTTATTATTAACCTACTTATTTATTTGAATTTAAGGTCAGTCTTTTATAACAGCATATTGTTGGTTCATAGTTTGTTTTTTTTTTAAATCCATTGTGCCAACCTCTGTCTGCTTTTTGACTGGAGAGTTGAATCCATTTACATTTAAGTAACTGCTGATAATGCAGGACTTCCCTCTGCCATTTTGCTATTCTGTCTTTGTAAGCCTTATAACTTTTTTTTGACCCTAAATTCTTCCTTTAATACCTAATTTCATATTTACTTGATTTTTTGTGTTGTACTGTTTTGAATCCCTTCTGATTTCTTTCTGAATATATTTTCCTATATTTTCCTTGTGGTTACCATAGAGTTAAAAGTTAACATATTAAATTTATAAAAAATATATTTGATTTGATATCAATTTAACTTCAATAGTATATGTATACACTGTTCCTATATCCCTCTGTCCCCCACCATTTTTGTACTTGCTACAGATTATACTTTGTACACTGTAGGTCCCAAACCATAGATTTATCATTAGTGTTTATGCATTTGAATTTTATAATGTATAAGCAGTAAGCAGTGGAGTTACATACCAAAAAAACACAATACAATATTACTGACATTTATAATTACTCATATATTTATCTTTACCAGAGGTCTGTATTTCTTTATGCTGCTTTGATCCACTGCTGAGTGTCCTTTCCTTTTACTCTGAGAAGCTGCCTTTAGCTTTGTTTGTAGGGCAGGTCTAGTGTTGATTAACTCCTTCAAGTTTTGTTGATCTGGAAATATTTTAATCTTTCTCACCAGATATAAAGTTCTGGGCAGCATTTGTTTTCTTTCAGCAATTTACATATTTCATACCCCTGCCTTCTTGCCTCCATGGTTTCTGATGAGAAATTGATACTTAACTTGTTGCTTTTGTCTTGCAACTTTCAAAACTCTCTCTTTATCCTTGATATTTGCATTGGACTGTTTGATTGTGTGTGTCCAGAAATGATTCTCTTTGAGTTTATCCTGTTTGAGGTTTGCTTGGCTTCTTGAATATGCATATGTATGTCCTTCATTAAATTTAGTAAGTGTTCTGCTATTATTTCTTTGAATATTCCTTCTCCCTTTCTCTCTTTCATCTTCTGGGATGCCCAATCTCTTTCTGGGATGTATATGGGTATGCTTGATGGTGTCCCACAGGTGTCTAAAGCTCTGTTCACTCTTTTTTATGCTTTTTTTCTTTTTTGTTCCTCAATCTATATCATTTAATTGTCTTGTCTTCAAGATCAATGATTCTTTCTTCTGCCAGCTGTAAACTGCTATTGAAACCTTCTGGGGAACTTCTCATTTCAGCTATTGTGGTCTTTAGCTCCAGTATTTCTGTTTGGTTCCTATTACGAATTTCAAATAGTTTCCCATATTGTCCATTGATTGTTTTCCTACTATCTTTTAGTTCTTTCTCCTTGTTTTCCCTTATCACCTTGAGCATATTGAAGATCATTTTTTTCAAGTCTTTATCTGGTAAGTCAAAGTCCCCATGCAGCCTGAACCCACATCCTCCCCAGCTTGCAGAAGCACAGCCCAAGCTCTGCTTTCTGTCTACACCTGTATTTATTATTATCATTGTTATTATTATTACTATTATTATTATTTTCATCATTAACTGTGAGTTTGGGTGCATGCACTTCCCTGCCATGTTGATTCTGACTTCTTTCATCTTCATAAAAGTTTTCTTTCCATGGCATTCGAAAATTAGTCTATCAATGGTGGGGCTGGACATTGCATTAGGCCTTTTACTTGCTATAACCCACTGCACTCACCATCAGCATTAAGGCCCATGGCCTGCAATAAGCTAGCTCTCTCCTACCATGTGTGTGGTGTGGAAGGGGGATGGGGTGGGAAGCAGGGCTCTGCAGCCTGGTGGCACTGGTTTGGGAGCTGGGGGGACGCTTGGAACCAAGCAGGTCTTGAGACAGACTTATTTCCTATGGGGCAGAGAAAAACCCATCAGAACACCGTTTTTTTTTTTTTGTTTGTTTGTTTGTTTGTTTGTTTTTTGGCCTAGAACACAGCACTGACAACTCACAAGCCTTGGGGAAAAGTTAGAGGAAGGGATGTTGGGAATGGGGACCTTACCCCATGCAGACCAGCGGTGTGCTGCCATCCACAGGACTGGCCCTCAGGAGAAGGACAGACTCTTGTATTTGTTCCATTAATGCAGCTTAGAACTCTGTTCCAGGTAACTTTCGTATCTCTATCACAACCTGAAAAACTGTTGAAAACAACCATTCCTAATTTTGTTTGTTTTCTATTAAATCTTGCAAAAAAAGACCCAAAACAAAACAACAACAAAAAACCCACCATCAGCTGCCCAGTGATGCTGGTTATGGGGCTGGTGGCTGTTTGCAGCCAAGTGGGATTTTGTTGGTGGTTTCCAGATTTTTATCTTGTTCCTTTGGATGGGCCATCATTTCCTGTTTCCTTATCTTGTAATATTTTGTTGCACACTGTGTATTTTAAAAATTTTAAATGCTAACTCTGGGATTTAGACTATGAGCTGTCTGTTCCATAAGTTTGTATCCAGATAGTGATATGACAGAGATTTTCCTGTGTGCCAGAAGCTAACCAGAACAAACATACTGATGCAAAAAGCGCCTCTCACAGTCAAATTGGCTCTGCTTTGGCTAGTGGTATCCTTCAGAGCTTAGTCCTTCTATCAGGAAGATCAACCTGCAAATGCAAAGTACAGTGCCCTCTCTGTTTTATCTGAGCCTGCATGGATACATGGAGCCTGCTTCTTTTCTTGGGCTTTTGCCAACCATGGGATTCTCCCATTTACTGTGTACATGAGTTTTAATGAATGCCCCCTCTTCTTTCTTTGAAATATACTTTCACCCCTCCTGGGTACTCTATTGTATGACAATGCAGGTAGTCCTTTGCTCCAGGCTGCTTCAAATTAATCATTTATTAAACTGCTTTATATGTCTGCAATGTCCTTTTCTGCTTCCAGGACAAATTCTGGGCAGAAAACTCTAAGACTAGTTTCCTAGTTCAGTTTTTCAGACTTCCTACTGATAGATTGACAATAACATACAGGTACCCCATTATGGTCCCAGGTATTACTGGGCACCCTCTGGGAGTGCTGGTTGACTCTACCCCATGTTGTGGAAGGGGAGAAAGAGGGACCAGGAAAGGCACCAGTAATTTCTCCAATGGCTTTTGAAGCTGCGTTTTCTTGATTCAGTACTCACTCAGTTATTGCAGCCTTTTAACAGTTTTCCTTAGTTTTGAGGAAGGGTAATGTCTTTAATATTCCTCTGCTGCTTTTGCCTGAGGGGGGCTTGGGAAAATGGTGGCCCTGAGAGTTGGCCCCCAGTGATTTGAAATAGCTGATCCAAAGCAGTGATCCGCAACAGACTTCACAGCCCTCAAGTTTGGAGGACTTGGTCTTTATGTTCCACCCTTGCACCAGCAAGCTGTACAGCTGCAGTCCCCACTACTGTCTGCCACGAGGCTGGGGACTAAGGGATAGTAGCCACTACAGGGGGTGAAATTCATTGGTATTTACCACAGTTTATCAGCCTTTTCCTCCAGCTCTTCCTTGGATGCTGCACAGTGCTCCACTATACTCAGGCATTTCAAAGTCATTGATTCAAAAAAAATAATAACAATAAAAAATAAAAAAACAAGAAATAAATATCATTGGTTCAGTCAATTTCTTCCAGTATAATAGTTGCTTTAGTGGAGGTACTGATAACTGGAGCTTTCTACTCTGCCATCTTCCCACAATCCTCTGCTACTTTTTTAAAGCTGCATTTTTTTTTTTATTTGCACTTGCCCTTTAGTTTTCTGAGTTTTGAGGAATAAGGCTCTGCCAGTTTTTGCCAGTTGTTTCAAAATTCTGTCGGGGAATGACACCCTAGAGCATCTTACACTGCCATCTTGGTTGACTAGACTCCTAAGGTATTGCTTGGCTTATTTCTTGAAGCTTCAAAGTCCAGATCCTAAGTATCTATACTCCATTAGCATATGATAATGCATTATGGGAGCACAGAAAATCGGTCAAGGCAGAGCCAGGACCTACAATAGTATTCCTATTGTTACAATCATATTTTTCATTCAAAGTAATGCATCTCAGTTTTGAAAAGTAATACAGTAACATAACATCTCATCTGTTTTAAGTGTCAAGTATATGCAGTTTCTTCCTTGCTTTGGAAAACCCATAGTGGAAAAATCAACTCACATAGTCTGGAGAGAAGGGCATAGGTGGAATGCTTAAAACGATATTGAATTCTTTAGCAGCTGGCAGGAGTTTAAGACAGGGAGCTCACACTTGGAGATTCCTCTGTATTCACGGCTCAGTGCAAAAAGCCAAGTAGAAAAGAGTTGTGAGAAGAAAGCAGTGTTCGAAGAGATCAAAAGTTGTGGCAAGTTGAGGATAAAGTCTAAAAATGTCCATTTTATTCAAGAAATAGGAAGTCATTATTGACCTGGAATACAGGAGCTTCTATGACTGGAATGAACAGTAAAGAAAAGGCAGAGATTTAAGAATGTGTTGGGAAGTGTGAAAATAGAAACAGTAATTATTTTATCTATTATGGAAATATGGTGCTTATTAATAATAATAGATAATAATCAATAGTATTTGTGTTATACCATACTTTCTTTAATCCTCACCACAATCTTAGGACAAGTGCGCTATTATTATCTCTGTTTTAAAATAAGGGACAGGGGAATTACAGTTAGCTAATTTGCTTATGTTCACAAATTAATTACATGGAATATTAGCCATTTAATCCAAATATATGAGTTTTATTCATCATGCCATAAACATCATAAAACTCTGGATTTACCCTAGATTTTGGCACATAGTTGGAAATTTATTTGCACTTCCTTGTGAGAGAAGTTGATTTTAATTATTGCTCTCCCTAAGAAAATAGCAATTTAAAAAATGGGAAAGATTTCTTTAGTCTTATACATAAAAACACATGGGAGAATAAAAATGCTGCATCAACTAGAAAAAAAATACACTTTCCCCTCTCAGTCAATTTTTTTTTATGATAAGAACTTCAATTTGAAAGGTGCTTGTGCATTTATTATCCCATTCATCACATGCCATCTCTTTGTTATAAAGCTGCTCTATACTTATGAGAAAGTCTTGTTTGAAGAGGGTACCAAAGTAATCATTTTAACAAGGAATAGAAAAGTTTCTGACAAGGCAGGCATTTATAATTGTTCCATGAAATACTAATCCCCAAGATCAGGAGAGCTCTGAAAAAAATCACTTCTTACAAAGGAAAAAAAAAGTGATTTTCAGAGGCAGAAGTAAAGGGAGACCTCAGGCAGAAAGAAAATTATTGAATTTCTCATTAATTTATACTAAGAAATTGGTAAAAGCTTTTGGTATTTCCCCCATCTTATGTGAAAGTTTTTCAATTTCTCCCAAAGGAATGAGCTTCAGAAAACATAGACACTCTTGTTCTCTCCAAAATTTAAGTCAGTGGGAAATTAGAACTGATTTGGCTTTAGGAAAGCTGGCAATCCAGGAGATAAGAATATCATGGTTTTTCAAAACTGCCTATTTTCAGTGACTGAGGGTCAACATGCAAATCCTTACAAATATTATCAATTAAAACAAAACAGAAGCAAAATTTTCCAAATAAAAATTAACTAAATGTTACCTAAAGCATCATGAACACAGAGGGTGGGTGAGGTAGGGCAAGGTGCATCCTGAAGACAAAATAATACAAGTAAATAACAATAAAGAAAAAATTGTGATTATCTTGTGATAGTTATGATGCTACTTGTGATATAAATTTGAATCTTGAAGAAACAATAATGGAAGCAGGAGATCATCATATTGTTTAATCAAACCATCAGACTACCTCAAGTATCGAGAGGAGAGAAAAATTAGATTTCAAAAATATCCAATAATTTTATCTCATACTGAAGTTAATTCTTTAAGTTTGGTACATCTAGCAGAGCAGGAGCAATTTTTAAAATATCACCCCAAAATCCAAAAATGCTTTAAGAACTGATCCTACTGTGTCCTTGTTCCTTATTGTTTTCAAACCACCTGACAAAGAAAGAACTTTGATTTTATTATGCTTATAAAACAATAATATCAAAGAATAACTTAAAAATAATAATGTCTCCCAAGAAACCCATAAACAGTATTGCCCTTTTGTCAAATATATATTGAGAAGCTTCAGTCTCACATCATTACACTATAGTATATAAAACCTATTTTATATTGTATAAAAACAGCCTTTAAAACACTTTGATTTTAAAAACCTACCTTTTATTGAATCTTGAGCTAAATTAGATTGCTAGCATTGCTGAATGCTGGTGAAACACCTTTGGATCAATGTGAATTTGTTTAACTAGGAGTATACCTCATAAAGTCACCGGTGGGTGAGATGAATTTCATCTTTGCTTCCTTTGATCATGTTCATCCTGTGATTCAGCAATTTAAAAATTACTTATCTTCAGTACTAGTCAGATACCAGTCTCAAAAAAATCATATAACTTAATAATGTCACAATGGTTGATCATCCCATATAATGCTGATAAACCATAAATTGGAGATACATTTGAGAGAGGATTCTGATTATTTTTATAATAGAGGAACATGAAGCAGTCTAGGAACTTAGGAAACCACAGAATCTATTTTTCTTTTATATGATCAGGTGCTATTTCCTTTTTTTTTTTTTTTTTTTAATTTTTGAGATAGGGGAGTTGGGAGATTTGCCTTTTTTTTTTTTTTTTAATCTTTACTTTGGTCTCCCATATAAGGCCTTTAAAAGAATCATTTAAGATAAAATTTTATATTTATTTTTGAGGGGATGGAACAGAGGAATATCAACCCATCAGAGGAGAAGTCGAGTTTTTTGGGTATTTATAACAAAGAACCAATGTACTATTCCATGCTATTACATCACATTAATGATTAAAATCATAACCAAATGCATGTGCATTTTTTGCTCTTACTTTAATTTGTGGTTGTGAATAAGCCCATACTCACTTGCCATTTATTTTCTTCCAATACTATATTCATCTACACATCTAAATGATAATATATGTGTAGCACCACAAAAATACACCATTTTTTTTAATTCAAACTTTATTTGAATTGCTTTTTATTTATAAATATGAACATTTTGTTGTTATTTTTCCAAACTCAAACTCAAAGTCAACTTTTAACTACTATATGCGGGGTCCTTCCACAAACTAATTATATTCTAACTCAGTCCCTACGGAATTTAATAGGTGTCCAACCTTGGGCTCAGAGTACTTATGTGACTTTTCTCTAAACCAAATTGTGCTCTGAGAATTTGAACACATGTACAGCCTTTATCTACCTACCCCATCTATTTCTGGCATGCAATGTCCTGGAAGCTGTTCTTGTTATACTGAATATTATTCAGAATTCACTCATACTCTTTTTTTCTTTCCAACTTATTGATCTCCTTGGTGAACAACCTCTTGAAGGACTAATGTGATAGAAGAAACTTTGAACAAACTAGAGAGCAGATACAGCACTGAAGAGGATAAATCCATTAGTTCTTTTGACACGGGTGTTGTTAACGTTAAAGCTAGATGACTTCTTTCTCTTTTATACACATACAAAAATGCATATTCATACCAACACGTGTGTGCTCATAAGTCTCCTCTTCTTCCTTCAAAATTGTTTCCTTGAACTACACTTATCAAGTCAAACTTTGGGAAACTGACCTCCTATCTGCATGTCTCCAACTCTTTTCTTGTAAAGAGTATGAATTGAAGTACACAGAAACCCAAGCGTAAATCCCGGCTCTGCCACTAACCTAGCAGCTGGACAAATTACATATATAATACATATAACATATAATGTTATTTTTCAATATAGTCATTCTCTCTCCTACTGCCCCTCCCCCAACTCTCTCTCTCCCCTTTTCTAATCAAGGAGACTTATTAAATGTTTCCCCCAAAGAGTAAATTATTCTGGACTGTTATTACATCGGTCTTATTTTTTTAGATTCTCCATTCTCTCTTCTCCACTTGCCTTAATCATAGTAATCCTTCGGGACTGAGAACAGTCCCTACCTTTTCCATAAAGTCTTACTAGTCCTGTGGGCCTGCAGGACATTTGCTTTTACTTTCTAATTTCTTTACACTTATTTTATTTCTCATTTGTCACTAACTGCATACTACTTTCTATTTTAATTTTTTCTCCCTCTCCCTTCTCCAGTTATAAACTCTTCAGGTTCACAATTGTGACTTCCAATTTTTGATATCTCCAACACCGCCTATCACAGGCTTTTCTGTACATGGTGTCTTCAATATATATATTTGTTGATGACTATATCCTATATACCTTGTTAGGGTTCTAAGATGCAGCAAGTATAAATAGAATATAAGACTAGGACAAAATGGTAATGAATCAGACTTTATGGTGATAATTTTGATAGATACAAATTATATACTCAGAGGAAAAACCTGCAAATTAAAATAATACTTAATCAGTGATATGACTGGGTGTTTGGAAATACAGGTGGTTTTAGTTTCATTCATATATATATAAACATCTCAATGTTGTAAATTTTTAAATTTTTATTTTTTTCTAATGGGGCCTAACTACCACTTCCAAAATTCTAATAATTTCATTTTTAGAATTGAACACCTTTGACACTTGAAGTGTCTTCGATTTATAGCAGTTTTCTACTAAGATACAAAAATATTACGAAGGTGACATCAAAGGTAGCAATGAAATCTTAAGGCATGAGTTATGTCCTTTAAATAAATCAACAAGTCACTATGAGTTAGATCTTGTTAGGAATCCAGGGTATATTCAAATGGGACTTGTTACAATCCTCTATTTTTTTGCAATTAGTTTTTTCGCTTTCAGAAGAAAGTCCCACTTTGCCTCCGTATGTCAACAGATCAGGATTAGTTACAATTCTGGGCTGTTGTGCTCCCTTATTCCATCCTCTCTTGATGAAGTCCAATGATATCTTTGGTAGCAGAAACTGACTTGTGCAGATCAAACCCATTCTCCCTTTTCTTCCTCCAAGAAACCAGCTGGTTAAATAGAGCAAAGAGTTCTAGACTACTCAACATTGCCTCCCCGTGCTATAAATTTTACAGAAGTACCCTGACCTAGGGAGGCCTGGGGTTTTCCATTGAAACCTGCATCTGGTTCATTATTTTCAAATTATGAAGTTTAGGATTAGGACACATATCAAAGCCTCTTGCTTAAGTTGGAATTGGTAATATGAGTATGAGGGAGCTGTATCATTAATACAGGTGATTGTTTAATCTCCCTCGGCCTGACTCCTGGTCCACCTTTTAATTATATCAGAACTGCAGAAAAGACACAAATTCTATATATATAATACCCCCTAAACTCCAGTATCCTTCACTTACCTATAACTTTTATTTATCCTTTTACTTATTCACATTCTTTACATATTCATTTTTTCTATTACCAAGTTCCACATCCTTTTGTTCTCACAGAAATGAGTATTTGAGAATTCATTTTCAGAGTTTATTTTTGGGGGGGAGGATGAGTAGTAGAGTGGGGTGGTTGGTCAATTACAGAGCAGAACAAACATCCTCTTAGTCAAATTGCAGAGGATAAATGAAGTTTTAAAAATATACCACATAACATTATTAGTAAATTTTTGTACAACATGATTTTGACTTCAGGCAAGAATAGGGGCAATTGTAAATACAGTTAGTTACACGGCAACCATACAAATACATAGACCAAAAAAAAAAAAAAAAAAAAAAATTCAATAAAACTCCAGGTGCCTTTTGAGAGATTATAACTATTTACAAATGCGTTTGTTTCAAGAACAGTCTAAAAGTTATTTAGCGTCTTAACATTTAATGTCACATATCTTTTAATTTGGATTACATTGAACCACATATTCACAGAGCCCAAATCTCGCCTTAAGTTTTTAAATGTAAATGAAATAAAAGACTACTTGTTTTCTATGACCCAGAGGCAATTTTGAAGTGAACAATTTGCAGTCCCAGCAGCAAATTTTCTCAAAGCCTCTATCATGTTGCATAATCCATCATCATCATCATCATCACCATCTCTACAAATACAGAAATAAGCTGCCTTGAAATTTACAGGATGACATAATGTTCATCATCTTATTTATTATTCAAAACAAGTTTATAAGGTATTCATTTTAACATGCTTTTTTTCAGATGAGGAAGTCAAGTCCTATATAAAGTAACTTCAAAAAAGTCATAAATATGACAACTGTAGGACTTGGATTCTAGCCACATGCAGTCCTTATTTAGCAAGTCTTAGAAAATCAATAAAGATTTGGGAAAATATCCAATAAGAATGAGGTCAAACTAAATCTAATCAAACAAAACACACGTTTTTATAAAACAAGTAAAGAAACATGAGTCTGTCGTTTACATTAAGCTATTAAGAGCTGCACTGAGAGTTGGTAGAGCACCAGGAGACTTGAAAGTCCAATAGGAAACATGGTTAGATATTCATTAAGAGGACAGGCTTTGATTTCAACAGCTCTTTGTTAAAACCTTAATTTGTTTCCCTAACTTTGACATTTAGCATTTATTACCTGGGAGACTTACACCAATTGTTTGTTAGATTCAGTACTCTAATTATTAAAATGGGCATAAGAATACATGCCTCACAAGTTTTCTCAAGTATTAAGAGAATAATATATATATAGGAAAGCGGCTGTGGCTCAATCAGTGGGGCTCCCGTTTACCATATGGGAGGCCCCGGGTTCGGTTCCCGGGGCCTCCTGGTGGGGGCGGGCCCGCCCGCACGGCGTGGTTGGCTGACCCGGCGAGCACAAGCAGCAAGGTGGGGGATAAATGAATAAATAAATAAAATCTTTAAAAAAAAAAAAAAAAAAAAGAGAATAATATATAGATAAAGTCATACTGTGGGCCAGAGAAAACAAACTCAAAATACAGTGATTATAAAGATCCACTCTTTCTCCCTTAAAATGTGGAGGAATTGATGGAGGAAGACAGAATCAGGCAAGTGGGAAATGAAGAGGTAGAAATGTTACAAAGGGTTGAGTTTGGATGACAGATTTGCCAGCATAGATGGGGGTGTTAGACAGCATGTTTGGAGCAGCTGAAATGTGTTTGAGAAGTGAACAAGAAAGAAAGGAGAGAGAGGATTTGTTGCTCTTTGAGGTCTACACAGTTTGGTCATATTCATGGGTTTGACAAACACAAAAGAAGTAGTTATTATTTCCAAATTACTTTTCAACTGCTGGTCCATGTTTCTTTGAGCAGAACACAATTCTGAGCAGGGATCAGGAGGGTCACAGACACAAGAGGGTATGTTATTATGAAGGAGTTATGGAAACACAATCTATGGTTGTGTATTTTTTTTTTTTTCTGCCCATGGGAAAGATCCTTTAAAGTGAGGAAAGTGGGAGATGAACTAAATGTTCTATGTTGGGACTTTAATTATAGTACCTCATTCATTCTTTGCTCTATCCACTTATGAGATGAATATTATCCCCCATACCAATAACAGTCAAACTGAGGCTCAGAACGTTTAAAGGACCTGCTTGAAGTTGTACACTGAACAACTGAAGGGACTAGAATTGTACCCAATATATGTTTGACCAGCCAAGTCCTTGATTTCTCTTACATCCTCTAGTCACTGAGAAATAAACTATAAAATGTTTGCAACAACAGAAAACACTGACTTACCACGGTTCCCATGGTAAACATGACATATTCTTAAAAATATGCTTTTCTTTTACTGACTTTATGTTTGATAGATTTCCCGATAATTTTTAAATGTGGATTCCCTTATATGACTGTTTAGGGGTAAGAGTATCAAATATCTGATTTTCAAGTGTGTTCATGAGCATTTGTATGTGTCCATGTATATGAGTGTGTTGGTACATGTGTGTGTCTATGTGTAATCTTTGGTAATTAAAAAACCAATTTCCAATCCCCTTTAAATGTGGGATTCTCGAGAGTAGATATATTCAAATTATCTTACTGAAAAATTACTGTAGCCATAAAAGAAACACTATCAATCTTTTTATTGTTGAAGAAATTTAGTATAAGAGGCATTATATACATCAGATAAATACAGAGAAAGTCAAAGCCTGTGCTCCCCCTCTTATTCTCAGAAGGCATGATCTCGGCTTACTGCCTCTATGTCCCCTGCCTATAGTTCTGTATCCAGCACATATTAGAAGTTCAATAAATTTTAATAGGTAAGTAACTGAACCAAGGGCATTAAACTAGAATGGCACCTTGGTAAATCATTCCAATATTTAATAAAACATTATTATAAGTAAATTGTTACTCAGAGGCTTATCTAATTGGAGGAAACAAGAGACATTATTCAACCTGAGTGAGAATCCATTCCACATTTGTCTTCCCAGCCTCACAAATTAGCTGCTTATCTTCAGAGGTACAAGATTTAGCTTGTCAGTTAGATTTCAACTTGTTTTTCAATTGATAACTAGGAACAATTCAAATTAACATATGATTATACAAGATACTTTATTTTATTGCAAGATATGGTTGATTTACTCACAAAAGACTCAAAAATATTTAGAGACATTAAGGACCTATGCCAATGGGGAGTATATAATTCATTATGCCTTAGACATGGGAAGGATTTTTCAGACTATTTTTTCAAAAACTGAAGTCAAAATTCTGAAGGGGTCCAAAGGAGGACATATCCATGGCTTAACTTGGAGTCAATGATTAAGTCAGACCAGGAACAAAGAATTGCTGACTCCCAATTTAGGTCCTTTATTAAATCCAGCTCTGGATGCCAGCAAATTCCTTGCACTGTGAGCTATCTCCCAGCTGTACTCCCTGCCTTGGTCAGTTTCTCTACTTTTATAAGTACAACAAAAAAGCAGATCGTTGTAGACAAGGACTCTGTCATGCTCACCAGGAATCCCCAGACATATGGAGATGTGGAGATGGTGCCTTGTAAATATAAGATGATCAACAGATACTTATTGAACAGATAGGGACAGAGGATTTTCCCTGAAAGAAAACAATTACATGTAAATCTTAAAAAGGGGGACCAATTCTACTTTAGGTTACATTTCCTTGGAGAAGCTGAAGTCAAAGTTTGTTTAACTTCATTGAATTGACTGGAAAAGACAAAATAAAATAAAACAAGCTTACCCCTTCACTAGTTGTCTTACTAGTAGGAGAGGGGGAAGAAACAGAAAGAAAAAAAAAATACAGAAACTAAAAGTAAAACAATAACAACTCAGGATTCTAAATTGACTTCAAGTCAGTTCTCAGTTACTCTGAATATAAGATTATCTACTCCATGTAACTCAATGGGACCCTCTGTTCCATAGCACATCTGGGCTGCAGTAATTGAGTTCCTAGCTGAACTGGTATTGTGGGCCTGGCAAACTATTATGGGATTGGATACTACTTGAGTGTGCTTCAATTTTTTTTTTTTTTTTTTTTTTTTAGAAAATGTAAAATAGAAAATTTTATAAACAATAAGCAAATTAAGCATATTCAGAGAAAAAAACAAAGATCCAAGATTCACATCATGATGAAAAAATTTATGAAATAGCCTTCTCTTGATAAGATTTCAGCTTTTTGCATTTTTTTTCTATTTAAGTTATCTTGCCATCTTTTCCCCTGTGCTTTTCTATTTCTTTCCCTCCATCTTTTCCTGTCTGTGGTTACACTGATGGATTTCCCCCTCCCCCTCTGTGGTTATAGAAAGTTTACTCCTATACAACCTATGGTGGTTATCCTTACATTTCTTAATATAACTTTAATTTTACCAGCATCTAATACCTATAATCTTTCTTACTCCTCATCCCCTAGTATGCTGTTAGCTGTCCATCTACACCTCTTGGGTGGAGATGGGTGTTTTATTTTCCAGTTTAACTTGTTGATTTTGGTTGCATGTGAATATTGGGAGGAAAGGATATTGTGCATATATGTTTGTGGTCACCTTGGATTGCTACAGTATATCTGCCCGTAATTCTTTTTAAAGAAGGTATGCAAGAAATAAATTTCCTGAATTCTTCAATATCCAAAAATATCTTTGTTTTACCCTCAAAATCGATTGCCAGTTTGGTTGGGTATAGGATTCTAGATTTAAAATCGTTTTTCTGTAGAACTTTCAAAAAATGTGGAATGCTTCACGAATTTGCATGTCATCCTTGCACAGGGGCCATGCTAATCTTCTCTGTAACATTCCAACTTTAGTTTGAATGCTGAAGCAAGCACAGTGTATTTCATTTGAAGGACACACATCAGATTCTTGGTCAACAAATCACTTCAAACGTTGAATTGGTGGCCTCTGGAATGGTCAAAGCTCCATACTCAAATGACATTGGTTTAAAGTCTAAATATATTGCTTTCTGATAATGTGATCTTCACCAAATCACTTCATGTAACTTTAGTTTAGTTTTCTTATGTGTAAACGAAGTTTAATGATTAAAATATTTTCTCTGTCTGTTGCAGAGTTCATTTTGAGGATAAATAAGGCAATATATACGGTGTGTATGGATTTCCTTTGTGAACTGTAAAGCACTGTAATAAAAGACAGTGGATTAATTATTACAGCAAAACATAAGGATCGGTTTTTGGGATTCAGGAAATACAATTTAGTCAGGTTCTGGAACTAGCTTACAGTGTAATTAGATGTCATTTAATTTTATTGGACCTCAGTTTTCTTTTTAGTAAATGAACAAATCATTTTACCAGTCTCTTTTAGTTGTAACATTGTAGCTGTGGTTATGTTTTCATACATAAGACCCACTTATCTTTACAGTATTATATTTTACTGAGCTGACCAGTATCTCCTTAAAACTTCCTTTTAATTAAATCTCCTCAAAACTTTTTATATTATCTTACTGCTTTTCCTCAGAGAAACTTAGAGTAATTGTATGATTTTCACTTATGAAGAAAAACCTGTGAACTGGGAAAGCCTGCTGATGAAATAGGATTATAGAGACAGTTTTGAATTTTAATTTTGTTTTCTTAAAGGGCCAGTTATTGATAATTTTTCAAGTTTTAACTTATTTTCAGCATTTCTCAGATGTCAGAAATTAAAATCATAAGCACAGGAGTAGTTTCTCATCAGAGATACCAATAGAAAGGTAAATTAAGGATCAATACCAAAATGAAGCAGGACAGTTCTGTTTTCTAGGAACTACTATAATTTTCAGAGTTGTTAAACACCCAGATGTAAAAGGATAAAAGTGACAGACTTCTATTACCTTAAATATATCAAGGAACAGTAGCCCAGAAGAGTAGGGAGTTTTGTATTTCAAAGAAGAGCTGCGATATTAATGTCATCTTATATGATTTTAAAGCAAGTCTAGCAAATGTGGAATTGCAACTAATGCATTCATGCTTTAAAACTTTAATTCTCATAAATTGACATAAAGCTGATTCATGATAATTAGGAATGCTCTGGTTCCCAAGAATACAAGCACCTTTACTTTTTCTTAAGAATGTCTTTTTCTAAAAATTAAATATCATATTAATTTTTAAGCATTCAAATCAAAAAGAAAAACTTTAAATATACATTTAATTAAATATTTTTAGAGTTTCAAATCATTTATCTTAATATTCATTTACTTAGCTCTTCCTTGCTCTCTTTTCTTTGAGTTCACTAGGCAACACTCATTTCAAAATCAAATAGAAGCAGTTACTTTTATCTTAATTGAACATTAGTGGGTATGATGGTTAGGCTCATGGGCCAGTCCTGTTGTTTGGTCAAGCAAGTACAAGCTTAATTTTTACTGTGAGTTTATGCATGGGCTCAGGAACATGGACTTCCCTTCACCAAGGCCGACACGGCTACACCCACTGCTAAGTGCCCAATCTGCCAGCAGCAGAGACCCACACTCAGCCTCTGATATGGCACCATTCCCCAAGATGACCAGCCTGCTGATTACATTAGATCACTTCCATTATGGAAAGGGCAGCAGTTAGTTATAACTGGAATAGACATATACTTCAGATATGGGTTTGCCTTCCCTGTATGCAATGCTTCTGTCCAAACTACCATCCATGGACTAGCAGAATGCCTTATCCACCATCATGGTATTCCACGCAAAATTGCTTCTGATCAAAGAACTCACTTCACAGCAAATGCTATGAGGGAAAAGGCACATGCTCATGGAATTCACTGGTTTTATCATATTCCCCATTATCCTGAAGCAACTGAATTGATAAAACAGTAGAATGGCCTTTTGAAGATTCAATTATGATCCCAACTAGAATGCAAGACCTTGCAGAACTGGGGCAATATTCTCCAGTAGACTGTGTAGGCTCTAAATCAGCATCCACTCTATGATGCTGTTTATCCCATAACTAGGATTCACAGGTCTAGGAATCAAGGTGTGGAAATGGGAGTGGCACCACTCATTATTACCCCTCATGATCCACTAGAAAAAAATTTTGTTTCCATTCCCTGCAACTTTAAGCTCTGTTGGCCTTCTGGTCTTAGTTCCAAAAGGAGGAGTTCTTCTACCCGAAGGCACAAGAATGATTCCATTGAACTGGAAGTTAAGACTGCCATCTGGCCACTTTGGGCTCCTCATGCCTCTAAATCAACAGGCAAAGAAGGGTATTACTGTACTATCAAGAGGAAATAGGACTGCAACTACACAATGGAGATAAGGAAGAGTTTATCTAGAATATAGGAGATGCCCAAGGATGTGTCTTAGTACTACCAGGCCCTGTGATTAAAGTCAATGCAAGAACTGCAACAAAACAATCCAGGCAGGACTACCAATGGTGCAGAAACTTCAAGAATGAAGATTTGGGTCACCCCATCAGGCAAAGAACCATGCCACCTGAGGGTAAATGGAACATGGAATGCTAGTGGGAAAAGGTAGTGATAAATACTATGACCGCATCACCAGTTACAAAAACGAGGACTGAAATTGTTGTGATTATTTCTTCCTTGTTTGGTTATAAGTATGTAAGTATATATACATAAAGCTAAATATTTTTATTTTCTTCCTTATCTTATCCCCCTATCATATGACATAATTTGCATTAGTTTCATGTCATAGTTTTTAAGTTATAGGATATCAAATTTAAGCATGAATATTACCCAAGGACTTATACTCTATTCTAGAGAGATTTACTGCTTTTCCAGTTGTATGAAGGACAGTTGAGTATTGTTAGGTGAAAAATATATCTGTTATTGTTTTTATTTAGAGTTTACTTATGGTTTAAGATGATGTGTATGGCTGCCAAGTTGACAAGGAGTATACCGGGATGGTTAGACTCATGTGTCAACTTGGCCAGGTACTGGTGCCCGGTTGTTTGGTCAAGAAAAGCACTGGCCTGATTGTAACTTTGAGAACATTTTCTGGACTTAAATCATTAGTACTTGATTGCTTCTATGACTGATTGCATCTACAGTTAACAGAGGAGATTGCCTTCAGCAATGAAAAATGTCTCATCCAATCAGTTGAAGGCCTTAAAAGGAGAAGTGATGGTTTCAGCAGTCAGAAGAGAGAATCTTTGTCTCTACTTCAGCCAGTCAGCTCCTACTGGGGAATTCACAGAGGTCCTTCATTGGCATACCTGACTTGCAGCCTGCCCTATGTAATTTGGACTTGGGCACACCCACCGTCATGGGAGACAATTTTATAAAATCTCATAATGTTTACAGATATCTCCTGCCTGTTCACTTTCCCTAGAGAACGCTGACTAACACAGTGAGAAAGAACATTCCATGTATATTTGCCACATTTGAATTGATATAACTTACATCTCTGTCCACGTTACTTACAAATCTCGTGGTGCAGTTGTAAATTTATCAGTCAGAGTCTAGGTACTAGGGTGTTAATAGCAGATACTATATCTCCATATGTTATTTGATTAATGTGGAGATTAACTGGGAATTCCTAGAACTGGCCTTGAGCATTCAATGTCTCTGCACAAGTCCAAATTGCATCCTTAAGCCCAGAGTCTTTTGGCAAAAAGCTCTGAAGTACTGCCAATTTTAAGTAGGACACATTATAATCACTTGAACTTTCAGGTTCAGCAGCCAGAACCAGGATGATGGAATTGCTTGTGCAGTCTGTAATTCTAAGTTCATTTAGAAGGGTAAATCCCTTTGGGTTCAAACTCTGGATACTTCTAGAATTTGGCTTTCTCCATCATTTACATATCTTCTAGACTCATTATTTCAGTCAAAATGGAAAAGAGAGGCATTTTATTTTAGTAAAAATGAAAGAAAAAATGTCTTATGCAATAATTCACTTACAGAAGCAGAAGAAATGCATTTTGTTCATTGTGTCTGAAAGATAAAATAGGCTACATCAAACATATGCAGAAAAGTAAGACCTTCAGCTGCACACCCCTGACATATGCTGGTTCATAACCATGACGTTGTAACTTAGTAATTCATATCATATTTCATAAGCCACATTTTTTCACATTTTATAATCTATGAAATCAGGAAGCATTTTACAATCGCTTATGTTTTATAACTACATTTGGCAACATATTTTTTCTTCCTTAGAAATCTCTTAAGATCAGTAGTGTCTTAGATTCTGTGAAATATAATACTTTTGGAAAAAATCTCAGTAATTTTATATTACCTTTTTGAAATCATAATATTTGGAACATATTGAGTTAAATAACATCTTACAAAAATTAATATCAAGATATACAAGATGGTGGCAGAGTAAGGAGCTCCAAGAGTCAGCTCATCCTACAGGGCAGTTAGTAATCACCCAGGGCTATCTAAAGCACTTGTTTGGGGGTCCTAGGAGACCAGGAGAGCATCCTGCAACATCCTTTCAAGTATGGAAGAGGTGACTGCCCATCTGCAGAGAAGATTCATGAGTAGAACACTCCACACCACGGAGGCCAGTGCCCATGGCAAAAGCTACCTCAGGACCATGCCATGGCTGCTGGTGGAAACTCTGTTTCCCAAAAACGGGGGAGGAAGATATGGTGTGGCACCGACTTCAGCTCCTGATTAGTAAATTCAACTGGCCAAAGTATAATCCTAATAACAGCTAAAGTTTGAACCTGTTCAAGTCAGAAAGAGGCAGGTAGCTGCCATTTTAACTCTGCCCCTGGCATGAGGGGAAGCAGGGCTGATTGAAAATCATGGTGCTGGTAAGAACTGGCTTCTTTCCACCCAGTTCGGATTGCAGGTGTAGCCTAAACCCCAGCCCCACCTCCAGCAGGGAGGAAGCTGGGGGACCTGCACCACCTCTCAGAGAAACTGCAAAGCATGTTGCAGAGGCCAGTGCCCATCCTACTCTAGCAGCGCAAACCACCTCAGGAGCTATTCTGTGGCTGGAGTTAGAAGCTCCATTTCCCATAAATGGGGGAAGAAAAGATAGTTGTCCACTGACTTCAGCTGCTGATCGGTGGACTCGGCTGGCTAAAGTATAATCCTAGGAAGAACTAAGGTTTGAACCTATACAAATTGGAAAGAGGCCCGTAGCCACCATTTTTACTCTGCCCCTGGCATGAGGGGAAGCCGGGCTGACTGAAAATCACAGTGACGGTTAGGGACTGGCTTCTTTCCACCAAGATTGAATTGCAGCAATAGCCTAGGCTCCAGCCCCACCTCTGGCAGGGAGGAAGCTGTCGGAACCAGCACCAGGCTCTCCAGACAACTGCAGGTGCTTTCTGCTGGCACAGACTGAATAGTCAGACACCTGGAGCACTGCATCCCCACACCACAATAGGATAGGAGAGGAGCTGGGTTTCCTCGGCCTCTCCAGACAACTGTAGGTGTTTTCAGCCCACACAAACTGATTTTCTGAGTGCCTTCAAGTCCATATCTACCTATGCCTCCCCATATGATAGGAAGGGGCTGGTGTTCCCTCAGCCTCTCAGGGCAAGTGCAGGCACTTTTGACCCACACAAACTTGACTGTTGAGCACCTGTGGCTCTACCCCCACCCTCAATAGGACAAGAGAGGGACTGTGTTTGCCCAGCCTCTCTGGGTAACTTCAGGTACTTTTGGCCCACACAGCCTGGACTGGTGAGTACTTGTGAATCCAACCCCACCCCCCAATAGGAAAGGAGGGTGCTGGTGTTTCCACAGCCTTTCTGGGCAATGGCAGGCACTTTTGGCCTGCACAGACTGGACTGTTGGATGCCTGTTGACCCACCCCCACCACCCAGTAGGATAGGAGGGGACTGGTGTTTCCCCAGCCTCTCTGGGCAACAGCAGGTACTCTGAACTGTTGGGCACTGGGGATCCAACCCCACCATCCAATAGGAAAGGAGGAGGATGGTGGTTCTTCAGCTACTCTGGGCAATGGCGGGTACTTTCAGCCTACAGGGGCTGAACTGTTGGGCATGGGTGGTTCTGTTCCCACCCCCTAAATGGCAGAAGGAACAGTACTCCCTCAATTTCTCAGGGCAACTGCAGGCATATTTGGCCCACACAGATAAGATTGTTGGGCACTCCAGAGGGCCAATCCCCAACCCTGGCAGGGAGGGGGGGCCAGTACTACATCAGTTTACCTGGGCAACATGGTCATTTTGAACCTACACATCAAAGATTTCTGCCCAAAACTGCAGCTCTATCCCCGCCCCAGGTAGGAGAGGAAAGGGTGTGAACCTTCACCAGTTTCTCAGGCAACTACAGACAGTCTTGTCCTGCACAACTTGGATTATTACACACAGCTGCAGCTCTGTCCCTACCCCTGGCAGAGGAGAAAGGTGAGAGAAGCTTCATCAATTCTTGAGGCAATATGGGAAGCTTCGGCCTTCATAGGGTACAGCACCAACTACATTCTTGGCTGCTACTATACAACCAGAAAGGGAGAAAAGACAAGAAAACTTTAAACTACAGGGAGAAACTCCACCCAGAATAAATATATCTAATAAGCCAGATGCAAAGATACCAACAAAAAAATTACAGGCCACACCAAGAAACAGGAAGATATGGCCCAGTTAAAGGGACAAGATAAGCCGCAAGATGACATAAAGGAGTTGGTACAACTAATCATAGATGTTCAAACAAATCTCCTTAATAAATTCAATGAGATGGCTAAAGAGGTTAAGGATATTAAGAAGACACTGGGAGAGCACAAAGAATAATTTGAAAGCATACATAGAAAAATAAGAGATCTTATGGGAATGAAAGGGGCAATAAATAAAAAATACACTAGAGGCATATAACAGCAGATTTGAGGAGACAGAAGAAAGAATTAGTGAGCTTGAAGACATGGCCTCCAAAAATGAATATATAAAAGAATAGATGAAGAAAAGAATGGAAAAATTGAACGGTCTCAGGGAACTAAATGACAGCAGGAGACATGCAAACATATGTGTCATGGGTGTCCCAGAAGGAGTAGAGAAGGGAAAAGGGCAAAAGGACTTTTTGAAAAAAATAATGATAGAAAATTTCCCAACCCTATTGAAGGACATAGATATCTGTGTCCAAGAAGCACATCATAGTCCTATCCAAATAAATCTGAATAGACCAACTCTGAGACACATACTAATCAGAATATCACATGCCAAAAACAAAGAGAGAATTCTGAGAGCAGCAAGATAATAGCAAAGCATCACATATAAGGGATACCCAATAAGATTAAATGCCAATTTCTCATCAGAAACCACGGAGACAAGAAGGCAGTGGTATGATATATTTAAGATACTGCAATAGAAAAACTGCCAACCAAGAATTTTATATCCCGCAATGTGGGAAGCTGCCCCTGACACCAGTATTATTATGGCCATCTTGTGTGCTAACACCATTCTGTGCTAAAATTCTATGTCTGTATACTTACTGAGATAACAAAAGTAGGACATCTTTTGTTAGTTTCTCTGCATGGTATGTGGGAACACTGCCAGTTCCTGTATCTACAGATTGGAGATTTACACAATAACTTCTTATTGGTGGATTCATCCCGCTCTGCTTCCTCCCATTAACGTCTGCAGTGTGCGGAGTCCTTGGGAACATTTGCTGATGTTTCTTTTCTAGCAGGCATGCTTTTTGGATACTTGGCCCTTTGTGCTCTTTCAGCATCCAATCAGGAGGCTTCCTCAAACATTATATATACCCACAATTTATTCCCAATAAATGAGACTTGATCAGAATCCTGTCTTGTCTCCATTCTTCGTGTCTCTTGTCCTTTTCATTCCCGCTCCCTCTCTCAGGTTTCGGTTCGACTGACCTGCGGGCCGGGTCACCGCAAGATTATCTTTCAAAAATGAGGGTGAGTTTAGAATATTCCCAGATAAACAGAAACTGAGAGTTTATAAAAAAAAGACCAGCTTTCCAGGAAATACTAAAGGGAGTGTTACAGCCTGAAAAGAAAAGACAAACAAGAGTCTTGGAAGAGAGTCTAGAAATTATGACTGTATCAATAACAATAACTAAAAGTGTTTAAAGAATGGTGAAAATAAAATGACAGATAAAACCCAAAGGTCAAAATGGATGAAATAAGTACTGCCTTTACAGTAATAACATTGAATATTTATGGATTAAACTCTCTAATCAAAAGACAAAGCTGGCGGAATGGATATTAAAATGATCCATCTATATGCTGTCTGCAAGAGACTTACCTTAGACCCAAGGATACCAATAGATTGAAAGTAAAAGGTTAAAAGATATTCCATGCAAAAAAAAAAAAAAAAAAGCTGGAGTAGCTATCCTTATTTTGGATGAAATAGACTTTAAAAGCAAAACTGTTATTAGAGACAAGGAAGGACATTACATATTAATAAAAGGGATTATTCACCAGGAAGAAATAATTATCATAAATGTGTATGCACCTAACCAGGATGCCCCAAGATACATGAGGCAAACACTGGCAAAACTGAAGGGAGAAATAGACATCTCTGTATTACTACTTGGAGACTTCAATAATCAACTCTCAGCATTGGATAGAACATCTGGGCAAAGGATCAATAAAGAAACAGAGAGCTTGAATAATATGATAAATGGACTAAACCTAATAGAGATACACAGAATTTTGCAACCCAAAACAGCAGGATACACATTCTTTTCAAGTGCTCATGGATCTTTTTCTCCAGGATTGACCATATGTTGGGTCACAAAGGAAATCTCAATAAATTCAACAATATCTAAATTATACAAAGCACATTTTCTGATCATAATGGAATAAAGTTGGAAATCATCAAGAGGCAGAAAAGTGAAAAATTCACATATATATGGAGATTAAACAACACACTCTTAAATAATCAGTGTACCAAAGAAGAAATTTCAAGAGAAATCAATAAATATCTCGAGATGAATGACAATGAGAATACAACATATCAGAACCTATGGGATGCAGCAAAGGCAGTGCTAAGTGAATTTATAGCCTCAATGCTTACATTAAAAAGGAAGAAGGAGCTAAAATCAATGACCTAACTTCACAGCTGGAGGAACTAGAAAAAGAATAGCAAACTAATCCCAAAGCAAGCAGAAAGAATGGGCAGGAATCCAACTGCAAAGTCTTGCGGGGGTCTGTCCAGCAGAGCCCGCAATGGCACAATAAAATTACTCTTAACATGGAGGTTGAGAGAGATCAGGGGAGAACAACTGAAGAAGCTGTGCTCTTGAGCTGATCCCCAACACAGTTTTTATTCTCTTTTTCATATAGCCAAAGATCAGGGTGTATGTGCAGGGGCTCAGGTAGGCATAGTGCATGTCAGGGCCATAAATAACTTTACAAGAATTCCAGACTGATAATGGGGTAGCAGGATTACAGAAACAATTAGTAATTTGGTAGGGGATAAGGTGGCGGCAAAGGTCTAAGAAAACTGATTAACAGAGCAAGGCAAGAATGCTAATGGCAGGAACAAATAATGGAGAGTTCTCTATGTGGGCAGAGAAACAGGCCTCCAAACTATTTCTTAGATGTGAAGATCAGAGGGTTCCCATATCTCCCCCTTTTCTTTTTAAACAAGAAGAAAAGGAAGAGGGAAAAGTATCCTGACACAGTACTTTATAGAAACTGCCCCCTTCCTGATAGTTCAAAATAATAAATGGAAAACAAATTTTGATAGTAATAGCAAGGCCAGGTCGCTGTGTGCTATCTGGGTTCTGAACTGAGCTGTGCATGGGAAACAAAATAGCCATGGTGGCAGGAGACATCCCTTGGGAGGGGTGAGGGTCAGTGTCCTACCTCTGTAGGCCCTCAAATTCTCTCTTGATGGCCCCTCTGCAACTGTGCCTCTCTTAGGTTGTTCCTTCCCTGAGGAATCTTACTTGTCATTGGCTACCAGTCATCCAGGCTCAAGCAGGGTGAAGTGCTCTTCCACAGTTTATGCCTTCATGGCCTCCACACCCAGTACCAGCCTTGGGACTTCCTTGCCCATAGGTGGGGCCCCAGCTCTGGTCACTGGTCGGGGAACCCAGGTTTCTGAGAGGGCCCAGCACAAGGCATTGGGCAGGAGACAGGCAGTTCAACACCATTTCTTAGGCCTGCTCAACCTAGGGATGCTAGCTTCATAGCACAAGGCAACCTAACCAGTGGAATGTGTACAAGATACCTCCAGGTTATGATAGGAACAACGGGAAGGAGGGAAACTAGAAAAAACTGTGTGCAGGAAGAAAAAGGGGTCACGGAGTTAGGAGGCAAGTGAGAAGGAGGGAAAAGAGATCTTGGGGTGAAAAATTAATTCAAAGGTGTTTTAACAAAAGGGGTCCCAAGTCTCCCCCTCTTTTGTTTCTTTGTTCTTGATTTCTGGATGTGGGAGGTGAGAGAGATGAAGCAGCGGCCAGGGTGATGATTTTCTGTTCAGTGTGATGAGCTCGAGAAAGGGCCTGGCAGATTAACCTAAGAATTGATAATAAAACAAGAAGCATGATTATTCCCATAAGAGATAATACCCAGATTTGTATGTTTAGACCATGAAACCAATTTGAGGGATTTAACCACTGTAAATTATCATTAAGTGTTTGAAACACTTTTTGCTGAGCAAGAAGTTGTATTTGAGATAGTTGATGTTCCAGGTGTTGCTGGAGAGCCAGTACTTCTCCCTGTAAATGGAAGGAGAAGGCTCCTTGAAGGTGAGTCTTAACTTGTTCCCAAGAAAGTTGGGAGCTATTCCAAGGTAAAGGGGTGACACAAATTTTAATATGTTCCTGGTTGCACTGCAAATCTTGTTTAGTAAGCAGAGCTTGTTGTTTTTCACCTATCCAAAAACTAGATGCTTCTATAGCATCAAGTTTGGTAAGAATATTATTATCAATATGAGTTTGAGTCACAAGTTTGTTGGTAACATAGAGCATAAATGGATTAACAACATGAGCAGTTTAAACAGATACTGTTGAGGCGACTGCTGTAGTGGTGGCAGTGGCAGCTATAATAATAGCTGAAATAATGAAAGTAACAAGTGTACTAATGAATTTTTTAGTTTTAATTGTTTAAGACTTCCATTACATTTAATTGAGAAATGTATATATTTATTCATCTGTGTTTACTTTTTAGTTTTTAATTGTTTATGTTTTCAATTATTAAATGTACAAAATAAAGTTAAAAAAAAAAAAAAAAAGACTTTCCCAAGTTACTCCCTGAGTTTGGATAATGTTACGGCATCGTTGTGTCCGGGAGTTCCTTTGTTCCTCCATTGTTATCTTCTCCATCTGTGGTACTGGGTTGAATGGGTGATCTTTCCAGCTCATGGTTAGCTTCACGTTCTTTTCTGGCAGCCACCGGGGGCCTGTGGAGTGAGCACACAAGCATACACTCTCCCCCACATAATAAGGTTACAGGGTCCTTTTTAAGATCCATCTCTTAACATTTTTTGGTACAGAATTTTAACTTGTATTTGATGACTCTCATGATGAGGGGAGAAATGTTTCTCAGCGGCTGAAAGGCCATATTTATCACAATTTAAAAAATTTAAAGTACAAATTTAACGTATATAGTGCTAGGGCTATTGTATATTTCCAGGGAAGGTATCCATACTTCCCCTTTTTTGTTTTATTGTTTTAGATGACATGATATATCCTAAATATTTTCAAGACTGAGTTGATTGGATTTTATTAGGGGTTATTTGGAAACTAGTTTGAATAAGAGAATTTTGGAGATGTTTATAGAGTTGTGTTAAAAGTGTTTTTGAGGGGTCTGCAATGTGGATATTATTCATGTAATGATAAATACATGCTTGTGGGAAGGCAGAACGAGTAGAGTGTAAAGCCTGAAAGACGTAATATTAACACATGGTGGGGCCTTTGAGCTTTTCTTGTGGCAGGACCTATTATTGATAATTAGTGAACTTTTGTTAATAATTGAAAGAATATAAAATAAGTGAAGGATTGTTTATACACAGGGGTTTGACTGTTATATTCCAATCTTTTACAATATGTATACACACATTCACATGCTTACCAAACCAGGGGACACACTGATATACTTGGCTTATTTTTGGCTAGAGTCCTGGATAGATACAAGATAAATGCTAATATGTATATCTAGTTTAATAAGTTTATACTGATAATTAGAGTGAGAAACAAGAATAATATAATCAATTAAAAGATTAAATTAATATTGAACAGAGTTATAGAATGATAGATAAGTGGAACAGTTTTACATATAAACCTACTTACATTTAGCTGTTTGTTGGGAAGTTTTAAATCAGCAGTTGACACTAGAGTTTTGATTGAAAATGCTTGTGTAGAGCACCTTTTCCCAGGGTGAGACTTTCATTGGTTTGACTAGGGACTATCTTTTTACTGTGTTCATGATTAATGAACTTGATATTATAGGTCTTATCTTACAAGCATTGTGTTAATTCACGAGAAAGTAGCCAGCCTCCTCAGGAAGGATCACAACACTTTCTGGAATGCACTTTATCTGTTTTCATTTGTTACAAAACATCCCTGGTGTGCTCACTGTTCTAGTTATTATTGTTTTTGAAGTATGAAAAATGCTGACTAGCAAGGCATTGGTTTACTGATTAACAAAGTTTCTTGCATGATGTTCCACTTTTAGATTTGAATAATACCTACTAAATTTTTTCCTAATACATTCGGGTTTTAGGATTGTTTAAACTCAAAAGAAGATATTACATATGCATTCAATAATAATATTTATGCGTAACTTACAAGTTAACAAATTACTTAAGTAAGTAATGTATTATTAAAGTTTTGATTAGTATTTAAGCATTTTATACAGTTCATAATCATAGTAGATTATATAATAACAAATAATAATAAGACTTTTAACTAACAGACGTTCAATGAATAAACTTTTATTTCTTTAGGTTTAAGGTTCCTAACCAGTGAGTTTATATAGGCTAGTAGCATGATCAAAATGATTTCATGTTTTCTATTTTGTATAGCTTGAGACAAATTATTATTTTATTATTTGGGCTGTGGGGCAGCACATTAACTTGAAAACTTAATACCCAAATTGGTCCTGGTGTTAGCATTTTAATTAGAACTAGGGCTGTGACTCACAGTGTAGAATTTAAACTTGGTTTATTGTTGGCTTTTTTTTTTTTTTTTTTTTTTTTTAACCAGAAGGGGGAATGTGCGCTGGCTTGACTTGCCTAGGAGATACTAAAGAAAGCCTTAGCAAGTAAATTGGATCTTAATTTTTTGCAACAAACTAGCAATACTTGGGACTGCTGCATGCTGCAGTGGTGTTATTTTAATTTACCATAATTTACTGTTATGCACTACCCCTGGCAGCCGTTAATGGCTGCTCTCTTTTGGAGATATAGATCTGCTTCTTTAGCAGAGGTGGGGTAAACCAGATAAACCTGAGCTAAAGCTATCTCCTCTTGATTTTTAGGTGGAGAGGTTGTTTCTGTGAGAAATAAACACTGTTAAATTTTTAGGAATTTTATACACTTTCAAGTATTTATATGAACGTTTTATTCATATAACTTTAATTAAGAGAGGGTTAAAGAATACCTTTTAATTTTAGAACAATTTCAAATACTTTCCATTGAGACTATAGCATATTAAATAAATTCAATTATTTTATTACTTTACCTTTTTCAACGGGAAAGAAGAAATCTTTTGAAATAGTTTGAAATAAAAAGCGACTTTTCAGGATTTGACTTTGAGAAAGCAGGTTTGAACATTAGGTTGTTTTAAAAGTGATAAGACTTGCTTCTCCAAGGAAATCATAAGGTTAAAGTACAAGAAGTTATTTTGATAAAACAGACCCCCCCCCCTTTTTTTTGTATACTGATTATTCAGGAGAAAAATTTTTTATAAACTTCTACTAAAACAGACCAATGATTTAAGAAATTTTGAGAAGGAACAAAGCTTTTAAAACTTTCTAGATAAACCCACCAAATCCTGCTTAACTTTGACCACAAAATTTTTCTTTTTTTCCACAAACCTTTTGCATTTTTTGTATTCATCTAGCTTTTGTTTCACATTTTACCTTTTTAAAATAACCAGTCATTTTATCTTAGGACAGAATTATTATTTTTTCTTTAATAATAAAAACACATTCTATATTCCTTCTATACATAAGTTACCAAAATGATTTTGGAAACTGTTTCTAAGCAAACCTTTTACAACATACAATTACCATCAACACTAAACAAATTTGTCAAAATAATGATTCAATTTGGTTATAACTATTTTTATAATCCATATTTATTTATTAATATAAGCCCTTATTTAATTTTTGGCCATTTGAATAGAGCTCTTTTAATAATTTTTATTTATCAATTTAATATTACCATCCGGAGATATCAAAATATACACTGACATTGAACAAACAGACAAACATAAGACGAGTTACAATACATCAATAGAAACATACATCTTTGATTTTACTGCCCTTGAGAATTTTTTTTTTTTTTTAACTGTGCTGCCAAGTTTTCCTACCTTTCCAGGGGTTGAATTTTATCAGCCCCCACCAACCCACAGCCACATTATCATATAGGCAGTAAGGGGTTTACAGAGAGGCTGCTGAAATATTTTTCTTATCTTAGTTAACCATTCAGCAGAATGTTTTCTTACAAGCATGATCTCATTGATAAGGGTTTTATTCAGCACTAAACACTAAACACTAAAGTGAGCTGTGGCAACAATAGTTTTTACAAGAATTTTCCAATCCCAGGGGCACATTTGATAGCCATTAGCAATTAAGTCTAAAATCCCCTTAGTAAAGGAACTGTGAAATTCATTTTCATTGATACTTCTCCATAGGTCTTTAAAGACTGTATAGGGAAGTGATTCATGCTGTGGCTGTCCATTTTGGAAAGCCACCAGGAAAGTGTGTCATTCTCCAGCCTCCACAGTTTCTTTTAAGTATTCTTTCATAGTAGGGCAAGGTGTCTAAGTTTCAAAGAATACTGAGGGTGGAGGAGGAGGACTTTTGGGTGGGGACTCCTCTGGAGGAGCAGTAGGCTGGGAAGGGGTGTAAAGTGGGCATAAAGCTGTTTTTACTAGGCTCCAGGTTATAAGAGCAGAGGCTGGAATTTTCTCTCCCTGTTCATATTTTCTTTTTAAATTTTTTCCTACTTGCTCCCATAATTCTAACTTTCCTCTGTCGGGAAACCATGGGCAGAAATTTTGGACTAACTTTAATAAAGCAAATAGCTCAGTTTCTTTTACCATATACTTAGCTGCCTTTAGTAATTGCTGAATGATTGTAACAAAAACCTTTTGCTCTTTTGAGAATCCTGAACCTATGATGAAATAGATAATACCCCTGACCGAATTCTTGATACATAGGCAAATACCCTGAGTGGGCTTTGCTGTTCCCTTATCTTTGGGATGATGAGTTATCCAGATAAATTTTGTCCCTTTGACATGCCAATTGTGCCGGTGGTCCAAATCATGTTGGTGGTCAACACTTGTGGGAATCCATCCTGCAAAGTCTTGAGGGGGTCTGTCCAGCAGAGCCCACAATTGTGCAATGAAATTACTCTTAACACGGAGGTTAAGAGAGATCAGGGGGAGAACAGCTGAAGAAGCTGTGCTCTTGAGCTGATCCCCAACACAGTTTTTATTCTCTTTTTCATATAGCCAAAGATCAGGGTGTATGTGCAGGGGCTCAGGTAGGCATAGTGCATGTCAGGGCCATAAATAACTTTACAAGAATTCCAGACTGATAATGGGGTAGCAGGATTACAGAAACAATTAGTAATTTGGTAGGGGATAAGGTGGCGGCAAAGGTCTAAGAAAACTGATTAACAGAGCAAGGCAAGAATGCTAATGGCAGAAACAAATAATGGAGAATTCTCTGTGTGGGCAGAGAAACAGGCCTCCAAACCATTTCTTAGATGTGAAGATGAGAGGGTTCCCACAGAATGAAATAACAAAGATCAGAGCAGAAATAAATGAAATTGAGAACAACAACAACAAAAACAGAATTAACAAAGCCAAAACTTGGTTCTTTGAGAAGATTAACAAAATCGACAAACCCTTAGCTAGACTAACTAAGGAAAAAGAAAGAAGATGCAAATAAATGAAATAAAAAATGAAAACAGGAACATTACTACTGACCCAACAGAAATAAGACAGAACATAAGAGGATGCTATGAACAACTTTATGCCAAAAAACTAGACAATGTAGACAAAATGGAAAAATACCTAGGAACATACAAACAACTTACACTGACCCTAGAAGAAATAGAAGACCTCACCAAACCAATCACAAGTAAAGAGATTGAAACAGTCATCAAACAGCTCCCCAAAATGAAAATCCCAGGACCAGATGGTTTCACAGGTGAGTTCTACCAAGCATTCAAAAAAGATTTAATACCAGTCTTACTCAAGCTCTTCGAAAAATTGAACAAGAAGGAAAGTTACCAAACTCATTCTATGATGCCAATATCATCCTAATACCAAAGCAAGATAAAGATATTACAAAAAAAGAAAATTACAGACCCTTTTCTCTAATGAATACAAATGCAAAAATCTTCAATAAATACTTGTTAATAGAATCCAACAACACATTAAAAGAATTATTCATCATGATCAAGTGGGCTTTATACCAGGCATGCAAGGGAGGTTCAACACAAGAAAATCAATCAGCATAATACACCACATTAATAAATCAAAGAAGAAAAATCACATTATCTTATAAATCGATGCAGAAAAGGCATTTAACAAAATACAGCCTCCTTTCTTGATAAAAATACTACAAAAGATGGGAATTGAAGGAAACTTTCTCAACATGATAAAGGCCATATATGAAAAACCCACAGCTAACTTTGTACTCAAAGACTGAAAGCTTTCCCTCTGAGATCAGGGACAAGACAAGGATGCCTGCTGTCACCACTGTTATTCAATATAGTACTAGAGGTTCTAGTTAGAGCAATCAGGCAAGAAAAAGAAATAAAAGGCATCCAAATCAGAAAGGAAGAGTAAACCTTTCTGATCCTTTATATGATCCTATATAAAGTCCAGAAATATCTGCAACAAAGTTGCTACAGCTAATAAATGATTTCAGTAGAGTGTCAGGGTACAAGATCAATATGCAAAAATCAGTGGTGTTGCTATACAATTTTAATGCACAATCTGAGGAGGAAGTCAGGAAAAAAATTCCATTTATAATAGCAAATAAAAGAATAAAATATTTAGGAATAAACTTACCAAAGATGTAAAGCACTTGTAGTAAGAAAACTATAATGCATTGCTAAAAGAAATTTTTAAAATCTAAATAATTAGAAGAACATTCCATGCTTATGGATTGGAAGACTAAATACCATTAAGATATCAGTTCTACCCAAATTGATATACAGATTCAATGCAATCCCAATAAAAATTCCACCAGCATTATTTAAACATATGGAAAACACAATTTATAAAATTTATCTGGAAGGTTAAGAGGCCCTGAATAGCAAGAAATATCTTAAATAGGAAAAGTGAAGTTGGAGGACTCTCATTTCCAGACTTTAAATCATATTACCTAGCTACAATGGTAAAAACAGCATGGTATTGGCATAAAGATAGACACATAGACCAATGGAACCAAACTAATGGTTCAGAAACAGACCCTCATATCTATGGCCAAGTGATTTTTGACAAGCCTGTCAAACCTACCCACCTGGGGTAGAACAGTCTATTCAACAAATAGTGCTGGGAAAACTGGATATCCATAGCCAAAAGAAATAAAGAAGACCCCTATGTCACACCTTATATAAAAATTAATTCTAAATGAATCAAAGACCTATATATAAAAGCAAGAACCATAAAGCTCCTAGAAGAAAATGTAGAGAAACATCTTCAAGACCTGGTGATAGGTGGTAGATTCTTAAAGCTTACACCAAAAGCACAGGAAATGAAAGAAAACACAGATAAATGGGACCTCCTCAAACTTAAACTCTTCTGTGATTCAAAGGACTTCATCAAGAAGGTGAAAAGGCAGCCCACTCAATGGGAGAAAATATTTGGAAACCACATATCCAATAAGGGTTTTATTTCCATTATATAAAAAAGAGATCATACAACTCAACAACAAAAGTACAAATAATCCAATTTAAAAAATGGGCAAAAGATTTAAATAGTCATTTCTCCAAAGAAGAAGTTCAAATGGCCAAAAAGCACATGAAAAAAATGTTCCGTATCACTAGCTATTAGGAAAATGCAAATCAAAGCAACAATGCGATATCATGTAACTCCACATAGAGTTGGCATTATTAAAAAACAGACAACAATAACTGCTGAAGAGGATGTGGAGAAATAGGAACACTCCTTCACTGTTGGTGGGATTGTAAAATGGTACAGCCTCTGTGGAAGACAGTTTGGCAGTTTCTCAGGAAGCTAAATATAGAACTGCCATATGATCCAACAATTCTTCTACTAGGAATATATCCAGAAAGACTAAAAACTATAACATGAACAGACATCTGCACACCGATGTTCATAGCGGCATTATTCAAAATTGCCAAAAGACAGAAAAAACCCAAGTGTCCATCAACCAATGAATGGATAAACAAAATGTGGTATATGCATATGATGGAATACTATGCTGTAGTAAGAAGAGATGAAATCGGGACACATATGATAACATGGATGAATCTTGAAGACATTATGCAAAGCGAATGAAGCCAGACACAAAAGGATAAATATTGTATGGTCTCATTAATATGAACTAAATATGAAGAATAAACACATGGAGTTTAAAACCTAGAGTATAGGTTATTAGGAGATAAGAGGAGGTTTGAGAAGAACTACTGATGCTTAATGCATGTAGAAGTTTTAATTAACTTGACTGTAAAAGTGTGGAAATGGATAGAGTTGATGATAATACATTATAGTGAGTAGCATCTGGTTTATAAATGGGATTGTGGCTGAAAAGGGTAGTCTGCGGAAGTAAACATCAAGTGAAAGAAAGCTAGAGAATAATATAGGGACTGAATAACACAGTGAACCCAGAGGTGGATAAGAATTGTGGTTGATGGTACAGATGCAAGAGTGTCCTTCTGTGAGCTAGAGCAGATGTACATCACTATTGCAGGGAGGTGGGAATGTGGAGAAGCATGGGGAAAATACAATTGGTATGATCAATGGACTGTGGTTAACAGCAATACTATAATATTGTTGCATCAATGCCAAAGATGTACTATGTTGATAATAGGGGTTATGGAAAAAGTATGCCAAATGTATTCTATGGACCATGGTTGATGGTAATAGTCTGATGATATTATCTCATAATCTTTAACAAATATTCCACCATGGTATGGTGTGTTGGTGAAGGTGTGTTGTATGAGAATTCCACACATGTGCATGATTGTTTTGTAAGGTCACAGCCCCTGTAATAAAAATATATATATTTAAAAATAGGGTGGGTTGGGAGGGGGGAATACACCAAATGTAACATAGGGACTATAGTTTGTAGTAATATTTTGATGATGCTCTTGCATAATTTGTAACAAATGTTTCACAACAATGCAAGGTGTTGGTGGAGGGGTGCTGTATGGGACCCCTGTATGATGTTATGCATGCTTATTTCATAAGTTCACAACCTTTACTAAATACTTATTGTTTATGCATGTTCATGTATGAATGCTATAACTTTAATAAAAAGGATATTTAAAAAATATGATACTTTTGAATAGTAAAAATAATATTCACTTGTGTTAAATGAAAAGCAATGTGCCTGCTCTTAATTTGGTAAAGGCACTATGAAACTTTTTCTCCTAATCATAAATCACTTAATCTTTTTATTTTCTTCACTATGAGTTTCTAACAATGCCTTCTTCAAACACCTCCCAGCACTGGTGGAAAGGTACTTCTCCAATCACCACCCACTCTGGGTAGGGAAAGAAAGACTAAGATTCAATTTGTCAATGATCTAAGAGAATTATATTTCTAACCCTATTAATAAGGAGCAGTTACTCTTTTAAACGACCAATAAGTTATAAGTCTCAATATCCTACAATCTATCTGCGACTGGCCATCTGTTAACAATAGTTCTTACTTAATTTCACTTCTCATCCACTGACCAAATTTCAGATTGATTGATGAACATTTAATTAGCCTATTCTGAATTTTGGTATTCAATTGCCTTGAAATTAAAAATGGATCCATATGAAGAGACATTACATGCTTCACAAATCTGAAAGGAATTCATAATGCCATAATTAGCTGAAAGTTCTCGCTAGTCAGCCCTATTCCTTGGACAATCATTTTATCATATAATAAGAATAAGGATTTTTTTAAAAACAGTATCTGACAGTTTCCAGAGGATGGTTAATTATTAAAGAACTAGACTTATTTCTCTTGTTATTAGGGACTTAAAAGTCTGCTAAGCATAATCTTAGGTAAATTGCAAGTTAGTATTTCTTTATACTGTGTGTTTCTAAAATTTCATGGTAATATATTAATTTACTCCATAACTATTTACTGAGTATAGACCATGTGTTGGACTTTAGGGGCACAATATTGAACAAGACAGCCAGCCTTTTCCCTTGTGGCTCATAATCTAACCAAAAAGGCAGGCAATGAAAATGGAACATTTTCACAATCACGACGCTTGCTATGAAAAGCAAATTATAGGGTATTGTGGTAGCACACATAGCTGAATATGCATACATGAATTATTGTCACTCCGGATAAGATGAAGAAAATATTTAGAGATATACTTGATCTGAGGTTGACAAACACAAAGGCTCTATGGACAGGGTGGAATAAAATAGAAGGCACTAGTGAATTCTAGATTTTGACAATATAGCAGTGCCAAGAGATGATGTTTTGTTTTATTGCACCAAAGATGAAATTGCACACTCTTTAAAGTTATAATATCTTAAGTTATGTTTGAGAATGGCCTTGCCTATTTAGTCCTTAAGGAGCTGGACCTTGTGAATTAATGTAAACTCATCCTTTCTCACTCCCTCATTACACTCTATTTTAGCCATTATGTCAGTTGGGTCCTCCAAGAAGCAGATGCTGAGATCGAGTTGAATGTAGAATTCATTCACTGGGTAGGAAGCCCTTTGAAACTAAAGGAAGAAGTGTACAAGATTTAGCAGGAAGAACTTCAGACCCAAATGCATATCAGACAATGTCTCAAAAAATCAGCAGAGATTAACTCTAAGAGAAACCTGAGAAGGGCATATCCTACTTCTCCTTCTGTGCTGACTTGGAGCTATATACTCTAGAAAAACATGTGCTTAAACTTAATTGATCCCTGTGGGTGTGAATCCATTGTAAATCTCTTCAAGATTGTACTTGAGTTAAGGTGTGGTCCAAATGAATCAGATTGGGCTTTAATCCATATTACTGGAGTCCTTTACAAACTGAATAAGTCAAACAAGAAAAAAAAGCGGGAGAAGCCATAAACTTCAAACCAATGAAACCCAGAAGAGAAAGGAGAAGCTAGGAGAGGCTGCACGTGTATTGCCATGTGTCAGAAAAGCCATGGACCCAGGACCACTGCCGCCACTTCTACAATGTCACAGTGTTCTGATAGAAGGCATCACTTTGATGCCATCTTGATTTTGGACTTCTCCTATTCTCAAAACCATAAGCCAATAAATTCTCATTGGCCAAGTCAACCCATTCCATTGCATTTGCTTTGGAAGCTAGGAAATGAAAACACCCACCATGGTCATCCATTGGCAGGGGGCTATCTGGGAATACCATGGCCTTGGATTAAAAGCTTAGATGGATTCTAAAGGTGCCCAAACTGTTGGCTGCCAGATAAGTGTACTCCTTGAATGTGAACTGTATTTTCTGGAAAGGAGATCCTAGCCATACAACTCTATGACTGTCCCAGTCACACTGAACTATTTGCAGACCTCAAACTTAACATGGCCTCTCTCACCTCTTAACTTCTGTCTGAAATGTCTAACACTTTTTCACTTAGATATCACTGGCTGAGAAAGTTTCCTCAAATCTCCTGAATTTTTCATTCCAGATGTCTTCCATATACATTTTCTATTTTGATGCTCATAATAATAAAATAAGGCCAGTAGGTTAAACAGTGGTACATAGCTAGTTAGTAATAGAACAAGAGAAAATTCCAATCTAATGTCATTGCCATTGTGTGGCTTGAGTCATTGACAAGACGTTATTGTATATTAATGAAGGACAAAAATGAGCACATCTATTGGTTTTCTACATTTCAGTAGCATTAGTTCCTGGTTGCTTTTGGATCTTATTAACATTGGTTATAATGATGATGAAAATGATAATTATGAAGACCACAAAGGCAAAGATTTGGTGATAATGAGGAAATGGTTTGCTTGAACATAAGACTATGTATGTTTTGGGGCAAAATAATATAATTTTACATTTTTCTTTACTAGAGAAATGTGGGTTTACTGGACAATTATGCATAAAATCAGGATTCCCATAAATCATTTATTAACACCTCACATTGGTTGGGAACATTTGCTACAATTGATGAAAGCACATTTTTATAATTATACTATTAACAGTAATCCATGGTTACTCTAAGGGTTCACTGTATAAGCAGATCTATGGATTTTATTATTAAATTTTTATTGTTACTATATACACAACCTAACATTTCCCTTTTCTCTCTTATTTTCTTAGAGAAGTTATGAATTTACAGAACAATCATGCATACCATACCGGCTCCCATACATCGACCTACCACTAACATTGTTGTAGAACATTTGTTAGAAATGATGAAAGAACATCATCAAAATATTACTGCTAATTATAGTTCCTAGCTTACAATTGATGTAGTTTCCCACAAACCATTCTATTGTTAACACCATGTATTAGTACTGTATATTTGTTATAGTTCCTAAGAAAACATTCTTCTATTTTTACTGTTAACCACATTCCAACATCCACCACAGGGTTCACTGTGTTACACAGTCCTAGGCCTTGTACAATGCATCCAAAATGTACATTCAGTGACTCTTAGGTTCACCACAGAGTTGCGCTGTCATCACCACAGCCAATTTTAGAAGTTTTTCTTTACTCCAAAAGGAAAAATCCCATATCTCCTTATACCCCCCCACCATTATCAGCCCTTAGACTTGCTATAGTATCTTCTTTGCCATTGCTACAAAATTATAACAATATTACTGCTAACTATAGTCCATAAATTACAATAACTGTATTTTTCCCATGTATCACCATACTCTTAACACCTCATAATAGAACATTCTTGTATTTGTACTGTTTTCCAGAATCATCATCCACCACCAAAATCACTATACTGTACAGTCCTTAGATTATCCTCTAGCTTCCTTTTAATTGACATTTACAACCCTAGACTGCCCCTTTCAGCCACAATCACATTTATAAGTTAGCAGTGTTGGTTATACTCACTATAATGTGTTACCATCAACTGTATTCATTTCCACCCATGTACAGTCAATCTTATTAAAAATTCTATATTCATTAAGCATTTGCTCTCCCATCTCAACCCACATTCTATCTCCTAGAAACATATACTCTATTGTTTAATTCCATAAGTTTACCCATGATATTTAATTCATATTAGTGAGACCATAAAATATTTGTCCTTTTTTATCTTGCTTATTTCATTCAACATAATGTCCTCAAGGTTCATTCATGCTGTCATATGTATCCTGGCTTCATTTCTTCTTACAGATGAATAGTATTCCATCATATGTATATACGCATTTTGTTTATCCATCATTTGATGGACACCTGAGTTGTTTACATCTTTGCAATTGTGAATAATGCCAGTATGAACACTGGTGTGCAAATGTCTGTTTGTGTCCCTGCTTTCAGTTCTTCTGAATATATCCTAGTAGTGGAATTTCAGGATCATACAACAGATCTATATTTAGCTTCCAGAGGAACTGCTGAACTGTCTTCCACAGACATTGCACCATTCTACATTCCCACCAACAGTGAAGAAGTATTCACTATTTCTATTTCTCCACATCTTCTCTAGCACTTGAATTTTTCTGTTTTCTTAATAATGGCCATTCCATAAGGTGTGAAATAACTCATTGAAGTATTGATCTCATTTCCCAAATAGCTCATGGTGTTGAACATCTTTTCATGGCATTTTGGCCATTTGTATTTCCTCTTTGGAAGCAATATGTATTCAAATCCTTTGCCAATTTTCTAATTGGGTGGTTATCTTTATATTATTGCGCTGTATGATCTGTTCATATAACATGGAAATCAAATGCTTATTGAATATGTGGTTTCCAAATATTTTCTCCCATTGTGTAGGTTGTCATTTTACTTTCATGATAAACTCCTTAGAGGCACAAAAGTTTTAATTTTGATGCGGTCCCATTTATCTATTTTTATGTTATTGCATGTGCTTTTGTTGTAAAGTCTAAGAAACCATCGCCTAACAAAAGTTCTGAAGATATCTCCTTATGTTTTCTTCTAAGTGGTTGATAATTTTGGCTCTTACATTTAGGTCTTTGACATTTTTAGTTGATTTTCATATAAAGTGTGAGGTAGGGGTCTAAAATCAGTTGGTCATAAATGTCAGGGTTGATTACTGAGCTCTCAATAGGATTCCACTGGTCTACGTATCTGTCCTTAGGCCACTATCATGCTGTTTTTATTACTATAGATTTGTAATAAGTTTTAAGATCAGAAAGTGTGAGTCCCCCAACTTCATACTTTTTTTTTTTTAAGATGGCTTTGGTTATTTGGGACCTCTTACCCTTCCATATAAATTGATAATTGGCTTTTCCATTTCTTCAAAAAAAGTTTGGAATTTTGATTAGGATTGCATTGAACCAATAAATAACTTTGGGTAGGCTTGACGTCTTAACAATACTTAGTCTTCTAATCCATGAACACAGAATGCCCTGACATTTATTTAGTTCTTTGATTTCATTTAATAAAGATTTGTAGTTTTTTTTTTTTTTGTACAACTGTGTACCAGTTATTTTCTTTCTTCATTAGATTTACTCCTAGATATTTGATTATTTTAGTTGCTATTGTAAATGGATTATTTTTGTTGATTTCTTTCTCAGATTTTTCATTGCTGGTGTATAGAAACACTACTGATTTTGGGGTGTTGATATTTTACCCTGCCATTTTTCCTGAATTCATTTGTTAGTTCTTATTTTGTTGTAGATTTTTCAGAATTTTCTGTACATAGGATCATGTCATCTGCAAATACAAAAAAGTTTTAATTCTTTCTTTCCAATTTGGATGCCTTTTATTTCTTTTACTTGCCTAATTGCTCTGGCAAGAACTTCCAGTACAACATTGAATAACTATGGTGGCAGTAGACATCCTTGTCTTGTTCCTGATCTTAGAGGGAAAGTTTTCAGTGTTTCACCATAATGTAGGATGTTAGGGGTGGGCTTTTTATAAATGCCTTGTATTATGTTGAGGAAGTTTCCTTCTATTCCTAGTTTTCTAAATGTTTTTCTCAATAAGGCATGCTAGATTTTTTCAAATGCTTTTTTCTGCAACAATTGAGATGATCATTTATTTTTTTCTTTCTTTGTTGTGTTAATGTGGTAGATTGCATTAATTTATTTTCTTATGTTGTACCACTCTTGCATACCATGATTAATCCCCCTTATCCACCACTTGATTATAGTGTATGTTGGATTTAGTTTGCTAGTATTTTGATGAAAAATTTTGTATCTATATTCATAGGAGATTTTAGTAGGGAGTTTTCTTTTCTTGTGGTATTTTTATCTGGCTTTGGTTTGAGGGTGATGTTGGCTTTGTAGAATGAATTAGGGAGTATTCCCTCTTCTTTAATTTTTTTCCCAGAGTTTGAGCAGAATTGGAGTTAAGTCTTCTTGGAATATTGGTAGAATTCCCCTGTGAAGCTATCTGGTCCTGGGCTTTTCTTTTTGGGGAGGTTTTTAAGGACTGATACAATATCCTTACTAGTAATTGGTTTATTGAGATCTTCTATTTCTTCTTGAGTCACAAAAGGTAATTTTTGGGTTTCTAATAATTTTTCCATTTCATCTAAGTTATGTAATTATTTGACATACAATTGGTCATGGTATACTCTTATAGTCTTTTTAATTTCAGCAGGGTTGATTGTAATGTCACCCTTTTCATATCTGATTTTCATTATTTGTATCCTGTCTCTTTTTTCTTTGTCAATCTATCTATATCTTTGCCGATTTTGTTGATCTTTTCAAAGAAGCAAATTTTCATTGTTAATTCTATTGCTTTTTTGTTCTCTATTTCATTTTTCTCCATTCCAATCTTTGCTATTCCATTCCTTCTGCTATCTTTGGGTTTAGTTTGCTCTTCTTTTTCTAGTTCTTCCAGGTTTTGAAGTTAGGATTCTGATTTGAAGATTTTCTTCTTTTTTAACATAAGAATTTAAAGCTCTAAATTTCCCTCTTAGCACTGCTTTCACAGCATCTCATAAGATTTATTAGGCTATATTTTCATTTTCAGTGTCCTCAAGGTATTTCCTAATTTTTGCTTCTGTTTCCTCCTCTAGCTATTGGTTGAGTATAAGTCCACATATTTGTGATTTTTCCATTTTTACCTCTTTTATTGATGTCTAGCTTCATTCTGTTGTGGTCGGAGAATATACACTGTATGATTTCAATAGTTTTGAATTTATTGGAAATATTTTGTGACATATTGTCTACCTTGCAGAATGATCCATGTGCATTCAAGAGTTATATGTGTTCTGTTGTTGTTGGGAGAAGTGTTCTATACATGTCCGATATTAGTATAGATACCCAGCTTTCTTTTGTTTACTATTGCATTATATATTTTCCCCATCCATTCATTTTCAAAATACTTGTATCTTTGAATTCAAGGTGAGTCTCTTGCAGACAGCATATTAATAGGGTCAGGCTTTTTAAATCCACTCTGTAAATATTTGCATTTTGCCTCTAGAGTTTAATGAATTTCCATTTAAAGTCACTACTGCAAGAGTCCCCCAAGTACAGGGGCAGTGACTAGTGAAGGAGGATGGACTATTGATGGTCTCTTGATATTGATGAATGTACTTATGAACCTTCACTTTTGAAATGGAAACTTAGCATAGTATTGTAAGGTTCTTAAGAGTGATCTCCTGAGAGTCTCCTTGCTTCTCAAATCTTGCCTCTCTCTAAGCCAAACTCAATATAAATGCATTACCTTCCCCCTAGTGTGGGACATGACTCTCCCTGGCACCAAGGGATTACTACCAAGCACCAACTAGTAACACAACTGGAAAAAGACCTTGATTAAAAGCGGGAAAGGGTAAAGACAAATGAGTTTATATGGCTAAGAGACTTCAGAGTGAGTTGGGAGGTCATTCCAGAGGTTACTTATGCACGTCTCAGAAGGATTTCATTGACTGCCACAGTAAATATTGCCTCAAATAGCTGGGCTCCTGAGGGCTCTGGAGACATCCAGACATGATAGGCAGGGCAGATGGCTCAGGATTTGGCACCCTGCCAGTGGGCCCTATTTTGGAATTTATGTTCCCCAGTGTGACAGATTTAGACTGGGTTGTGGTTTCCCTACACATGGCTCTTCTGCCTCTTCTAATTGAACCTATAGTTAGTACTACAGTTGATAGGTATATGTCCAAGAGATTTAAATCTTTGGGCTTTCCATGTACCAGTTGGGCCCTGAATCCCAACAAGTTGCAACACCTACTCTCCAGTTCATTGGATTCACCCAGGTCAACTAAAAGGAGATGATGATGGACAATGACCATCTCAAGGAACAGAGAGGGTCTGCAACTGCAAGCAAGAGAATCCTAACCATCTGCCCCATGGGATCTAAGCCCCTCTCAATTAGAGGCAGAGTTGGTATCACCATCCCAGAACCCTCAGGATTGGGGAATGAATGATGGACTAGGGTAGATTTACTGTTATTCTACAATAGACTTATTGTTTTTCTAGCAATGGAAGAACTTTTATCATTGATGTGGAAGCAATGGCCACTGTTGGTTCTGAGAGGAGGGAGAGGGAAAAATAGATGAAATTTGGTGGCATTTTTGGGACTTGGGAATTGTCCTGAATGACATTACAATGACAGATACAGGCCATTATATATCTTGTCATAACTTACAAAGAATGTGTGGGAGAGAGTGTAAACTACAATGTAAACTATAATCCACACTTGGTGGCAATGCTCCAAAATGTGTTCATCAATTGTAACAAATGTACCACACTAATGAACGATGTTAATGTGGGAATTGTGAGAGGGGAGAAGGGCATATGGGAATCCCCTATATTTTTTATGTAACATTTATGTAATCAAAGTATCTTTTAAAAAATTACATATATATATATATATATACACACACACACATATATATATGTATACACACACACATACACACACAGAAAATAAAGTCACTACTGATAATGCAGGACTTTCTTCTGCCAATTTGCTATTTAGCCTATGCATGTCTTATACCTTTCTTGTTTCTCAATTTTTCCATTAATGCCTTATTGCATCTTTACTTGATTTTCCATGCTGGACCATATTGAGTGCCTTCTCTTTTCTATCTGGATATATTTTTCATCAATTTCCTTATGTTTACCATGGGGTTAAAAATTAATATAATATATATATATCAATCATATTTCATTTGATACAAACTTATCTTCAATAGCATACACATATTCTTTTCCTATACACTACTGCCCTCCCCCCCCTTTTTTTTGCAGTTGTTACTATGTATATCTTTGTACATTGTTTGTTCAAAAACATGGCTTTATCCTTACTTTTAATGCATCTGCATTTTAGCACCTGTAGGACATAAGAAGTGAAGTTACATACTAAACAATACACTACAATAAAACTGGCACTTATAATTACCCAAATGATTACCTTTACCACAGGTCTTTATTTAGTTATTTTTTTATGCCACATTAACCCATTCTCTAGTGTCCTTTCCATTTAACCTAGGTCTCCCTTTAGCATTGCTTGTAGGGCAGGTCTAGTGGGATGAATGCCCTCAGATTTTGTTTATCTGCAAATGTCTTAGTCTCTCCCCCATTTTGAAAGAACTTTTGCCAGTTATAATATTCTTGGTTGGCAGTTGTTTGCTTTGAGCACTTTATGTATTTAAGCCCAATGCTTTCTTGCCACTATGGTTTCTGATGAGAAATTGGCACTCATTATAATTGGGACTCTCTTGTACTTAACACATTACCTTTCTCTTGCAGCTTTCTGAGATCTCTTTGTTCTTTGCATTCAATACTGTGATCCATATATTATGGATTGTAATTTTCTTCATGTTTATCCTGTTTGGTATTCTTTGGGCTTCTTGAATGTGCATATTCATTTCTTTTGTCATTATTTCTTTGGATATTCCTTCTGCCCCCTTTTCCTTCCTTTTCCATCTGGGAATCCTATAATGCACATATCAGTACTCTTAATTGTGTCCTAAAAATGTATTAGGCTCTCTTTACTTTTTATAGTTCTTTCTTTGATTCTCAGCCTCACTCATTTCAAGTGTCTTGTCTTCAAGTACACTGATTCTTTCTTCTGCCAGCTCCTATGTGCTCTTGAAATTGGTATTCAACTCCAGTGGTTCTCGTTAGTTTAGTTTTAAAATTTTCTATCTCTTTACTGAGATTCTTATACTGCTCATTCATTGTTTTCCTGATATCCTTTAGTTCTTTCTCTGTATTTTCCTTCACATCCTTGAGCATTTCTCAGATCATTTAAAGACTTTGTTTGGTATGTCCACATTCTGGTCTTCTTCATTGGTGTTTCTTGGATTTTTATCTTCTTCCTGTGGATGCACCATCATTTCCTGTTTCTTTGTTTGTCTTGTGCTCTTTTTTGTGTCCTGTACATTTTAATAATTTAAAATGTTACCTCTGGGATTTATTCCCTTAGATCTCTATTTCTAGATTTTGTAACTAGCTGGTGATAAGACAGAGATATTATTGATATTCAGCCCTCCTATATGGAATGTCTGCCCAAAGCAAATGCAGTGTGCAGAGGTTTCCCTGGCTTTCTGGGTCTGTACTTGTCCTAGGCTTTTGCTTGTTATTTGTTTTGGAGTTCCCTTGTTTACAGAAGTTTGGTTGTTTCTTCTTTCTTCTAGGAGATAGATGTCCCTATCCCAGAAGTTCAAAGCTGGCAAGCCTTTGCCCTAGATTTTCTTCCTCTGTGGTTTTTTGTACTCCTTTTATTGTCTCATTATGCTTTTTCCTGGAGGGAAAATTCTGGGAGGGCACAAGGGAGAAGACTTTCCCAATTCAGTGTTTCCTAGCCAAAACAGAGGCAGGGACCCTCAAAGGGGGTGCAGACCAGCTCCAAAGTACCCTGAGGAGAGGGGATGAGGAAGGGTGATCAAATCCCCTTCCATGGCTTTTTGCCTGCTCAGCAAGTGTAGCCCTCTAACCAACTATCTCCTGCATCCCTGAGGAAGCATAGCATCCTTAACTTTCCCCTACCTCAGCCCCTGTCCAGGTGGGCTGAAACAATGACTGACACTGCCTTTGCCTGGAATAGGTTAAAACTATGGCTGTCCTCAGAGTCAGGCTTCCAGCAATCCAAAGTCACTCATCAAAAGCCTTGATCAGTGATTGGCCTTGCCCATCTCTGGTCTTGGAGAAGAGGAATTTTACATCCCTTTCTGTCACCAGTGAGCTCACCAGGGCCTGGACCCCATGGCAGCCCACCAGTGGAGTGGAAGATGGGTATGGTGGCTGCCATCTGGAGAGAGTAATTTACTGTTCTTTACCATAAATTATCAGCCTCTTCCTTGACTACTCCCTGTATGCTATGCAGTGTTCTTTTGTTCTCCGGTGTTTCGCAATAGTTGTCTCAGACAGTCCCTGCCTGTTGTTCTTGTGGAAGGATTGAGTTCCTAGAGCTCCTTACTTGACCATCTTCTCACAATCCCCAAAGCATAGTATCTTTATGTCTTCTCTATCCCCACCTTTGTCCAGGATGTATTGATACAATGGCCACCCTCAGAGCTGGGTCCCCAGGGATCCAAAGTTGCTAGGCAAAAGGCATTATCTGCAATGGTCATGCTTATGCCTGGTCTTGGGGAAGAATGAGGGATGGGCACTGATAACCAAGATGTGGAGAGAGTAATTTACTAAACTTTACCATAATTTATGAGGGTCTTCCTCCCACTCTTCCCTTGATTTGATGCACAGTGTTCTACTGGCTTCTGGAGATTCAAAATCATTTTTGGACAGTCCTGTCTGTCTAATAGTTGTTTTTGTGGAAGCACTGAATTCTGGAGCTCCCTACTCTACCATCTTCTCACAAACACATATATCCTTATATTTGTATATATGTATATGTATCTGTGTGTATGTGTGTTGAAATAAAACAGATATATAGAAACTACAAAAAGTAAATGTATGGCTTAATGAATTATATAAGGCAAAAAACCTTGTAATTATCCAGGTCAAATAATGGAACTTTGTCAGTCACCCAGAAGCTCCTCCAGTCCTCATTCCTTTCAACAAGGAACCAGTAGCTTTATTTTTATGGTGATTTTTCCTCATTTTTCTTTCTACTTTTATCATTCAGATATGAATTTACAGACACTATAGCCTTGATTACCTTTTTATTTAAATCTGCTATGCCTATTAAGTCTTTTTAATGGACACCTCTTTCTCAAGGCACTTTCCTTACACATTACAATTTATCTATTCAAGAACTTGGACCATTTGGTCTGTAAAGCTTTCTACACTGTATTTTGTTGATTGCATATTCATGATGCACTTCATCAAGTCCCTTTGTTCTTAATATTTCCTCAAATTGGCAGCTGAATCTAGAGGTTTCATCAGACTCAGGTTCAGTATTTTTGGCAAAACAATAGGTTCCTTCATCAGGAAGTTCATAATATCTGATTTCATCATTCTTTATGTCTTATTAGTACTGTTGCTACTCAATGCCTAGAATCAATAATCCACTGGAAGTTAAAAACTGATGATATTCTAATTCTATTATTTATTTTTCATTTATTATTTGGACTATTTTTATAAAGAAACACTACCATTCATAACCCAGTGGAACCTTTATAAAAAAAGCCAGAATAAATAACTTGTTTCTTCTTTATTTACCATTTTAAAAAATAACGAATTGATTCTCTCATCCTCCAAAAGTGACTATTATTTATTATTGTTGTTTTTTTAACATCACTATAAACTCATGGCTTTATAACTATTGATGGATTTTAGCCTAGTGCAATTTGTATCTTTATTGAAACTTACATTGCCCTCCTTATCCTTTGGAAGATCTTTCAAGTTGTTTTAAGTCATTTTGACATAATTCTAGGTACTATTTCATATCTTCCTCTCTCTCAAAGATATTCCAGGCTCATGCATAATCTATATTCAGCCATTTTTCTAAGAAATCCTAGGTTCATTTAGTGGGAAATGGGATTTAAGCTACAATCCATGCACTAAGGAGACTCACTGGGATTGCATTTTTTCTAGGCCATTTAAGTGAGTGACTAGAACTTGATTATATTATCTATCTATTCATGCATAACACTTAGCAGCTTAAAACAACACACATTCATATTTCACAGTTTCTGTGGTTCAGGGATCCTGACATGGCTTATCTCTGTCCTTTGCTTCAGGATACCTCCCAAGGCTGCAATCAAGGTATAGGCCAGGGCTGAGGTCCCACGTGAAGACCTGACCGGGAGAATCTACTTTCAAGTTCTCATGATTGTTGGCAGAATTGTTATTCAATGGTTAGATTAAGGGCCCCCATTCTTAGCTGACTTTTGGCTCTCAGTTCCTTGCTACATAGGGCTCTTCAGTATGGACACTTACTCATCACATCATGTAAACTGAGAAAGACATAGGTAGATTATAGTAGCATGGAGGATATATAATCTTTTGTAATCTAATTACAGAAATGAAATCCCCCGATGTTTTTGTGGGTTTTTTTGTTGGAAGTTACTCAAGGGAAGGGGTACCAGGCCATGAGGCAGGATTCTTTGGGAACCAACTCATATGTCTATTAGCTAGACTAAATATATTTATGTATTTAAATAAATGAAAAAAATACCTCCTAATGTAGTGCTACGAATTTAAATGAAGGGCTTGAGGAGCAGGTGTAACTCAGTGGTTACACACCTGCTTCCCATGTATGAGGTCCTGGGTTCAATTCCCCAGTACCTCAAAAAAAAAGGAAAAAAAAAGGAAATAAAAATTTTTACCTTTCTAAGCCAAACTTAGCATATAAACACACTACCTTCCCTCCAGTGTGGGACATGACTCCTGGGGATGAGACCCCTGTTACTGAGGGATTATTACCAACCACCAACTAGTGATGAATCTGGAAAAAGACCTTGACCAAAAGTGGAAATATTAAATATAAATGAGTTTTTATGGCCAAGAGATTTCAGAGTTAGTCTGGAGGATATTCCAGAGGTTACGCTTATGCATGTCTCAGCTGGATCTCATTGACTGCCACAGTAAACAGTGCCTCAAACAGTGCAGCTCCTGAAGGCTCTAGAGATATCTAGACAGTATAGGCAAGGCAGACTTAGGAATTCTGCACCCTGTCAATAGGCCTTACTTTGGAATATATGCTCCCCAGTGTGCACAGAGTTAGACTCATTTATAATTTCCCTACACATAGCTCTTCTGCCTCATTTATTTGAACCTATAATTAGTACCATACTTGTTAAATATATGTCCCAGAGACTTAAATCTTCGGTCTGTTCATATGCTGGTTGATCCCTGAATCTCAGCAGAATTGCAATGCCTACTTTCCAGTCATTGGTCTCACCCAGGACAACTAACTAAAGGATGATAATGGACAGCGCCCATCCCAGGAAGCAGAAAGTATCTGCAACTGCAAGCAATACAAGTCCATCCATCTGCCTCATGAGATCTAAGCCCCCTCTTAATTGGAGACAGCATGGGCATCACCATTCCAAAATCCTCAAGACTGAGGAAGGAACAAACATAAGGGGGGAAAGAAACAATGGAATAAAGTAGACTTATTGTTCTATCAATGGAAGAACTTGTATCATTGATATAAAGGCAGTGGCCACCAGAGGTTCTGAAGGGAGAGAAAGGGAAGAGTAGGTGCAATATGGGGGAATTTTTGGGACATTGGAATTGTCCTGTATGACATTGCAATGATGGATACAGGGCATTTATACAATTTGTCAAAATCTATAAAATTTTGTGGGGCAAAGTTTAAACTGTAATGTAAACTATAGTCCATGGTTAGTATGATGCTTTAATATGTGTTCATCAATTGTAACAGATGTACCACACTAATGAAAGATGCTATTAATGTGGGAAAGTGTGGGAAGGGAAGGGGTTAGGGTATATAGGAATCTCCTATATTTTTTATGTAACATTTATGTAATGAACAGCTTCTTTTAAAAAAAGATAAATTAAAAATAAATAAAAATAAAATAAAGTGCAGGGCTAGAGGTTTTTTTCTTTAGGTTTTCTATATTACTCTTGTATATGCTTTTTTTCTGCAAACCTAACCCTAATTCTGAAGGACAAAGGGGAATATTGAATATTCTATTTGCTTTATCCCACATTAAATACACCTAATATTGCCTCAGAATAGCAATATGATTATTATCAATACCATTATGATTACTGAAAAAAAATTTTTTTTTACACACTCCTCTAATTTTACACATATTTTAATAGTTGTACTATACCTACATTGTCTGAACATACAGCTTCTTTTGTTTGAAGTTCAGTAATGTTATAAGAATATCTGGGTTGATATTTTCAGGTATAAGTGTACTCTTTCAATTCATAATTTAATTTTTTTTATTTCTTCGAGGTTTTCTGGAATGATGGCTTTTAGAACTTATTCTGTTACCTGCTTTGATTTTCTTCTTCAGTGATTCTTTTTTTAAAATTTATTGAAGTAATCACACATAGATAAACATACTTAAACAATAAATGTATAGTAATAGTTGTGAACTTACAAAACAAACATATATAACATCATACAGTGACATCATACCTCATCCTACCAACAATATCTTGCATTGTTGTGAAACATTTTTAACTAATGATTAAAGAGCATCCTCAAAATATTACTACCAACCAAAGTATCTTACATTTGGTGTATTTTTCTCCCACCCACCCTATTATTATATTTTTATATCATTTATATATGAACATACATGAACAATAAGTGAATAGTAAAAGTTGTGAACTTACAAAGCAAACTGCATAACGTCATACGGGGGTCTCATACATCAACCCACTACCAACACCTTGCATTGTTATGAGATATTTGTTACAAATGATGAAAGAATATTGTCAAAATTTTACTGCTAACTGTAGTCCTTATCTTACATTTGGTTTATTTTCCCCAATCCACCCTATTATTATTTTTTAAATATATTTTTATGACAGAAGTTGTAAACCTACAAAACAATCATGCACATGTGCAGGATTCCCATATAACACCCCCTATTGACGCACCACACCGTGGTGAAACATTTGTTGCAGATTATAGATAACATCATCAGATTATTACAAGGTTCATAGTGTGCATTTGGCATACTCTATCCATATTCCCCCATTATCATCACGGTACATCTTTGGCTTAGATGCATGAATATTATATTATTACTGTTAACCACAGTCCATAGATCACTCCAGTTGTATTTTTCCCATGCTTCTCCACATTCCCACCACCCTGCAATAGTGATGTACATTTGCTCTAGCTCACAAAGGACACTCTTGCATCTGTACCATCAACCACAATTCTCATCCACCTCTGGGTTTACTGTGTTATGCAGTCCCTAGATTATTCTCTAGCTTTCTTTCAGTTGGCATCTACATCCCTAGACAACCCTTTTAAGCCACATTCTGATTTATAAACCAGATGTTACTCACTATAATGTTTCACTGTCACTTCTATATATTTTCACACTTTTACAACAGTTAATTAAAACTTCTACATGCATTGAACATCAGTAGTTCATCTCAGTCCTCCTCTTATCTCCTTTAAGAATCTACCAACTACCACCAGGTCTTGAAGATATGTTCCTACATTTTCTTCTAGAAGCTTTATGGTTCTTGATTTTATATTTAGGTTTTTTTATCCATTTTGAGGTAATTTTTGTATAAGGTATGAGATTGGGGTCATCTTTCCTTCTTTTGGCTATGGATATCCAGTTCTCTTAGCACCAGTTGTTGAATGGACTGTTCTGAGCTGGGTGGATTTGACAGGCTTGTCAAATATCACTTGACCATAGATGTGAGGGTCTGTTTTTTAACCATCAATTCAGTTCCATTGGTCTATGTGTCTGTCTTTATGCTAGTACCATGCTGTTTTTACCACTGTAGGAAGGTAATATGATTTAAAGTCTGGATGTGAGAGTCCTCCAAATTCATTTTTCCTTTTTAAGATGTTTCTGGCTATTCAGGACCCCTTACCCTTCCAAATAAATTTGATAATCATATTTTCCATTTATTTAAAAACTGCTGATGGAAATTTTATTGGGATTGCATTGAATCTGTATATCAATTTGAGTAGCATTGACATCTTAATGATATTTAGTCTTCGAATCCATGAGCATGGAATGTTCTTCCAATTATTTATGTCTTTTTTTTTTTTATTTCTTTTAACAATGAGCTGTAGTTTTCTTAAAATCATTGGTCAAGTTTATTCCTAAATATTTGATTCTTTTAGTCACTATTGTAAATGGATTTTTTTTTCCTGACTTCCTCCTCAGATTGCACATTACTAATATCTTTTAAAGTCTATTTCATCTAATATACATATAGGTACTCCAGCTTTTTTTTTTTTTTTTTTTTTTTTTTTTTTTTTTTTTTTTTTTTTTGGTTACTGAATGCAGCAGTTGCAATACAGGGGCTTTTTTGGGACTTGGGAATTATCCTGAGTGACATTACAACAACAGATATAGGCCATTTTACATCAGCATATAACACACAGAACTGTGTGGGAGAGAGTGTGGTCTACACTGTGAACTGTGGTGCATGGAATATCTTTTTCCAGCCTTTAACTTTCAATCTATTGGTATCCTTGGGTCTAAGGCGAGTCTCTTGCAGACAGCATATAGGTGGCTCATATTTTCTTATCCATTCTGCCAGTCTGTGTCTCTTGATTGGGAAGTTTAATCCATTAAAATTCAATGTTATTACTGTAAAGGCAGTTCTTATTTCACTCATTTTGTCCTTTAGGTTTTATCTGTCAAATTTTATTTTCATCACTCTTTTGAGACTTTTAGTTACTTTTACTGGTACAATCTTCATTTCTAGACTTTCTTCCAAGCCTCTCTTTCCTGTCTTTTCTTTTCGGACTATAGCACACCCTTTAGTATAATATTTCCTGCAAAGTTGGTCTCTTGGTTACAAACTCTCTCAGTTTCTGTTTATCTGTGAATATTCTAAACTCACACTCATTTTTGAAAGACAATCTTGCTGGATATAAGATTCTTGGCTGGAAGTTTTTCTGTTGCAGTATCTTAAATATATCATACCACTGTCTTCTTGCCTCCATGGTTTGTGATGAGAAATTGCCACTTAATCTTATTGGATATCCCTTATATGTTATGCATTGCTTTTCTCTTGCTGCTTTCAGGATTCTCTGTCTTTGATATTTGACATTCTTATTAGTATGTGTCTTGAAGTTGGTCTATTTGGATTTATTCAGATGGGAATATGTTATGCTTCTTGCACATGGTTATCCATGTCCTTCAATAGGATTGGGAAATTTTCTACCATTATTTCTTCAAATATTCCTTCTGCCCCTTTTCCCTTCTCTTCTCCTTCTGGGACACCCATGACATGTATGTTTGTATGTCTCTTGCTGTCGTTTAGTTCCCTGAGACCTTGTTCAATTCTTTCCATTATTTTCTTCATCACTTCTTTTGTATGTTCACTTTCAAAGGCATTTCTTCAAGCTTACCAGTCCTTTCTTCTGCCTCCTCAAATGTGCTATTATATGATTCCAATATATTTTTAATATCATTTATTGCACCTTTCATTCCCATAAGATCTGTTATTTATTTATTTATTTATTTTGTAGCAGATCTATTGTAATTTTTTTCTTGGCATCTTGGCATCTTGGCATCTGGCTTACTAGATGTATTTATTCTGGGAGCAGTTTCTCTCTTTAGTTTAGGGTGTTCTTGCCCCTTCTCCTTTGCTGATTGTGTAGTAGGAATCAAGGATGTAGTTGGTGCTGTAAGCTGTGGAGGCTCAAGTTGCCCTCATTTCTCAAGGGACAGATGAAGCTTCTCACAACTTTTTCCTTTGCCAAGAGTAGGGATAGAACCATAGCCATGTATAATAGTCCAAGTCATGTAGGTCTAAACTCTAGTTGCCCAGAGAGACTGATGAAGCTTCATGTCCCTTCCTCCCCTGCCTGGGGCAGGAATGGAGGTGTGGGCAGCAGTCTATGCCATGCAGGCCCAAAATGACTGCAGTTACCCTGGTAGACTTCAGACTATTCAGTCTGTGCCAGCCTAATATAGCTGCAGTTACCTGGAGAGGCTGGAGCAGGGCCTGCCAGTCTCTTCCCTGCTAGAGTTGAGGCTGAAGCCTAAGCTAGGGCTGCAGTCCAATCTGGGTGAAAGAAGCCGGTCCCTACTGTCTGTGATTTTCAGTCAGCCCGGCTTCCCCACATGCCAGGAGAAGAGTCAAAATGGCGGCTACTGTCCTCTTTCCCACCTGGGCAGGTTCAAACTTTAGCTGCTTTTAGGGTTATATTTTAGCCAGCCAAATTTACTAATCAGTAGCTGAAGTCATCTCTTCCTCCCATATTTTTGGGAAATGGAGCCTCCAACTCAAGCCACAGAATACCTACTGAGGCAGCTTGTGCCGCCAGAGTAGAATGATCACTGGCCTCTGTGGCATGGCCTGTATTTTCCCGGAGAGTGGTGGCACAGGTCCCCCCAGGTTCCTCCCTGCTGGAGGTGGGGCTGGGGCTTGGGCTAGAGCTGCAATCCAATCTGGATGGAAAGATGCCAGACCCTACCAGCACTGTGATTTTCAGTCCGTGTAGCTTCCCCTCATGCCGGGGGCAGAGTTAAAATGGCTGCTACCAGCCTCTTTCTGACTTGGAGAAGTTCAAACTTGAGCTGTTCTTGGGATTATACTTTAGCCCGCTGAATTTACTAATCAGTAGCTGAAGTTAGTGCCCAACCGTCTCTTCCTCCCCCGTTTTTGGGAAGTGGAACTTCCAATTCCAGCCATGGAATAGCTCCAGAGGCAACTTCTGCCTCCAGCTGAGGATGGGCACCAGCCTCCGTGGTGTGAAGTGCTCTACTTATGGGTCTTCTCTGCAGATGGGCAGTGTCCTCCTTCCGTTCTTTCAAGGATGTTGCAGGACGCTTTTCTGGTGTCTTGAAGACCCCAAACTGGTGCTTTAAGTAGCTCTGCGTGATTACTAACTGCTCTGTAGCATGAGCTGACTCTAGGAGCTCCTTACTCTGCTGCCATCTTGCTGGTTTTCCTCTCTTCAGTGATTCTTATAATCAATGTTATTTCTTACTTCTTTCTACTTTTCAAAAATTCCTTTTTTAACTCTTCATTTCTTTTATGAATTTTAATCCTCCCGTTTCTCACATTCTATTTCTTTTAAGACCTTACAAGAAATATTTCTTATAATTGAGCACTCATTTGTGAAATTATTTTCTTATAATTGAGCACTCATTTTGTGAAATTATTTTTCTTTTTTAATCATACCTGAGATATTGTATTTCATGTGTGAGGTTTTTTTAAATTTTGATTTGTGTGTTGTTTTTTTTTTTTTTTCATGTCATACTTTTTATTGTCTCTAACTCCTTTGAAACCGTTGGTTACACTTCTGATCTATTTTGTGGGTATGTCTTTTTAGCATACTATCAATGACTGTAGTAATGTTATTCTGCCACTTATTGTCTTTCTAGTTTGCTTATAATGCCTTTTTATGGGATTTTTCCTTCAAATTTTACTGCCTATTTTTAAACAAAAATCTCTTTGGTTCAGGATAACTTTTCTAACTTTGCTTATTTTCCTATTCACTATTATGTTGATGAGTTAGAATATATATACAGTTGTCTGAGATTTCCTGGCTCTGTTTTTCTCTCCCACCTTTGTGTGGAACTTCTTTCCTTCTTGCCCATTGTCCCTATTTTTCTTCACTATGATTTTACTCCTTAGTGTGTGCCCTTGGCCTGGAAGGGACACTTGTCTGATTAGTTTCAAGAGCTCAGGTGGCTCAGGCTGCTCTAAGATCCACCAGAATTTGCCAAGGAATGTTTTCATTATCTTGCTATTAGAGTGGCAAAACCCCTCCAAGTTTTAGTTGTTATTCACAAATTGGCCTACAATGTCTTTAAGTGAATACCTGTTGACTCTTAGGGAGATTTCCTATTCTCTGTCCCATCAGATGTTTCTTTGGCATTCAGCTATTTCTTCCTGCACAAAGTCTGATATTATGTCTGTCATGTGGCAATTGGTGAATTGTCCATACTCACTAGGAGGCATTTTGCTACTTATTTTGTTGTAAATATTGCCCATGTTTTGTTTGTTTGTTTTCATATATAAATAGTTGCTCTATTTGTTTTTATGAGTAGATTCAAAAATACCAAACTGTATGCCACCATAACCATTTCCCCAGAGTTTCTAGACTCTTAATTGCTCTTTGGTTATCAATTTCTTATCTAAGATTGGGAAACCCAAATAATGCAGACTTGGTCTCTACTCGTAAATAATTTATAATCCATTGATGGAAAATAAGTAAGTTATGATGACCTATGTGATCAAATAGAATTTTCTGATTCAACCAGTATTTGTTGAGTATCTACTATGGGTCCTAAACTATTACAAGTAATGTAACTAAGCAAATATAAGACATAGGTACCTCTTCTAATGGATTTTACATTACAATTTCTTGAAAAAGTAAAAACAAAGATATACATTAAGGATTAAAAGAGATAATATCAGCCATCAATAAAGGTTTTAGAAATAAAAAAAACAATTTTAATTGAAAGTGACTTGTGTAGAAAAGTCAGAGGCTACTTTAGATTGATTGGTCAGGGAAGTCCTCTCTATGCAGGTAATAACTGAATTGAACCTGGAAGATAAAAATGATTTTTTTATAATGATTTTCTGAAGGAATGATATTCTGAAGGAATATCATTATAGAGGAATGAGCAAGTATGATATTGCCAAGGATGTAGTAAATTCAGTGCCATGAAGAAGAGACAGAGGGTGCTGTGGCTGCATCCCAGTGAGAGAGGGAGGTCAAAGGTAAAATATAAGATAAGGTCAGAGAGGTAGGCAGGAGACAGATCACAAATAGCCTGATATGCTATGGTATTGAGATTAAATTTGATAACTGCTGTGATAAGCAATGGATGTGTTATAAGCAAAGAAATGAATTGATCTAATTCTCTCTGAATTCCATGTGTACAATACAATGTACACGTGAACTGAAGAATCAACCAATCCCCTTAGTGTATTTGGCAGGAATGATGTAAATATGGTGACTTATAACAGGGAAGCAGCAATGAAAATAGATAAAAATGAATGACTTTAGGATATGTTTTTGGAGATTGACCCTACAAGAAATTCTTATTCCTCAGAGTATAATAATAATAATAATAATAATAATAATAATAATAATAATGGTCCAGTTCCAAACCCTGAGAGTACTTCAATGTTTATAGGTCTGCAAGAGGAGGAGGAGCTAGGAAAAGAGAATAAGAAGCACCAACTATTGAAGTAGGATTGAAACAGAGAGAGTAGTGGCTTAGAAGTCAGGGAAAGAAAGTGCAATTTCTGGAAAAGATGTCCCTTGTGTTGAATAGTTCTGAGAGTATAAGATAAATGAAAAAAAAATGTAGCCTTTGTATTTGTCAAATTGAGGTCATTAATAAACTTGATAAATGCAAATTCAGAGAAATGACGGTGACAGAAACTTAGCTGTAATGGGTGTAGCAACAGAGATTATATTATTTCAAGAAATTTTATTGTAAAGATGGTCAGAAGGCAGGGGTGCCTGGAAGGCAAAGTATGAGGAGGGTTAAGGAATGATGTGTGTGTGTGTGTGTGTGTATGAGTTTTTAAGAGGATAATTGTAAGTTGCTTGGAATGTATTATTAGAAAAAAGGAGAAATTGTTGATCTATGGAATTAGTAATTTAAGCAACAAAATGGATGAACATGTGAGAAGGAATGAGATCTAGAGTAAGAGAACCTTTTGATAGACACTTACAGAAACAAGAGAGAAAGAAAGATTCTGAACTTGGGATGTTTGGGAAAGTAGTTGAGGAGCCCCTATCTGATTGCATCATTTTTTTTTTTCAATAAAATATGAAACAAGGTCATAATTGAGAAGGAGTGTGTGTGCAGATATTCCAGTACTGTTGCACAGTATAAGAACAGACTGTTGAAAGAAAAATGTTTTATGAAAAAGTCCATTTTGTAAGTAGAAAAGTGAACATTTCAAGGAAGTGTTGTGGGAAACTATGTAGAGTTCCATGTGAAATTTGTGTTACGAATTTATATGAAAGTCAGTCATTAAGATTGCGGGGTATTTTTCCACCAGAAATATGAAGCTTTTATGGTGTAAGTATAAGAACATAAAAAAATATAAATCGATGAGGAAATCAAGGGGGACCTCAGAGAAGAGATGGCATTTGAACTAACTGTTAAAGGGCAAGAAAATGTATTCAGGAAAACAAAGAGGAAGGCAAAATGTTTGCAAAGCACATGAGTGATTTAGGGAATGGCAAGAAATTTTTATATGATAGCATCAAAAGGTATATAGGTGGATATAAAATGGAGTAAAAGTAGAGGAATAGGAGGGGATAGGGAAAATTAGAGCAATATGAGATGCTTAGTATGTTTATAAACATTCTTTAGGTTATAATGAGTCAAAATAAAATTCTAAACAGCTAAATAATGTGATAGTGTATAATAACTAGGAGGACCTCTTCCTAATGATTATACTTTATATACCATATTATTTATTATATCTTCCTCATTTTTATACTAATTGATTTTCCTATCCTTACACACTCAAGCACAGTACTGCTAATATGTAGGTTATTATCTTCAACCATGCCTACTGTTTGATTGATTGACTTGAATAAAAAACTGATTTCTAAGTATACACATTTTACCCACTGAAAATAGACATTCATCTTTACACTGATTCTTACTGAAAATATTTGAAGAAGGAAGTATATAAATAGATAAATTTTCTAAATTATTTAAAAAGTCTCAATTTTACAACTATATCATTCTTTTCTTATCAGTCTATTAATATTCTTTTATTTTCAGTCAACCTCTATTCATTTTCAAGATAGCATTTCAGATATTGCCATTCTAAGGAAAACTACAAATATAAATATTATTGGCATTCCCCTTCTACACTATTTCCGTTCCTTATTTTATTTTCCTCAGGTCGGCCAAAGGGGTGCTAATGTGAAATACCAAAAATGGGTTGGTCTTTATAAAGGGTATTTATTTGAGGTAGAAGTCCACAGTTACCAGGCCATAAAGCATAAGTTTCTTCCCTCACCAAAGTCCATTGTCACATGTTGGAGCAAGACAGCTGCTGACATTTGCCACGGTTCAGGCTTCTTGGGTTCCTCTCTTCCTGGTGCTGCGTTTCTCTCCGGAATCAGTGCCTCTGTTTCCTCCACAAGGTCAGCTGTAGACTATGAGGCTCTCTAGGCTTTGCTTCTCTCTTCAAGGCCAGCTGTAAACTCTCAGCAAATGGCTTGTCTCTATCCTGGGGCCTTCTCTCCAACATCAAAACTCCAACATCAAAACTGCTACTCAAAACTGCTGCAACTCTGTTCTTTGTGATGTCTTTTATATTTTCTTCCCCCACCCACCAAGGGGTGGGGCTCAACACCCTACTGATGTGGCCCAGTCAATGCCCTAATCATAACTTAATCATGCCCAGATTAACAGATCAGTTTACAAGCATGATCCAATTATATTTTTGGAATTCATAATTACATCAAATTGCCCAAAGGCTACAATCAGTCACACTCAAAAATAGCAATTCCATAAAGTCCATAGGAAAAAAAAAATGGAAAACTGACATTACTGACAAAGGGATTGATAAAGGAGGGTCTAAAAAAGACCTGTTAAAAACTACAGGAGAGAAAAATGACAAGGATGATAATATAAAAATTGCTTCAAAAAAGAGGGCTGTAATATATCAAAGAATGAAAGTATACCCTAGGAAAATTAATAAAACCTTTATACATGGTTTTTGGCAAAAAATAACTATCATTTTCTAACTGTCAGAGTCAAATAGTGATTGATATATGCTTCCACATAATTTTGTCAGAAAGATTATGACTCCTCCCCCACACCAAATCTATATTTATCCCTACTGGTTCTATGAAATATTGTGTAATTATGATTAAAATCTATTTTTGTTAAATATGAGATTTGAATAAAATGATCAAATTGTTTGCTTCATTGTTCAAGATAAAATCCAATCTTAAACAAGTTCTCCCTGTTAATGTGAATTCCTTTAATGTGATCTCTTAGTAATAATTAACCTTATGAAATGAGGACATCTATCCATTGAGTGATTTACTATATGACTTTTCTTTTTAAAAGATAGGAATCTTTTGACAGCCATTTCAATTTGACATTCTTTTTGTAAAGTCCATTTATTTTAATATATTAAGGATTGTGCTTGATTGATAACTTATGACTGATTGTAACAGATAAACTCTTCTTTAAACAAACAAACAAACTAGTAATTCTTTAGATTTTGTATTATTCCAGTACAACGTACTTCCATTTAAAGAAATTTAGAAGCATCAAGGTGTAATCTATCTGAAGTGTGTTCCTCATATTACTGGGTTTTAAAGGAACTGGGACAATTGAATGGAATGTCTTCAAACTATAAAGGAACTTACACACGTTTATTTTGGGTGTTACCATATGTGTAAATTCCTCCAAAATGATCTCTGGCAAAAATACTTTGAGCTAATGTCTCTTACTATAACCAGTCTAAATGTCTGAATGTTTTCTTTTTTCATTCCTTTTGTTTTCAGGATCAAACAGGTGTGTCTGCAAGCCTCTTTGTGTGTGTTCACTATTTCAACCTCATCTTTCTCTGGTGTCTCCAATTCAGTTTGCTTTTGTTTTTCTTTATAGAAATTCTCTTGTCTAATCTGGTCCTTTTCCCTTTCAAAAAGAGTTGGTCACTCTGAAAAAAATTCTATTGTAAAACCTGAATCTAAACATTCTTTGTCAATCCTTAACAACTCACACTAATTTTATATGTCATTATAAAATGGACATTTTTAATTAACAACCATGCATTAACTATTTTACTTATTTTTCTAGAAGACAAAGTTTCTACTATTGGGACCCTTTTCTAGTTAAGGAAGGAAATAATGCATGCAAGAGCTAGAGAATCCATTTAAAATTAATATAACTATACAGCATATAAATGCTGAGAAGCACAAAGCAAGAAAGGGTTTAGTGGGGTATTAGGTTAGTCACAAAGTTTTCATCTTTGTGGTGATATACCACTATACATGCTGCCTCAAGCTTTGGAATTATATACGTATGTTTTCCAACATAGATGTCTTGTACTCTGTTTCAGTTTGCTAAGCTGCTGAAAGTATATACCGTAAAATGGGTTGGCCTTTAGCAATGCGAATTTATTCACTTATGGTTAGAGTCTGGGAAAATGTCCAAATCAAGTCATCATCAAACGATGCTTTCTTCCTGAAGACTGGCTGCCAGCGACCCTTGGTTCCTCTTTCACATGGCAAGACACATGGTGGCATGTGCTGGTCTCTTCCTTCTCTCATTGCTTTCAGCTTCTGGCTTCTGTGGCTTTTTCTCTCTCTGTATTCATCCCATTTATAACGGATTCCAGTAAGAGGATTATGACCCACCCTGGGCCATGCCTAAACTGAAGTAACCTAATCAAAAGGCCTACTTACAATAAGTTTACACTCACAGGAATGGATTAGCTTTAAGAATATGGTTTTCTGAGGTATATACAGTTCCAAATCACCACAGCAACAGAACAGAACATGCCAGTGTCCTGAAGTAGGAAAGAACTTAGCGAGACCGCCACATGCACCAAAAATATTTTAGGACCTCTAAAAACAGAGATCTCACCTTTTCTTTCATAACGCATCACTAAAACACATGGTAATAGATATGTGACTTAGGACATCCTATTTCCCAATCTCTGTATTTTCCTTGTCCAAGTAATATAATCCTAGGCTTCATTCACATATTCAACTTATGGTCATTTCCAAAGCTTTTTCAAAACAGCAGCTCATGGTTGAGATTCAGAATGCTCGCTTTCTTCCATATCTCTTACTAACTTTCAAATCCTTATTCATTTGGAAAGTTTCCCCTAAGTAACTAAAAGAGTAGTAATTATTTCTCTAATATTCAGGTACTTATATTTTATCTGCCTCTACATGGCAAATAAAAGCCTACTGTACACTCTGTCAAGAAAATTCCTTTCTCTAGTCAGAGCTGGCTGAAGGCTCTGATTATTAGGGATCCCATGCTTTAGGAGGGGACCAGTTCCACTCTCCTTCAGGACATAGTGGCTGGACCTGTTGACTCAGGTAAGCAATAGGTACTCAGAGGGAGATGGAGGTAATTGCCGTCTTATTTCACGGGAACATCTCATTCAAAGAGCTTGTTATTCCTTCATTTACTCACCCTTCAGTTCATTTGTTTTTCCCTTGTGGTTTCTTCTTCACAGGTACTCTTTATATCCCTGTTGAAAAACAAATGTCCTACTTAAATGCATCCCATACGCCACCTTTATTAAGGTTGCCTTTTCTATCATAATACTCTGTTGTCAACCACTCTTCTTGATAGAAAGCCCAACTAGCTTGGCTTTAACTGCTCTTTCTCACAATCCCGTTTGGAAGTGAGAAAGTTGGAGAGAATAACACACTAAATTTGACTCTCATTTTTAAAATTCGTTTTCTTCAAGGGAGTAGAGGAGTACATATTCTAATTTCACTGATGATGAAGCCAGTTTAGATATTCACATACTGTTAAACATCTATAAGCATAAGGAACAAGAATAGAGGCTGAAATCAGGTCTGGAGTATAGCAGGAATATCCAGGTAGCTAGAAATATATCAAAATGAGCCTAGGCTGCATGGTGATTACACAGTGGGAGGATTTTAGCAGGAGGACAAGCATGCTTAGGGATGCTATTACTGACAGATAGTAATGGCACTTGGGTAGACATATTTCATCCTGCTAAAAAAGGAGCTGACTCCTAAATAGAGATGAGACAGTTACATAGGAATTAAGAAAGAATTCCATCTATAGCAGGAATGTCTCAGGGAATGCCTTCTGGATAAAATGTATAGATTCTTCTTCCAGAGCTCCTCCTGCATCTCACCTTTAAGAAGCTGGGCTCTGACCCTACCAAGACTTAGTTGATCATCAAGATCTGTTTCTGTATTATTTATAGTTCTCCTTCACTTTATCTCATGTTCTTACATTTTACTATAAAAATCAAAGAGGAATCAAGTCATAATTCTGACAGTTTGCGTGGAAATCTTTTCAACAATGTATTAAAGTATTAGTTCACTACAGTTTGAGCTTTCACTGGCAGTTATCAATGTCTATATCTCTAGAAAAAACAATCTAGTCTTTTTCTATTATACTCCCCCAAATTCTTCCAATTCTTCCAGCCTCTGTCACTGCCTGATTGCAAAGCTGCTCTCTCATTTTAAGTATGTGTTATGGCAGCACCACATTTCCAGGTGTCAGAATCTGTATTTGTTTTCTACTACTTTGTAACAAATTACCACAAACTTAATGGCTTAAAACAACACCAAGTTATTTAGTTACAATTCTATAAATTAGGAGACTGGTACAATATGAAATGGTCTTCTGCTTAGAGCATCACAAAGCTGAAATCAAAGTATTGACCTGGCTGAATTCTCATCTTGAAACCCTGGGAGAACTTCACTACCACGCTGATTATTTTTCACAGGCAGATTTCCATTTCCTTGTTCTTTTAGGACTGAGATCTCTATTTCCTTGCTGTTTGTTATCAGTGGCCACCCTCAGCTCACAGGAGAAGCCTACTGTCTCCGTTTGCCAGGGCTGCTATGACAAATATAAAGCTGGTCTGCTTAAACCACAGAAATTTATTGTCTCATGCTAGAAGTCCAATATGAAGGACTTGCTTCCTCTGGGAGTCTGAGTGCCCTGTTTATAACTTGTCAGCAATATTTGGGATTCCTGGCCTGCATATCTGCCTCTGCCACAAGGTGAATTGCATTATTTTCTGACAGTTTCTGACTTCTGGCTTCTACTTCTGTGTCCAATTCCTTTTTACTTACAATGACTTCAGCTATTTAGATCACGGCCCATCCTGATTCAAGCTGGCCTTATCTAAATAGGATCTTTGAAGACGATCCTATTTACAAATGGGTTCACACCCACAGGACCTGAGGTTAAGAGTTGAACGTGGCTTTATGGGGGCATGATTCAATCCCCAGCACCCCCATTCCTAGACATGTGGCTCCCTCCATTTTGAAACCAGTAAATACACATTAATTCCTTCTCATGCTTCAAATACCTGGTTTTCTATTCTTTCTGACCTCTAAATTCAGAATTACAGGGCTCATGTAATTAGGCCAGGTCCACCTAGACAAACTGCCTATTTTAAAGTCAAATGAGTTGAGACCTTCATTACATCTGCAAAATCTCATCTGCTTTATAGGGTAACATAATCATGGGAGGCAATCCATCATATTTACAGTCCCCTGGATTATGCAGGACATATAAAAACAGATGATAGAGCTTAAACAGAGGGGTTAGCTTAAAACTCTGCCTACTATGCTCACATATCCTAAAATTTGAATGATACAGAGAAGATGAGAATGACCCCTGTATAAGGAAGACATGCAAATTCATAAAGTGGCTCATATATTTAATGGTAACTTCTGTCAAACACTAAAATAAGTATTAACACCAATCCTTATCAAAATCTTCCAAAACAAAGAAGAGGAGAAAACACCTCTAACTCATTCTATAAGCCAGTATTATCCCGATACCAAAGTCATAAAATTATACCACAAATAAAAAAAAAACTTTATATCAATATACCTTATGACTATAAATGCAAATATCCTGAACAACATAGTAGCTTACTGAATATAACAACATGTTAAAAGAATTGTACACCATGCCTAAGTGATATTTATCCTGGGAATGTAAGGGTGGTTCAGTATGAGAAAATCAATATTGCAATAAACCACATTAAAAGTATGAAGGAAAAAATGAATGATCATTTCAAAGAACACCTAAAAAATACATGTGCTAAAATCCAATACCTTTTCATTAAAAAAAAACAAAAAACAAAACAAAACAAAACAAAAAACTACCTCAATATGACAAAGGACATTTATGAAAAATCCTTAGCTAACATTATACTCAATGGTGCATGACAGAAAGCTATTTTCTAAGATCAAGTAAAACACAATTGCCCACTTTCACCACTGCTTTTCAACAATGCACTGAAAGATCTAACCAGAGCATATAGCAAGAAAAATAAATAAAAGGCATGGAGATTGGAAAGGAAGTAATAAAAATATCTTTGTTCACAGATGATATTATCCTATATATAGAAAATCCCAAAGAATCTACAAAAAAAACTATCAGAGCTAATAAATACATTCAGCAGTTTCATGCTTCAAGATCAACAAACAAAAATCAGTTGTGTTTCTATACACTAGCAATGAATGATCTGAAAAGGAAATCAAGAAAGCAATTCCATTTACAATATAATCCCTAAGAATAAAGTACCTAAGAATTAATTTTACAAAAGAGGTGAAAACCTGTACACTGAAAACCACAAAACAGTGCTGAAAGAAGCTAAAGAACACCTAAATACACGAAAGGCATCTTATGTTCATGAACTGCAAGATTCCATATTGATAAGTCGTATATGCTACCCAAAGCAATCTATAGATTCAATACAATCCCTATCAAAATTCCAATGCCCTTTTGTAGCAGAAATAGAAAAGCCAGTTTCCAAATTCAAAACATTTGCAGAAATGAAGGAAAGATGACTGGGGAAAGGTGGCGACTGAATTGTGATAAAATTGAATCAAAGTCCTTAGCTGATTATATGGGGATAATTGGAGCTGAGGTGGAGCTACAGATTTGTCTCAAATTGGAGAAAGGGGACCAATACTATATGTGTCTGCACCTGCCAATTACAACCTTGAGCAAGACAGCTCTCTTCAACCAAGGCCAAGTAACAGAGAGGGACTCAGCTCTGAGCTCTCAGTTACCAACACTCCTGCAGCTGTGACAATGAGTGCTACTGTGGGAGAGGGGTATTACATGCACTGTACCCACAGTTTAGAATCAATTGTTTGATTTTCTTCATATTCTTTCTCCCTTTCTCTTAAATATGCAGTTGCTCATTGACTATTTTCTCTTCAGCACAACCTGAAGTTTAGCTTCACATATCTATTATCCAAATGTGGTGTTTTATCAACATATTTTAGAGATATGACAGTTTAAAAACTATTATATAATATAGGAAGTAGTATGGAAGTATGGAATAATGATCAAGAGACAAGAAAAGAAACTGGAAAAAGAGCCACCAAAGCTAAGAATAAATGGCATAAATTCCACTCACAAAATTTATATCCCTTACCACTTCACTTAATCATATAATTGAATGACATCATTGGAAAAAAAATTTGATATCTTATTGTTTTAAATATTATCTCTCCCTGAGAAGGAGTAAGACTCCTGACTGATTTATGTAAGTTATTTTTGGAAAGTTAACAACTGTCTGACCAAATTATGAAAATCATTTTCTCAAATACCTAGGAGAAATCATTGTCTTTTATTCCTCTTCTCTGCTGAAGTTTGTACTGGTGAGTATAATTTATGTTTTCTCCCCACATAATTATTCACACTGAGAACAACAGAAATCCTAATTTCAAACCAAATAAAATTTTTAATTTTATTGCATGTATTATATACATAAGTAGAGTGGTTTATCTTCCGACACCAAATGTATGCAAGGGTGGCTCAATGAGTGGAAATCAATTAAACTCATATATCTCATTAACTGAATAAAGTGGGAAAAAAACACATGGTCTTCTCAGCTGATGCAGACAAGGCATTTGACAAAATTCAGTACCTCTTATTGATAAAAACACTCAGAAAACTAGGAACAGAAGGACAGTTCCTCAACATGATAAAGGGCATATGTGAAATGAAAGACACAATGCAAAAAAAAATTAAATACATATATATATATTTTATTTTATTGTTTTTTTTTTTTGGCTTTGTTTTTGGGAAAGTTTTGGGTTGCAGCTCTGGTAGTGGAGGATCACTGGTCTGCAGTTTTGGTGGGGGGGGATGTGAGTGTGGCAGTGCACATGGGGCATGCCTCTTTGGAGTGTGAGTGTGTTCATGTGGTCATGGGGTATTGTCGTGGTAGGTGGAAACCCACAGAATAATTGACAGAGTATTGAATTCCCATCCTGGTGAGTCCTAGTACATTCTTTCAGAGAGTGGTAAGAGTCTCTGGAGTACATGGGCAGTGCCTACAAAAGGAGGGCAGACCAATGTGCCAGGCCCTTGATATTGATACTTGTACTTATGAACCTTGTTCTTATGAAATTGAAACCTGGCGTGGTAATATGTATTGCCTAAGAGTTATCTCCTGAGGGCCTCCTTTTTGCTCAAATGTGTCTGCTCTCTAAGACAAACTCAGCAAATAAATTCACTGTATTCCCTTCTATGTGGGACATGACTCCCAGGGATAAGCCTCTCTGGCACCAAACTTTAATACCAAATGCCAACTAACAATGCATTTGGAGAAAGAACTAGACCAAAAGGGGAAAATATTAAATAAAAATGAGTTTTTATAGCTAAGAGATTTCAAAGTGAGTCAGGAGGTCATTCCAGAGGTTATGTTTATACATGTCTCAAGAAGACTTCACTGTCTGCCACAGTAAACAGTGCCTCAAATTGTGGTGCTCCTGGGGCTGTTAGAGAAATATAGGCACTATAGGCAGGGCAGACAGCCCCAGGAAATCAGCACCCCATCAGTGGGCCTTACTTTGGAATATATGATAACCCATCTACCCCAGTGTATCAGACTTAGACTCATTTATAATTTTCCCACACATGGTTCTTCTATCTAATTTATTTGAACCTATAATTAGCACTGTACCCATTAAATATATATCCCAAAGACTTAAATATTCCAGCTACTCATATGCCAGGTGAGCCCTGAATCTCAGAAGAGTTGCAGACAAAATCTAGTCTCCAGTTCATTGGTATCACCCAGGACAACTAACAAAAGAATGATGATGTACAAAGCCCAACACAAGAAGCAGAGAGTATCTTTAACTGCACACAAGACAGTTCCATCCATCTGCCCTATGGGATCTAAGCCCTCTCTCAATCAGAAGCAGAGTGGGCATCACCATTCCAAAATCCTCAAAATAGAGAAATGAACACACATAATGGGAGAAAGCAACTGTGGACTAAAGTAGATTTATTCTAGTAGTGGTAAAACTTGTAATATTGATATAAAGACAGTGGTCACCAGAGGCTCTGAGGGAAGGGTTAGGGAACAATAGGTGTAACATGGGGCATTTTTGAGACATTGGAATTATTCTGCATGATATTACAATGACAGATACCAGTCATTACACATTTTGCCAAAACCTATAAAATTGTGTGGTGCAAAGTGTAAAACATAATGTAAACTATAGGCCATGGTTAGTAGGAATGCTTCAATATGTGTTCATCAATTGTAACAAATGTACCACAGTAATGAAAGATGTTATTGAAGGGGGAAAGTGTGGGAGGAGGTGAGGGTGGGGTATATGGGAATTCCCTATATATATTTCTATGTAACATGTATATAATCTAAAGCTCCTTTAAAAATAAAAATATTATTTTAAAAAAACTACTGCTACCATTACACTCAATGGTGAAAGACTCAAAGCTTCTCCTCTGTAGGGGTTTGGAGTTATAAGTACCCCCAGAAAAATATGTTCTTAAATTTAATCCATTCCTTTGGGTGTGAGCACATTGTAAGTAGGGCCTTTTGATGAGGCTACTTCAGTTAATGTGTGACCCATCCCAACCATCATGGTTCTTAATCCTTTTACTTGAAATAAGAGAATGAAATTCAGACAGAGAGAAGGAAGCAAGAAACCGAATCAAAAGAACCTGGAAGAGAGGGGAGAGACCAGCAGATGCTACCCTGTGCCTTCTTGACATGGTGCCAAGGAGCCAAGGATCATGGGGAGCCTGTCTTCAGGGAGGAAGCAGCACCTTGATGATGTCTTGATTTGGACATTTTCCCAGCCTCAAAAACATGAATGAATAAATTCTCATGGTTTAACCCAACCCATTTCAGGATATTTGTTTTGACCAGGGTAGGAAACTAAAATATCCCCTAAAATAAGGAACATGACAAGGATGACCACTATCACCACTGTTATTCAACATTGTACTGGAACTTCAGAGCAATTAGGCAAGAAAAATAAATAAATTGCATCCAAATTGGAAAAGAGGATGTAAATGTTTCCCTATTTGCAGATAACATGATCCTAAACAGAGGGTATTCTTAAAAATCCATAAGAAAGCTACTAGAGCATATAAATGAATTCAGCAAGATCAACATAAAAAAATCAGTAGTGTTCTTTTACACTAGTAATTCATAGTATGAGGATGAAATCAATTAAAAATTCCACTTATCTCATTTATATTGAATAATTAGAATATGCAAATTCATAGAGACAGAAACTAGGAGACAAGTTACCAGGGGTGGTAGTGGTGGTAGGGAATGGGATGTTAATTCTTACTTGGTAGAGTATCTGTTTGGATTGATAGGAAAATTTTGGTTATAGATGGTTATGATGGTAGCACAACATTGTGACTATACTTGACATCACTGAATTGTATATATGAATGAGGTTTAATAGGGGAAATTTAGGTTGTCTATATATTTTACTGGAATAGAAATTTTAAAAAGTCATAGAGATTTATGGCACAAATAGTGAACTCTAATGTAAACTATGGAATATATTTAATAGTACAATATTAAAATTGTACCAAAGTATGAGACTAATGCCAAGTGTTAGGGCAAACCATATGTGGGGGAGGGGTATATTGGGACTGTATTTTCTACATGGTTTTTCCATGAACCTACAACTTATCTAATAAAAGAATACCAAAAAAAAACAAAACAAAAAACAAAAAACACAAAACTACAAGGGATGAGAGGCATAAGGAGAAGGGTGAGGAAAGATTTTTTTAAACCTGAGAGCAGATGGTCTAATGATTACTGACAATGTACATGAGAAAGAGAAATCACAATCCAGCATTGGGTAATTGGAGAAGCATCATGATTTTCACTGTAGAAATCTCAAATGACACAGGAACTGACAGTATCACACACCTAAAAACTGGAGGTATATGATGTTTAACATTCTTGTTCAATTAAGTCCCTAGAGTCTGTCACCATTCCACGTCTCTGATAGAGCACTGGTTAATTATGCTTTGGATACAATAAAACAGAGGGATACTAGATTGTGGAATGCCAGAGCCAGACTAGGACATGATTTATTGTATAATTTTGTTTTGTTAATTAGAAAGAGGATGTGTTCTGGTTTCCTAGCTGTTAAAACAAATACCATACAGTGGGTTGGCTTAAATAACAAGAATTCATTGGCTCACAGTTTTGAAGCTAGGAAAACTCAAAATGAGCAAGGTGATGTTTTCTCCCAGAGGCTGACTTTCTGAGGCTGGCTGCCAGCAATCCTTGTTCTTTGGCTTTTCTGTCACATGGCCATGCATATAGTGGGGTCTTCTTTCTCTTCCAGGTTCCATTGACTTCCAGCTTTGTGGTTCCTGTGTTTTTTTCTCCTCTCATCTGAATTTCGTTCCGCTTATAAAGGGCTTTAGTAATATAGATTAAAGTCCAAATTGAGTCAGTTGGCCAAAGCTTAACTGAAAATAACATCTTATAAAAGCCCTATTTACAATGAGTCACACCCACAGGAATGGATTATGATTAAGAACATGTTTTTTGGGGCTACACAATTCCAAGGCACCATAGTCTGCCCTCTGGATCTCATAAAGACATGTTCTTCCCACATTCAAAATATATTCATTCCATTATAATACCCCTAAAAGATTTAAATCATTTAAGTAACAATGCAAGTACAAAGTCTCATCCTAGGACAAAATTCCTCTATATGATGGACTTGTGTAAGCTAGAAAAAAAAATTATCTGCTTCCAATATACAATGGAGGAACAGGCATAGGATACATATTCCCATTTAAGAAGGGAGAAATTGGAGGGAAAATAGACATCACAGATTCCTAATAAATCTGAAGTAGAGTAGAGCCAACTCCATTAGTTTTCAAGACCTGAGAGTTGTCTGTGCATTGATATCTTGTCTGGTTAGGCCTACTGGAGCTTCAGCCCCAACTTTTCCAAATGCTTGAGCTGTGGTCTTGCTCTCCCCAAACAATGAGATATAGGCTCCACCCACTCCGAACATCAGAATGCTGTCCAGGCTCTTAGCAAATGCGAGGGCACAGTTCCCACCACATCTCAGCTTTGAGGTGGCAGCACTCTCCCTGAACAACGCGGTACAAGGCCTGTCCCCTCCAAGTGTCAGGGCAGATGGCCTTTCCCCTCCAAATGCAGGGGTGGTCCACCATTTCCACACACATGTGTGGACTCACTCTCTTGGCCCAACTAGATCTTTTAGGTCCATACCATTGCTTCTATGATTCTGTCCTTGAAGTCATTCTTCAAATTGTCCCTTCTCTTTCTCTTTCAGTCCAGTCTGGCAGTGGCTGCTCATACAAATTTTGCAAAAATTTTGGCTTTCATGAAGGCAATCTAAACAGACAAGAGTTTACACAGATCCTTCCTGGATAACTACATTTTCAATTTTGACATCCACTGAAAGCCTTACTAGATCCATGGCTTAAACCATGGGAATTTATTGGCTCACAATTTTGAGGCTAGGAGAGGTCCAAAATTGAGGCATCAGTTAATCGATGCTCTCCTCCAGAAGTCTGTACATTTTTGCTGATAATCCTTGATCCTTGGTTTTTCTGTCACATGTGCATGTACATGGTGGTGTTTTATCCTTTTCTTTCAGGTTCCCCTGACTTCCAGCTTCTTGCTTCCTGTGATTTATTTTTATTTTTTTTTTATTTATTTTTATTGTGGGTAAAAATAAAAATTCTCACAATACATACAAACATTTGCAAAATGATATATAAATATATGCATATATGTGTATTTGCTTACAAAAATGTTATTTATATATATACATATATACACATATATTTTAAGAGGTGCTTAGATTACCCAAAAAATTACACGGAACCCACTGGGATTCCCATGTTGCCCACCTCCCACACCTCCCACCACATCCCACACAAACATCTCCCACAAGTGTGGCCCACCACTCTCAATGAACTTAAGAGAGTGTGATTTATTTTTTATCTATGTAAATTTCATTCTGTTTATCAAGGACTCCAGTAATCCATATTAAAGCCCAAATTTATTCAGTTGGACACACCTTAACTAAAAATAACACCTTATGAAGGTCCTATTTACAATGTTTTCAAACCTATAGGTTTGGATTAAGATTAAGAACATGTTTTTCTAGGTTACATAACTAAGCCACCACATGGGGGTTAGTTGAAAATATATAGATTATCAGAGTATGGAGACTGATACCAATCTTATCTGGTCACAAGGGACCTCTGTCCTGGGCCCTACAGTTTTATATGGCCCTGTACTAACTTTCTTCTAGCTTTGCCTCTCCTTATAGAACAATAACTCTGAAAAGCCCATAGGATTATGTGACCACCTTCAGCTTAATCCCTCACCTTTTAAAGCATGCTACAAGTGCCTGGAATCCTAGATTCCCTTGCCCCAAATCCTTGAACCTACTTTCAGTTCCTGTACAAGCCTTTTTCCTACATCCATCTATCTGATGGTGGAAAACACCACTAGTTTGCACCACATGCAGTCTAAGTGGTGAATAAAGAATGACTTTCTATGGGGCGGATACATAGATATGGCCAAGTGAGCAAGTATAGACACAAGGGAATGCAAGTCCCTAAGAGTAAGGCAGACAGCTAGGGGTAGGAAGAGAAATGCAGACCAGTGACGGGGGGTCAGATCTCCACTCACCATCATGTTCTGACAATGAAATCTGAGAAGTTCATGAAGTCTAAATATGAACCTGGCCTTTCACGTCATTATGGAGCTATGCATTTTAGATAGGAGAGTAGAACATGTTTTACAACAATGTCAACACTTTGATTAATAATTTTATTTATTTATTTTTTTACCCGGGAGGTACCGGGGATCGAACCCCGGTCTCTCCATATGGTAGATGGACGCCGAACCTCTTGAGCCACATCCGTTTCCCTGATTAATAATTTTAAATGCTTAGTCATATACGATGTGGACCTCTTTCTCTATACCTGCCCTATTCCCAAGAAATGTGTGGGCATCCAGAAAACTGATAGCCAGATCTTTGCTCTCAGGCATGAGATTAAAGGCTCTTCCCTGGTGAATTTGACAACCCCAGAGGAACACACCAAGGTTATGACAAATGGGCTTCCATAACAATCTCCTCACCCAGAGTTCCTTATAGTAAGCCTCTATATTGACAAGCCACTCCCAGACATTCAGACCCTCCAGTCAGCTGCCAGATATCTTAAGGAGCCTCTACATGGGAAAAAAAAAAAAAAAAAAAAAAAAAAAAACAAAAAAAAACCCAAAAAAAAAAAAAAAAAAAAAAAAAAAAAAAAGCAATGAAGGGATAGATAAATTTTAAAAATAATCTAGTACTAATGCCTTCATAGATATAAGCAAATATGTTTTCCATGAGCAAAGTAGGCTACAAATTCCTTAACATTTCTTCTTTGAAAAAGTTAAACTCTCTCACATATATTTAAATCTGGATGAGCTTGTGACTCACTTGTAACCAACAGAATGTGGTAAAATGACATGTGTGACTCTAAGGGTAATTCATAAAAGGTGATGCTTTTCTAACTTGTTTCCTTGAATATTTGTGTTGGAGCCCTGAGTCACCACGTAAGCTGCCATGCCATGAAGAGATTAAGTCACATTGAGAGGATGTGTAGGTGCTATGGTTTACTATTCCTCAAGTCCTTTTGGCCCAGGTTCCAGACTTGGTATGTGTTCTCAGATGATAACAGTACCTTGGCATTGAATCACTCCTGCTATCAAGTCCTCTGAGATGGAATCTTAGATATTTTACAGCAGAGACAGGCAAATGCAAGGTGCTCTTTCTGAATTCCTAATCCATAGAATTCATGATAATAAAAGTATTGTTTTACACCATTACATTTTGGGAGGGCCCTGTTAAGCAGCAAGAAATAACTGGAACTGAGGTATTATGATAAATGCTATTTTCTCCATCTCAAAATGGATCACCATGGGTGATGATGTCCCTGCCATGACATGGAGCCCATTTATTCAATAAGGAAGTGATTCTTGAGTTGATGATTTCACCACCTCAAAACCTCTGCATGAAAAATGGAAATCTCGTGCCTTACCCTTTTCTCCAGCTTTGTACAAATTCCTTTTATATACATACATTTAAAGGTAAAAACCATTCTAGCTAGAACTATAATTGCAAGAGAATATGGGAAATGTAGGTTTAACAGTATAGTGGGAAGAAATTTAAATAGATGCTATGTACTGAATGTGCTCAGTATCCTCAGCACTTATAAGTGACAGAACTAGGATTTAAACCCAGTTCTTGCTCATTCACTCTGTGTGTGTAACTTACTGTTTATCTAATTAATATATATATACCTCCCTCCAACTCTCTTTTCACTCAAATATTTATCACCAACACTACCACCACTATCATCATCCCAATATCAGGATTTGAGGAAGAAACAATACATACAGCAGATATATGTTTCACTTAAAATAGTCAGAAATGCAACCAGCTACTGAGAAGCATGGAGGTCACAATAAATGGTTAGCTAGAAGATTACTAAAAGGATGAAGACAAAGCATTTCAATTCCTGAGCTATATGACAATAGTGACAGGAAAAATGGAAGCTGGGATACTCCATCTTGATAGACCATTAAAGGTTCACAAAGTGCAGAGTTGGAGAGCAACTCTGAATTCATATGATTCAACATGGCAGGTTTTGGATCGGAAAACTGAGGTGTATAGATGTGATATAATTTGAATCAGTTACATAGCTAGCACAGAATAGAAGAAGTGAGGTCTTCTCCATCCAGTTTCCAGACTAACTTTCTTTGCTGTGAGTCCACAGAGATAGAGAAGGGTATTTTCAAGCTAGACTGGCAAGGCACAGAATAAGTTGTTTCCATACTGAGAGAGCTTTTTAAGATTACTTAAAACAAGAACTACACAAACTGGGGCATAGATCATAAAGCAGTGAAGATTTTGCTGTGTGACTGCAGAGAAAACTTCTGTTTAACCTGTGTCCAGGAAAAGTATATGATGAATACAATAATAACAATTACAAGATAATCTATAAGCCACTGAGTGCTTTCCAATTATACTAACAAGATGTTGTTTGTGTTAAGCTTTGCCTTTAACCTTTGCTATTTGCCAAATGAAATGTCTTCATTGTTCTGAAGTCCCATTAGTAGCCAGAAATAAATATAATAAGAAATGTATTTGGAACCATTAACACAATTTTTTCCCCGTCTGGATTGATCATTTGCTATTATACTCAGTAAAGCTCTTTTTAATTCATACAGAACATTAGGTAAAGAAATTATCATTAAAGTATTTTTCCCATTGTTGAGAACAGGTAAGGACTATTCTATTCATAAGAACTGAACTGGAAGTCCAAAAAATTAGATACTGTTTCTATAATAATTTTTCTGTATAATTTTAAGTAAATTGTTTTACCTCCTGACACCATAATCTATCCATTTATAAAATGTTAACCACACTTTTAACCATCTTTCTGAAAGGTTTGAATACCTGACTATAATTGGCCCAAAGTCACAATAACTGGTTCAAAGGACAACAACAACAATGACAGCAGGAAAAACAACAGTAGTAGATTATAAAATAACCAGTTGTTTGAACTATCTGGTTCCAAATAATCTATTTGAGAGCATGAGATACTTCTTTTATATTGACTTCATGGTTGTGACAGTTTATTCTTGTAACACTTAAATACAGTTTGAGTAAAATAATACTATATATATAGTGCTAAATAATATGACCCCACAAGAATGATGCACTAAAGAAATATTCAACAGATAATTGAGACTTTAAAAGCAGTTGCTTGATTCTGTAGCAAAGTCAAGACATGTAGAAGTTGTGTATTTAGAGATAATTTAAGGTAAGAAATGAAAAGTGGATACCTTTTAACAACTATAGTAATTTGGGCAATCCTTTAATAACTCTGTGCCTCCTCTGTTTCATAGGATCATTATGAAAAATAGAGTGTGGAAACAACTTAATGATTTCTGTCACATAATAGGTGCTTAGCTGTCATTCCATTGTAAGTAGCTATTTCCAGATATCTAGATAGGAAAACAAATCCAAAAATAAATTATCAGTAGAATGATTTCAGAAGCACAGAGTCAAATCTACATTTGTGTTTAAAATGCACAAGCATTAAAAAAGTTATTTCAGTAAATTCCTTTTGTATAACCTTCATTGAGGTATCATAATCACAACTCAAATTCAAACATAAATAAACCTCCTCTGTCCTATAATTGTCTTAGCATTTCAAGACCAGGTATAAAAATGATCAGTGTGAATTTAAAGTTTTCAGATAATTTTCTATTAAATATAAGGGGGAAAATATGGTTTATCTTAGAGAAGTTAGAAAGAGATAGCAAAAGTTCTCCCTGTAGACCAAGCTTAACTTAGATTAATCAGCACTTTGCTTGATGACAAACAAATAGTTTTTGGTCTTCTTTAGGGAGAAATTATGCTTGTCCTTTTATAAGTATGATGGAGATCTTCCAGATGCATAAGAATGGTATTCTACAAGGTCTCAAAAAGAAGAAACGAAAAGGAAAGGAAAGAAAGTAGGGACAGCATTCAAAAAAAGTAGGGAATACATTTGCTTTTCTACATCCATTAACCTATATACCTTGAGTCATCAAGATGTGCCAGGTCCTTTGTTGAGCTACAGAAACTTTTATTCCCTTTAGAATGGAAGATATAAGTAGCCTTATGCTGCTGTCTATCCAGTGATTCTGTTATCATCATCTTTGCTGTGGGTTACTCTTTGTCAACCTGGTTCCAGCACTTGGTTCCTTGCCTTTTCCCTTGTTACAGAAGCTCAGCCCCTGGCTAATATCTAGTTTCTTATCTTGTTTCCAAGAGTCCTGCTTTGAGCTCCACTTACCACATGTGCACCAGTACTCCCTAATCATGGTTGACAGCCCAAGTGGTTTATTTGTTCTGCCTATGGCTCATATCTCCATACACGCAGGACCCTCTGATGTCTGAGGAAAGTGACCTTCAGTTGTGAATAAGTTACCATATGCCTACCTCCATATAGAAAATATTCAAATGGATGATGTATTAGTCAGCCAAATGGGACTAATGCAAAGTACCAGAAATCTGTTGACTTTTAAAAAGGGTATTTATTTGGGGTCCAAGATTACAGTCCCAAGGCGGTGGAAAGTCCAACTCAAGGTACTTTCTTACCAAAGTCAGCTGTTATGTGTTAAAGCAAGATGGCAGGCAATCTCTGCCAGGTCTCTCAGGGCTTCCTATGTAAGTGTCTGGCATAGGCCTTCTTTCCAGATCTTCTCAGCTGCTCAGCTGCTCTGTTTTCTTCAGCTGCAAACTATTGGGCAAATGGCTTATCTTTCTCCATGTCCCAGGATCAAACATGATAGAGCTCTCTTCTCTTTCTGTGTCTTCTTGAGTAAGTGTCCATTTATATCAGCCCACCAAGGGGGTGGAGACTCAATCTGTATCATGCCTTACTGATGTGGTTGAATCAAAGCCCTAATCTTAACAGGAATTTAATCAAGACATGTCAGCTGAGTCTAATGCATTCAAAGGGTATCACATCTGGAGGAATAGATTAGTTTACAAACACAATCTCTCTTCAGGGATTCATAAATAATCTCAAACTGCCACAGATAATTAATTATAATTTACAAGTAATTTTTAACTCTCACTCCAAAATTCAAAGACAAAGTTAAATCAAGGTGAAATTATACTCATTACTGTGTTTCTTAAAGTATGTATTCATACACGTGCACATATTATCTTGTTCTCGTCCTCTTTCTCCTCTCCTGCTCCTCCTACTCCTTAGTGCAATGCAAATTCGTAAGATACGAGATAGCTATATGGGCTAGTCTTTTCACAAAAGCAACCCAGATGGTATCTTTAAAAAAAAAAGCATGGGATCTTGCCTCAGAATAACCTAGGTTTGAATCTCAGATGACTCTTCTAACACACTGCTGGCACATTATTTAATATTAGTTATTTTTCTTACCTGTAATATCAGTATATTCATATCCACCTCTCAGTTGTTCTATAAAGATCAAATGAAATATTATACATGAAATGCATAGCATAGCATCTGATACAAAGTAGTCACTCAGCCAATTTTTAATTTCCTACCTTTCCTAAGTCCTTTCTCTTTGATAATTAGATACAGTAGTAGATAATTACCTGCATATGTAGGTATATGTAGGAAGAAATCCATTATTGCATTATTGTATATCATTAATATATTTATTTTTACCTGAAATACTATATATATATTTTGACAGTACTAGAGGGCTATCATTTTCCTTCAGCCAATAAAAATGTGTAAAGCAGATGGTTCACTAGACTCTATTACTAAGCATTACTGTACATCCCATATGGTGGATTTTTTCAGCCAATGATTTGGATGTTACAGTTATCTGAGATGAGCATGATCAACAATGTATGGTATTTATTATATGGAAGTTCCTCCCTACTTTCATTTTTTGGTATTCTACTGGTAATATTGTTCTGGTTGATGTGCAAATGATAATTCTAAATGAAGAAATACTAAAGAACAAAGAAAATCCATATGGTGAATTTTTTTTTTTAAAGCAAGATACGGAGTTTCTCAAAGTGTATTCAATAAAATATCCAAGTAAATAGAGGATAAAAATCAGAAATCAGTTTGAGATTGTTGAACATCCTTTGATGTTGTGAGGGTTATAATGAACCTTGCTGAATCTGTTAAGTTAGATCAGCTATTTAATTATTACTAGTTGGAAGAAAACTATAGTCAGGACATGCCACAATTACACAGAATTCATAAAGATGAGGAATTTCTAATATTCAGTGCTGCAATATATATAAAAAGTAAAATTAAACTACAATCCCATTATGTTCTGCTTCATCTAATGCTCCATTTCTTGGAATGCACAGTCTTAAAATTGGAAAGAACTTTTTAAGGCATCCAGATAGATTTCCAATACAATATAGGAGCTTCTTTTTCTACATTATTGACAATTCTTCATTTTCTATTTGAAAAAATTCAATATTAAAGAACTCACTATTCCTTCATTACTCACTGCAACTGTATAGGTTAGGGGATTTGGAAGAAAGAGAAATCATGTTTTAAAAGGTTTAACTAAGATATTTTAATGCAGGCGCTAGTTACAGAAGCTTGGGCATGTGTAATAGAATCATTAAGGGATAGTGAAGTACCCAGAGACAAGAAAGAGTGAGAAGCTTTTGCCACATGTAGGCCTGAAGACATAGGTGTCCTCCTCATCACTGTCCTTAGACAACCCCCATTAGGCCATCTCCGAATACTCTCAGCTGTACATATCATGCCATCCACTGGTCTGCAGGTCATGGTTCTTCATTTCTTGATAATAGATTTAGGTTCTGGATCAGTGTTGTTCTCTCCAAAACTGGTCTTTATCCTTCCTAATTTCACTGATGAGCCTTCTAATATCTGAGTACTCAGTTCTTTGAAATGCTCTTCTCTAATGATCCTGTCCTCCAGCACCCATCATTTATTCACCCTCATTGCCTTACTCTAGTCCTTTGCACAGCCTCAGTTTTACTGACCATCACTTCTTATCTTTCCAAGTCACTGCTACAGTGAACTCCAACAATATTATTCTGACCTGTTGGATTCTTCCACCTATTACTACGGATCAACTCTCTGTGCTCACTAAAACCAATCCATTCACATGGTAGCAGTAGAACTTAACCATGCCCCATATTAAAAGATATTATTGAAGCAATTCTCCTTTTTTTCATCTATAAAATCAATTTTTCATTCTTTATTCAATTACTCTCATCACCACACATTCTCTTATTTCTCCAATCTTAACAAAAATGACAAAAAGAAACCCAAACTTTCTCTTACTCCTATATCTTCTATCACTAGATATTGCTTTTTCTTTGCAATGAATCTCCTCTAAAAACTTGTCTATATTTATCTCCAATTCCTTTCTTGCTTTCTTTTAAACTCAGTCCAGCCCTGCTTTTGCCCATAACATTATGCCAAAGCTTCTCTTGTTCAGATCACCAAAATCCTCCTCATTATCAAAACCACTACTCAATCCCTTGTCTTCATCATACTTTGCTATCAGCTTCCTCCTTCATTTTTTGTTTGTCTGTTTTCCCACTTGGCTTCTAGGACAATTCTCTCTTGGTTTTATTCCTACCGCTTTTGTCACTCCTTCCTTTTTTCCTTTGCCTGTACTTTCTCTTTCTGATTCTCCTTTTAATGCCAGCACACCGACGTACTCAGTCCTTTATCATTTTCACTTGTCTATTCAAACTCACTTTCTGTGATCTCATCTCTTTCATAGCTTTAAATACACTAAATGCTTAAATGGCCCATATTTGTATCTTTTGCCTAGAATTCTCTCCTGAAATTAAGATGCTTATATCCACTGCATCCATAAAACCACCATTTAATGAGTCCAGAACTTAACTTTTTTACCACTACCAGTATCTTCCAGTTGCTAAGTACAAAACTTGGAATCATCTTTAGCTCTGATCTTTCTCTCACCTTCCACATTCAATTTTTTATGAAATAATGTGGGGTTCTCTCTTCAAAGTGCGTAAAATATAATCTAGCAATTTTGCAGCACTTCCATTGCTTCCACTCTGGTTTAAGACACCATTTTCTCTTGCCTGGAAAAGGCTATATAAGTTATTTCCCTGCTTCCACTATGACTTTCCAAACTTTATTCTTGACCCAGCACCCAAAGTGATATTTTTGTTTTTTAAATGTTAAGGTAGAATATGTCACTTCTCTGCTCAAAACTTTTCAGTGACTCCTGGTATCATTCATGGTAAATGTCAAGTCCTCACAATAGATCAAAACAGTCTGCAGGCTCTGGCTCCCTGTAACTTTTTGAAATCTCAGAGCCTACTCATCTCCTTGTTCAGTATACTTTAGGCAGCCTGGCATGCTTGGACTTTGCAGACACACTCTGACCTTAAGATATTTGCACCCTTTTTCCCCTATGTGTGTAATACTCTTTCCCCATATACCTTGCTATTACCTGTCTTGCCTCTTTTAAATCTTCTTTCAAATGACATTTTTTCAGTCTACCTTTACCACCCTACTTAAAATTTCAACTTGCCCCACCAGACTCACATTCCTAAGCCTGCCTACCATGCTTGACTTTTTCTTTTTTCCATAGCACTTACAAAAGATGATATAATGTTTATTTCTTATTATGCTATGTTATTTGGCTACCTCCTCTTCTTGATAGAAACAGAGATTATTCTGTTCTATTTACTGACATAATCCAAACATTTGGAGTAGATAGCAGATAGAAGGTTGAATGAATAAATGGGTTCTGCGGTATGTGTGAGTAGATTACTAAAAAGAATCCTCAAATTTTTATGACCCAGTGAAAGGGACATTGAGAAGTGGAATGATTTGCCTTGTGAGTAGGCAGAGAGGCAGTTGCTTAAAGGGTTTGAATAGGACAGATGACATATCTATCACAAGTTGAAGCCTTGTTACAAGGGAGCACTATCTATGTAAACTTTTCCAAAAATCAAAGCTTGCTAAACTTGGCAGTTCCCAAGACACACTATTTACTTATTCAAAAAAAGTTACTGAGTTGTGTACCGTGAATCTGCACTTTAAGAATTCCACTGAATGATGCTTATGAAGAATACCTTTAAGAACTACCACCTTGGATCCTTATAATTAACACCTCACTAATAAATACATATTATAAATATCATTTTGAAGAAAGATGCAGAAGAGGCATCTGTTTGGGACTGGGACAATGAGAAGAGAGGAAGGAAACATGTGAGTGGAAATGACTAGCCATGAAGGGGAGTAAGGACAATCAGATAAAAAAAGGCAAACTATTTTACAGAGACGCCCCTCCCTACCCCCACCACCAGAGGATAGGTGAGTACAGTTGAAGAGAGACTGGAACTCGGGGATAATAAAATATCTTAGGAAACAATCCTTTTTCTGTACCCAATTCTATTTGCACACATAATAACGAAACATATCAGCTATCCATTTTGCAGGAGATGATTGGAAAAACTCATTCATTTCCAGTGTAGCAATACCTATCATAAATGTGGTAACAATGGAACTCACAGTTGAGAGATCAACAAAAGATCAAATAATTATTTTTCTATTTCTATTTTCCTTGTACACAGGCACATTTAAATGTACAGCAGCATCCTTGATGATTGCTATTGAAAATAAGCACCATGTCATTGACTTGAGTTATTCTTTCAAAACTACATGAATCCCAACCTCCTTCCATATTAAAGATCATAAAGCTATCTACTTTCAAGTGATCAAATTAAGAGAGAAGACTCTACATAATATTGCTTTCTGCCAGGTTGACAAGTTAGGGAAGAGATTTCCCGCTGACTACAGAAACCTCATATGGGGTTAATAAGGACATATTTTAGCAAATCTCATTCTCTATACTTTAATCAAACCTCACTGATTTAGACATGAAAAGAAACAGTAAATCTATATAGCCTCTGGAAATACAGTACAAAGGATTTCTTGAGCAGTCTATTCATGAGGTTATGAAAGTGCTTTTAAGCTGCTATCCTAGTGAATATAAGGTGATAATAACATTCATTTCTTATTTCAAATATAGTGGGAAAATAGACAAAAGGTGAAAAAAAGTAGTAGAACATACAAACTCTTGTATCTAAATCAAGTGTTCCCAGAAATGTTGAACTTAAAGTGTTTATATAAATACATCTTTTACTCCTACGTAGGCAAATAATGTTGATGGAAAGGACTGTATATAAATTGCAATGCAAGGTGTTGGTGGTGGGGTGATATATGGGAATCCTGTATGTTATACTTGAATGTTTTGTAAACTCAGAGCTTCTTTAATTGAAAAAATAAAAAAATAAAGAAAGCAAATCAATTCCAAGGTTTTTTTTCTAGTTTATCTCTCTTTCTAAGTGATTTTTTAAAAAACTTTAAACAAGATTTAAAATTTTCTTAATTTTTTTTCATTTTTATATTATTAAACTGTTTGAATATATCAAAATTTATTTTTCTGCTATAATATTGAAGGACATTTGGATTGTTTCAAATTTTCAACTTTGATTAGTAATGTTGCTAGGAACCTTACATACAATTCTGCCAGTGAAAAAATGTGTACATTTACTAGTGTTATGACTAAGAGTGGAAGTACTGGATATGTGCTTAGCTATGGATATTGCTAAACGGTTTTTCCAAGCATGAGGGTACACATTCCCCAGCAGTGTATGAGAGATACAGTTACTCCATTTCCTTGCCAATAGGGGGCACTGTCTTTTTGTTTAAGATATTCTGATGGATATTTGTCGATATCTATGAGGTTTATGTAAATTTCTTTACTGACTGATGATAAACTTGGCTATGTATCTTCTTTTGTGACATTTAGATGTCTTGCCAATTTTTAATTGGGTGTTCTGTTCTTAGTCATTTGTAGGATTTCTTTATATGCTATAAATATGAGTGGTTTGTTTGTATTATAAATATCTTCTCCACACAGTGACCTCCATTCTTAGTCTATTGTGTCTTTTGATAAGCAAAATATCTACTTTTAATAACATTGAGTTATTAATCGTTACCTATGTAACTAATGCTTTTGTATCCTATTTAAGAAATGTTAAGTCTTTCAAGGCAATGAAGATATTCCCTTAAGACATGGATTTTTTTTTTTTTTTCCTTTTCACATTTAGGTATACTATCCACCTGAAATTAACATAACTAATTTGACATAGTTGGTCAACTTCTAAAAAATTAAAACAAACATATAACAAACATATTGATAGTTTATCATGCACTTTTATTGAAAGAATCACCTTTTACCCTCACTGAATTGCAGTGGCACGTTTGCCGTGGATCAGATAACTTATAGGCATGATCTGTTTTTGTACTCTCTATACTTCTTCATTGGTTTATTTGTCTGTATGTTATAAAAGTTTTGATATGTCATAATGTAAGTCCTCCAAACTTTGTTCTTCTTCAGAAATGTCTTGACTATTTGTATTTGTGTTTCCACATAAAATTTAAAAGTGGCTTATGAATTTCTGCCAGAAAATTTTGGGATATAATTAGTCTTGCATTAGCTCTATCGATCAATTTAGAAAAAAATTGGCATCTGTGTAATATTGAGTCTTCCAATCCATGTCCATGGCATATTACCATGGCATAAATAATTTATTCAGATTTTGTTTCTTTCAGTGATATGTTTTTTACTTTGTGGGGTTTTATAGGCTTGTAAGTCTTCATATTTATTCCCAGACATTTAATGTTTATGAGACTCTTTTGAAGGTATAAGTTTTAATATCATTTTCTAATTTTTTGCTAGATCTAAAAATAAAGTTTGTTTGTTTTTGTATGTTTACCTTGAATATAGAGTTCTTGATATATTTACCCATCAATTCTGGTATTAGATATAGCCACATAAAATTGTTATGGTAGTAAAATAGCCAAAAATCATTTGAAAATGGTTCAATCTAATGGTTTATCTACAGAATTTTTTTATTTCTTATGTACACAACCGAGTCATCAGTCACTTAAAGCAATTTCTGGCTTCTCAATATTTACATATTTTTTTTTTTACTTTGACAAGTAATTGTCAAGAAAAATGCTCTCATTATTTCTCCAAAAAATATGATATTTTCTGTTGGTTACCAGATTAAGGAATCTCTCTTCTACTCTTATTTTCTAATAGTTTGGATTTTAGGGATTATCTTTTAAATTATAGATACATTTTAATTATTATGAAATAGGTATATGATTTTATTGGAATGATATTATGATTTATTCTGTTTTATTTTGTTAATATGGTGAATTATTTTTATTCTTTTGATAATAAAATCAAACTTGTATTCTTGGAATAAGTAACTAATAATGAATAAATTAAATAAATCTGTTTATTTTATATAATGCTAGATGTGAATTGCTATGATATTATTTAGAATTTTTGTGCCTATGTTTACAAGAGAGATTTTCTGATTATTTCACTTTTGTGTCAAGTTCTTGTCAGACTTTAGTATCAAGGTTATTTTGGCCTAACCAAATGGAGAGATATCATGGATTACCAATATCTGAAATAAAGGGTCAGGACCACAGAGCCTACACAGATTAAAGAGATAATAAATGGGAGGATATTTTGAGCAAATTTACCCTAATAAAATTATCAATCTGCCATGACATGAACACATTTGAAAAATCGAACATATTAGTATTGACACAAGAAGAATTATAAAATCTGGATAGTCCTGTATCTTTACATGACATTAAACTGTAATTAAAATCCTTCCCACAAAGAACACTTCAGGACAGGTAGATTTCACCAATGACTTCTTCTAAACATTTGAGAGGATAAACACCAATCTTACACAAACACTTCCAGAAAAAGTCATTTCTTGAAAATGACTTGAGCATAGCAAAACTTTCGGATGAAGCAACATCCAAGATAATGGAAATCGCAAGATTTCAAGTGTGGAGATGAATGAATGGAAGGAGTATTGAGCACAATCTTTATACTGTGTTCTAATGTGATAGTAAAAATTTGTGATATGGTAGATATGGCCAGGATGGATCAATAAAATTTTGGTTGTCAGTATTTATCTATGCAAACCTGGAAAAATCACATTTCTGTATTCTATAGTAATATTCAGCTGCATTATACAAATAGTGGCCAATTCTATGACTATTTCTGCCAGCTATTAAGATATTGCCTCTCAGGTCCAAACCTACTCTTCTATAATCTAAGTTTTGATGCAGGGACTGAGAGTCTGCAAACTATATTTCTTTTCAAGCTGGCTCTATGTTAGGTTCTACCAACAGAGAGAACTAGAGGAATCCTACAAAGCTGGAGAAGGAAGGGATTTGTTCTTTTCCATTTTCTTCCTGCCTGCTTGTATCCTGTTTCTTCAGGAGTCACTTACCAATGCTTTGTAACCATGACAATGGTAATTCTTCCTGTAACAGCAGATAATATATTTTTTGCTTTCCAAACATTTTCAGCACAGCTATAACTTGAACTTTCAAGAGATACTAGCATCAGTGCCAATTCTCACTCCTCAGAAGTCTAGGTCCAAGACCTGCAGAGCACCTCCTTCAAGCTAGGCTGTGCCATCATAAACCTATCAGTGTTCCCTTCTCAGTATCTGAGTTTCAGCTCCGCAGAGAACTTCCTCCAAGCTTCTAAGCTTTAATTAATGCAGCCTCTTCCCCTTGACACCTCAGTCCTAGGAATGGTAGTTCCTTCTTGCAGTAGCTATTCTTGATTTACCTTTTAATATTTGACATCTTCATATCTACTTAAAACTTCTTTCTATTAATATCTCTCCATTCAAACCATAAGTTAGCTTCCCTGACTAGAGCCTGACTGAAATACTATACAAAAGGCAACAAGAGAATGAAGGTAGAGATAGCTATTGCACTAGACTGTGGAACCAGAAAACTAAAGCAGAGACTATTTTAATCCAAATAAAATAAATAAAACAAAAAATAAAACCTAAGGCAGTTCCAATTTAAAAAATGCTATGGTTGGAAAAAAAGTTTTTTCAGAATACATAGAAAGGAGAGATTGTGAGCATTGTATGTGTGCGTGTGTGTGCACATGTGAGAGGAAGCGAGAAAGAGAGGAGGAAGGAGGGGGGATTATATACCCATGTGTTTTGCTTTTTTAAAAAAGTCATTTCCCTATTGTTTTAATCCATTTTATCATTTTGGCTGAGTACTATTAAATCCATTCATGACAAGACACTCCAATGCTTGTAATATAAATAAGTATTGGGCTAAAAAATAGATAATTGTAAGGAGGGAAAACAACATAGTTCATTTTTATTGATTTTTCTTTATCAATATAAAGATCCACGAGAACAGTGATTTTACAGGAACTCTTTCTCATTTTAATTTACCAGTCCTCTCTTCAGGCTAATATATGTTATATGTTACTAAGCATTTTTTTTTCTCATTAATATATTACTATTCAACATCAACAAATGTCTAATTTTTAAAAACTGCATGAATTTATATTGCTTTTTAAGTGAAAAAAAAATCCATCTTTGTCCTATAATGAAATTTACCCACATTACTGGTAAATACATTGCTGTTTTCTTTTGATTTTATCTTATGGTATACCTTCTATTGTACTGCTATCATCTATGTAATTTTGAATGCCACATGAACTTAATCAGTACAGCTCTAATCAATAGGTTTTTAATGACCTAGACAATATTTTTATTTTCTACAAAGAAATAAACAAAAGCCTATAGAGTCAACAAATCAAATTTAAAAGTTTTTTTTTCCCCAAAGCAGCCATATTTTATGTTTGGCAATTTTTGCTTAATTAAAGATAACTCAATAATACCCTCATCTTGGATTTTGAATCTGCATGCATTTTTTTTTCTACCTGGCTTTTCCTCACCTTTCATACTATCCTTTCTTGAGCATAAGCTAATAATAGGAGTTATGCTAGTTATCAATATATTCATTCTTAACTCCAAATCTACTCTTCATTGCCTGCTTTGCTACTAGCATTACGTAAAACTTTGTTCTTAAAAGGTGCTGGATAGATACTATAGAAGGAAAAGGCTGTTTTCTGTATATTTTTTCATGTGTCTGCCAGCAGTAAGGGGGAGTGACAGTTTGAGATTATTTATGAATTCCAAAAAGAGATATTATATTTGTAAACTGTTCTGTTCCTCTGGGTATGATACACTTTGATTGAATTAGATTCAGCTGAGATGCTTTTGATTAAATTATTTTAAGATTAGGGCTTTGATTTGACCACATCATTAGGGTGACTCAGTTTGAGTCCCCTCCCCCTTTGTGGGCTATATAAACAGACACTTATTCAAATAGATACGCAGAAGCAGATACACAAGTAAAGAGGAAGGGGGCTCCACAGACACGGAAGAGGATCCTGTGGCCCTGGGAAGGGAGATGAGCCACTCACCTGACAGTTTGCAGCTGAAGAGAACAGAGCAGCTGAGCTCTATGCCAGCCTACAGATGATATAGGAAGAAGCTGGGCCCACAGAGCCTTAAAAGAAAAGAGGAAGGCTGAACCCTCACAGACATCACCTGCCATCTTCCTTCAACACGTGGCAACAGATTTTGGTGAGGAAGTACTTCTTATGGTACCTTGAGTTGGACTCTTTAGGGACTTGTGACTGTAAGCTTTTACCCCAAATAAATACCCTTTATAAATCCAATAGATTTCTGGTACTTTGCATCAGCACCCTTTGGCTGACTAATACAGGGGGCAAGAGGGCACTTGCTCCTCTTGAGTTTCAGTAGCAGCCCTGTGGACTGTGTTCCCATTGAGGTTCAATGGTGCATTGCAAGAGAATTCCCAATGAGCCTTTTTTTAAAAACAATTTATTGAAGTATACCATTCATACTTGAACATACATAAACAATAAGTGTTTAGTAAACAT